>OZ023213.1:32579613-32604613 GCA_963995525.1 Escarpia spicata
AGTTTAATGTAGCAGAGCAAACACGTTGACAAATGGTAATGTAGGGGTGATGCGCAATGGAACCACCATTGGTGGGATAAATGGTTTCCGGTGTCGTCAGGTTATCGGAGGTTAAAAGGCGCAACTGGTTGACATCAGCCATTGGCGAGAGACCAGTAATCAACCCGGACATATCGTCTCGTCAGTTGCACATCGACGCAGCTCACAAACTCGATCAGATGCTAGTCAGGTGAGTCCGGTAGTTGCTATTCCATTCAGATGCATCGAGTGCCGAGATAAGTACCGCGCCAGCCATGGTTTGTCTGCTTGAGTGACCCCAAAGAGAGACGTAACGACGCGTTGCATTTCCTCCGTCGCGTTATACTGCGATTAAATCTTGGCACGTGTCTGCGTCTGCGTTCACGTTGTTACATGGTATACGATCCGACCAGACCAAAGAAATACCACGTTTTCTTCTTCTTACACAATTCCTGCTACCTATCCACACCACACAGTAACAGTTCTACTTTGACGAATGCTATTCATGGCGATGTTGGGAACCTGGCAGTTTCTGGAATAATTTCCACGTACATTCAATACAGTGCTGAGGATATAAAATAGTGTCAGTTTATGTCATCAAGTCAGCAAGGTAGTTTAATTTTACTTGACAGAAACACCGTTTTCGTCGATACATTAGGTTAAATTCCTTTATTGAAAATCAAATAGGTTTACTGTAATTAAGCGTAATTACGTCATAATGGTAGTTATGGCAGCTGGTTTTAACTATGTATACAATGGATTTGAATCATTACCACCAGTGACATCATATGTATGCAATGATCACGTCGATTGTAATTATATTATAACTATTGATATAATTACATCAGACCTGATTGTCTTGCCGTATTTGCTTACGTGACCGAATCTCATTTCAAAACTCAGAAAATATCTGTGACAAGTTCAATATTGTTGGAGCTACGCCCAACTGAAGAATAAACGCATCTTTGTTCACCTCGTCGAAGAGCTACACGCAAAGAGAGAACACTGCCATCAGTCTTGCTTTAACCTGGTTAAAACCAAATAATGTGAGATTACACCGTCGTTTCCAGATGATGTATTCTCTCGTATATTGTCTATATATTGCTTTGGGTAAAATAACGTCACACGTAGCTTGACCTAGTACCCAAACCTGGCGACAGAGGGCAATATTCCCATCGCGAGGTCGGCTTTGCGTGAAAGCTCCTAATCAATTTCGAAAGATATACTGTTAAGCAAATGCTATAAATTCGCGGTCTAATTCGTCTGTACTAAAACGATTCGTGTCGCTACCAATACGTCAAACGTCGAGTTCGTTTCTACCACGACAAAATAGTCCTTAGCGTTTCCGTGTTGGCTTAGTCTTACTAACAAACACAAACTATTTTTAGTTAAACTTGTCGTGTTCTGTTGTTGGTGCAGTTGTAGATGGGGTGCCAGAGAATGCAGTCATGTCAACTTCAGTCCTGTTTCTACGGAGGATGGGCAGTGCTACACTTTCATCGGACGTAAGCTGTTTCATGATCACATGCACGCGTCGTCCTATTCGGGATTCTCTTTTGTGTCTAGTTGGTTGTGTTCAACAGCTGATGTTGTGTTGTCAAGATTATTGTTATTTCATCCAACACAATTCACTGAAAACATTTCACAGCAATGAGTTCTTTGCGGTATATTATTGAACATTCTTCATTTATGAAATCGTTTTTAACTTATCCAAAACCTAGTTAGGTTTATTTTACGAAGTCAATTTATTTTAACATATATCCAAAACGGACTTAATCATTACCTACGTGGAGGCTTTCGCCGGCGTAACATTCTAGCGTCATCGTACATGTGACGTCACGGGCAGACCGCGTCATCATACACGAACACGTGTGGTATTTCGTAGTTGCCCTCGTTTCGCTTGATCGGTGTTTTTGTTTCGCGCATCGATATTGCTTCCTTCACATGTGGAGACGCATACTTGTTTCATTCTAATACTTTTTCAGTACTACGTCAACCCCCCCCCCCCCCCCTCCCTCTCTCTCTCTCTCACGCATAGAATGACAACTTGGCTTTTGTAGTTCTTTTTCTCTTTCTTTTTTGCTAGTCCTTTCCCTTATACATATGAAATGTGCAGGCGAAAACCTCTACGAAGGTATTGAAGTATACGTTTCGGATATAGAATTATTAAATAGCAATTGGTTTAATAACCTTGCACTAGTATTACAATATCTGTGTTTGGAATATCTTCACTGTTATCGTATATCAGACAGATCGTAGGCCAGTTCAGAGAACGTTCCTGTTCTGCTTAGTGAGTTCATATACATTGGTGAAACCAACTGCTATCTCCCATGTGTTGTGCTTGATGATAATCTGTTTAAATCTTGCTAGATCTATTTTTCCAATGCAGCCAGCAATGACAAGGTCACGTGTGACACGTGATGTGGATAAATTATTGGACGTGTTATAATCATAATAGATCTAGCAAGATTCCCACCCAGCGCAGACATCCCAGCTGTTAAGTGGGCAAGGAAGCCTTTCGCATATCGAGAGTCAAACTGTGTTGTGTATATGTGAATCCCGCCTTTTTAATGTTTGCCAATTTTTGTTTTGAATATATTCACGCTACTAGTATTTACACAATCTAATCCGCATATATCTTTTCCATTTTAATAGTTTTCTCTATGCATACTCTCTGAGATATCACCAACAGATATGTATATATATATATATATATCATCTACACTGCTCCGTCACTAAAGCTGCGTTCAAATCAACCCGTGTTTATGGTGAATACCATGTATTAGTTCGAAAGATCACAAGCAGCCCGTCTTCACCACTGGTAAATTGGGTCACTTAGAGGTCACGAAGTCGTATTTACGCTAAAGACGAACCCATTTGAACACTGCATAACGCGGCTTCGTGCTCTATATAATCATACTATCTTTCTTGATTGAGAAAAGTAATATCATATTTTTAGAAGAGTTTATATCTTAAAAACTTACATTTGATCTCCTCTTAATCGATGAATGTTTGCCGCGTCATTTGCTTACACAAAGACCAATATGTTGTTTAACAGAAGGCGTGTCTCGAATAGAGCTGGCACTAGACGTTCAACTCCAAGAATCAATTACGCAAGGATGGACTGGCATGGGGTTAAAGGTCAAAGTGCACGATCACCAAGAACATCCGTTGTTCACCGAGCCTAGCGTCACTGTTCCGCCTGGTGTAGATGCCACGATACATGTAGAACGACGAAAGGTAATGCATTTTTCCCGATACATTCAAGATCACTTTCGTTGTTCATAGATCCTTATTTCATTTTTTAACTGCTGCATTTAATTTACGTATTGCAAAATTCGATCCGCACGGCATCCGTTTACCTATCCATCACGTGACTGGATGCCTAGTAAAACCTTCGTCAAGATATCGGAAATAAGCGCCGAACACGTGGTTGGTTCGTGCATTCCGTCGTACAGTATGTTGAAATTCTGGTCCCAAACAGCTTCTCTGTACGTAAAACATAAGACAAAGCTTAAAGTGACAGCTGTATGCGGGAATGTTTAATTTATAGGGGGTGTCATGCCACAATAGTAATGTAATTCATGAATATATATCCGTTATCAACATTGTTGGCAAAGGCATACCTCGGCGCATCATTTTGATTGTGACCTGTTGCGCATCATTTTGATTGTGACCTGCAAAACCTCCGTCAAGCCATCAAAGAATGGATGCCGAGCACGTGGTGGGTCCGGCATTTCGTGGTATATTTTGTTGAAATTCTAGTTTCAAAACGTTTTCTTTATGACCAAAACACAAGGCAAAATTTTTTAAATGTCAACTGTATGCGGAAATATTTGAATTATGAGATGCCATGCAGCAATAGTAATGCAATTCATGTATATAACCGTTATGATCATTGCTGGCAAAGGCAAAGTTTGACGGAGGTCACGCACAAATTTTTGATTGTGACAAACCGCAAACCGCCACATATTGGATACATCAATTGACGCTACGGCGCGGTTTGCTTACGTCACAATTAACATTAAACTAAAAAGGTAAATTCTTATATAGCGCAGTATCCAGTCCTCAGGATTGTTCAACGCGCTTTAAACTTTACTCCCTGGCAGACCTGTCCAATTGAATACCATCTCGATTTCTCTGGGAAGCATCCAGCCATGCAGCAATTAACGCGCGAAGAGTATACGTACACAAATATCCACCACTCTCTATAACCAGGTACTCATTCGTACAGCTGAGTGAACTGGAGCAACGCAGAGTGAACGAACTTGCCCAAGGTTCGACACAGCGGCATTGGATTCGAACCCGGGTTATCTCAATCGAGTGTCCGAAGATCTCATTACAGCACCACTGCGATCCAAAATTATGCGCGTGACCTCCGTCAAACTTGGCCATTAATAAACAAAGTTTATAGCGGTCATACGTGTGAATCGCATTACTATCGCTGTACGACATCTCATAAATCAAACAGTTGTCACTTAAAAACGTATGATGGGGCCATCAAAATGTACGACGCAGTGTACGAACGCTCCACTTGTTCGGCTTCCAGTTGTTGATGGCTTGACGGAACTTGCGCTAGGAAACAGGTCTCCTGATGAACAGATAGATTGTTCACAACTTAATAGCATGTTTCTACGATAGTTCTAAATATCGTAAATAAAATACGTATAGCGTTGCGATAAATCGATACGAACGGTATTTATACGAAGGGTAATACAGTTACTCCAAATCCTACCAGCCCATGTCCGTCGCTGTGTCTGCCCGGATAGCGTTGTAACATTTAGTCCGGATCAGCTAAGAAATGCGTCCGAGTATAAGCAACGACAGATATACAAACGCTGACATTTATATATATAATGAATGATTATATGGCTACATGCAAGTTACTCGTTATTATAGATAACTGGGAAGAGAATAAATAAATTTTCTAGACACACGACGGAAGGTATTGCTAGAACCACTACTATAAACGATTTTTATAATATTTTATGTACTACCCAACAGGTTAAACTACTGCCGCCACCATACGGTAATTGTGAAGAGAATGCCGAATTCAGGTCAGCGTGTTTGTCCGCGCTGAAATCTGACTACGTCCGGCGCAAATGCGGATGCACACCATTCTGGGTGGCGAATTATCTACAAGGTTAGTTCATGTACTAGAACGTTAACATTCTGGTCTTACCTTATTTGTAATGTCTTTAGCGCGATTATGAGAGGAGGGAGTTGAAATAGCATATCATTATTTGATAACACCAAAGTGTGTTTTATAATGGTGATTTCATTGTGGCGCACCAGTAAATGTGTCACGATTAAGAGTGGGTCACGCAACACACACCATTTGACTTCTACTGGACATTATATCAACTCTGGTGGTGGTGGTGGTAGTGTGTGTGTGTGTGTGTGTGTGTGTGTGTGTGTGTGTGTGTGTGTGTGTGTGTGTGTGTGTGTGTGTGTGTGTGTGTGTGTGTGTGTGTGTGTGTGTGTGTGTGTGTGTGTGTGTGTGTGTGTGTGTGTGAGCGTGCGTGTGTGTGTGGGTGTGTGTGGGTGTGTGTGGGTGTGTGTGGGTGTGTGTGGGGGGTGGTGTGTGTGGATGGGTGGGTAGGTTGGTGGGCGGGCGTATGAGCGAGCGCGTACTTGTGTTGTTAGTTGGCGACTGTGTCGTAATTGTGAAGAACATTTTGTCCAACGCTACGGCATGTTATCTGGGGACGGGCGGCGTCACGTATGTAAGAATGACGCTATTGGACACTATTTGAATGACGTGTCGGTGATACATCTCATTTTGTATTATGCAGGACTTGTAATAAGGAATTACGAACAAAGCCACGACTGTGTCTTTCACATTGCGTGATATAACGAATGCTGATCTTAGCTTATGCGACTTCACTACACGGGGCCAAACTATCAAATCTAATGGCCTCTACTCAAACAATTATATTTAGGCAGGATTTAATGGATTTCCGGGCTTTATGGGCAGTAACCCTTGTTGTAACACACGCCTGTTCGGATAGTGTATTTAATTGTAAGAAGATACGCTTTGAAAGCCTTCCGCTATAGCTGTCCGTCATATTTAATCTGATACGATCCAATCGATGATTTATTTACGTACATATATCCAGATGACTCATACCTATGTTTGTTTATAGTCATGCCGCCATTTTGCACGATAAACGAGGACGTCACATGCGTACAAGAGAAAACAGGTTTGCCAAACATGTGTTTGTCGTAATATGTTATCTCTTTGGAATATGCTTCCTCTTAGTGTTAGATCAGTTGAAAATATTACAAAATTCCGTCGTCATTTAAAAACGTATCTTTACAACCTTGCTTATCCACCTTAGCTCCCTAGCGCCTTGACCCATATGTTGACAACTGGAAAACTACTTATGGACTTTGAGATTGACCAACCCTTTTGTTTTGATGCGCCTCTGAGCTTGGTTTCCAAGGATTTAGGCGCAATAGAAGTTATCTTATTATTATTATTATTATTACCCCGAAATAAAATAAATCCAATTCGGTGGATGTGATATTTTTGTTTGACAAACTAAGCAATGCTTTGCCAAAGCATGTAGCAGATAATATGGTAGATATTAAACGTCTAAAGTAAGTAACATTTTGATATAATATTACACTTTCACTGCATCCTTTGTAATATACAGATTAACGTGTTTAGTTGCCAATAGAATAATAAAACGGAACGGAAACATTACTTTCCATTAGTAAAATATTGCTATATTGCTGCCGGGTAGTAAAAGTTGCATGATATTGAACATCGTTAGGTCAACAATATGGCGCAGAACATTGCACAGTGATAAAGAGGAGAGTCCAACATAAATTCGTTTTCCGCTGTATGTTTTAATGTTATCCATAGATAACACAGGTATGAAGCTGAACATTATCCCATTTAGTAAAAACAGTCGATGTAGTGAAACTGGCTACATTTTGCGTCGTTGGTGCGGCGTGTACTGTAATTCCACTCATCTTTGTCGGTAACTGGATACTATTCAGAATATTGAGACTAATGTGACTACTTACTTGGTTAGGCCTATTTCCTCGCTAGGAGCATAAGCCTTCGACGAAGATCCTCCAATGTTGTATGTTTGCTATCATTTTCTCGGTTCCATGTAGGTATAACCCATTTTTCTTCTTTGCTGTGACTACGTCTCGCCGCCTGGATTTTCTGGGCCTTCTCCTTTTTCTTTTCTCTTGACGGTTTCATATTTGTGATTGTACCTGTTGGTATTTCTAAGTAAGTGTGTGTTTTAGCCTCCTCCATTTCTGTTTATTTATTTCATTTCCCACTGATAACTTTTCCATCCTTTATCATAAGGCAATGCTAGTAACTTGCGCTTTTGGACCACTTAGATTTACCTTTCTGCGCAGGCATCTGTCGATGAGTCTATATTATCTTTGCTGTAGCTGGCTGTGTCATTCGCCATGTCTCCGAGCTGTATAGCATAAATGTGACCACACTTAGTCAAACGGAACAGATTGCTGACAATTGTTTTTAAACGTAATGAATTCAGACCATTATATGCATCAATGGTGGTGAGTCTTATTTACCGGGGGGGGGGGGGGGGGGGGGGGGGTGGGTGGTTGCAGTAGTATCAAAAACATGCCATCATATCACAATATATGGCCATCTTGTCTACAGTTAAAGAGGTGGAACTGATTGCTTACGTAATCATACACACAACGAAGGTCACAGAATTATTGTCACGTTTGACATCTGACAGTTTCCAGCATCCTTACCATGTCACTGTATTCCGCTTGCAGACGAATACAGTGGCGAGACAGTAACATGCCCTATTCCTTGCCGTCATGTCCGCTACTACAGCTATGTCAGCTACACCAGTCTTGCAACGAATCAGTTCACCGCGACACCACAAGACGAGACGCGTAAAGTAACACAGGATACCACAATGAACATACGTACGCTCGTCAAGCCAGTCGACACCAGTAAAATCCGCGAAGTCATCCGGTCTGCCGACGCCATCTTGACTGCTTTTATGCAGCTGCAGGAAAACTTCACTTCCGCTGACATGAACGTATTTCAGATCGTTGACAGCCTGCAGCCGCGCGTAGACTTTCACTTGCGCATCGGTCTTGGTGGAGTCAAACGCACGATCGAACAAGACTTTAACGATGGTTGGTTCGCCATCGAAGACGCATCACTCAAGCCGCTGGCAACTCAGCTCTACCGAACTTTGTCATATCTGGATAGGTAGGTGAACACGATGGTGTTTGGTCATTGTGTTGAATTTCCATCTCGGAGGCCAGGGTTAACTAGTCAAAATGATTAAGCGTCCCAGGACGTAAAGGACATTTCTTGATAGGTATGTAGGTCGACGTATGATACAGTTGGTCGATTGTGGCTCTCATGTTATTACATAGGAAAGTCAGCCATTTTCCAATTGACAAGTGGTTTTGGACTGTTTTAGGAGCCCCAATTGTATAACAAATCCTCCCCCAAGGTAGGAAAGGTGAGACACCTGTAAAATAATAAATTATCACTAATTCGTGTTCGAGTTGTTTGGGCCGAAGCATCTTGAACGGGAAAAGGTTGGCCTAATGTTTTCTGATAGCTGTGAACTGTTTTTGCGGGTGAAGAATTCCATTGTTTCTTCCGGAACCTGCGCATTCCGTCATTTCTGATGCGTGCATGTATATGTGGAGCGCAGTGGTGCAGTGGCTAGGGCTTCGGACTCTCGACCGAGAGAACCCGGGTTCGAATCCTGTGCTGCGGTGTCAAACCTTGGGCAAGTTCGTTCATTCTACGTTGCTCCAGTTCACTCAGCTGAATGAATGAGTACCTGGCTGTAGTCAGTTGTGGATATTTGTGTACGAATAGTATTCGGGCATTAATTGCAGCGTGGCTGGGTGTTTCCAAGAGAAGTCGAGATGATGTTCGATTGAGCAGATCTGCCAGAGAGTAAAGTGTAAAGCGCCTTGAGCAGTCCTGGGGACTGGATACTGTGCTAAAAAGGACTTACCTTTTTCTTTCTTTTTTGTACTACATACTTATTTTACTTTGACAGGAGCATCCGGAGCCTACGAAAGACCCCACTTTCCGAGACAGCCGTTCGGAAGATGCTTTACTTGGTGACGGACAACGAGTTATCAACAATGGTAGAACTGGCCTCGCGTGCCGTCGACAATGTGACAGCAATACACTACGCCTACCTCAATGCAGATCCCCTTCTCCTGGTGTCAGTCACGCCGAACAGACGCTACGACGCAGCTCTCGTGCCTTACCAGTTAATCTCGCACGACACGACGAGACAGACGCGATACTACAACGAGATCTCCGACCACCTTGCCGGATACGTGCAGCAAGCGATCGCGTTGAAGAGCGTTCTCTCGGGCGTATTCTCGCCGAATCGACTCGTAAACGAATCGTTATATCGCACCGCCACCGGAAAGTTCGTCCAACACTCGCAGAATATCAACTACTATTGCCGGATGTTCCGCAGAGAGATCGTGCTGCGATCTACTGGTTTAATCGAGAGCAAGATCGAGAGTTTTCGCAAGAAGAACCGCACCATGCACCTAAGCAGACAGACGACCATCAACGCCATCACGAAGATCAAGCGATTGTTACAACGTAACTTAATAACTACGCGAGAACAGCTCGGTCCATTTGTGAAGTCGGGAAAGCGCCGGAAACTGACATCGCGGCAAGCCCAGTCCATCATGGCGGCTTCACAGGCGGCGATTGCGGACACGATACCGGGGCTGTATGACCTGATAACCGAGCTTAAGTGGCACTGTCACCGGCTGACCGAAGTCTGGCGGGCGGTGTTCGCGGCGGGCCACGAGCTGTGGGTCGGAATGTTGGACGAGGAGATTCTGCGCAACTTCTACTTCGAGCTGCACAAGGATGCCGCCGACATGCTACGCAACCGCTCCAACACGCAGTTCTACCTCGATATGTTCCTGCACGAGACGATGCTTGACGTGCCCGACTATCGCCGCTCCGGTCTGAGTCTTGCCGATGTCGTTGTAAGGCTAAATGCCGATCTAGCGACGACTGAGAAGGAGAGGAAGTCCGCCGAGTTAGCGCAGCTCGAGGAGCGGACGTTGAGTGTAGCGAGGGGCGCCGTGGCTGGGCTGGCGGCGAAGGTAAAAGTGCTGCACCGCGCGTTGCAGGACTTGCGCCAGTTATCGGCGGAACCAAACGATAGGACGACTGTGACAAGACGAGGGAACGACCCCGCAAGGTAATGGTGGTGGTGGTGGTGGTGGTGGTGGTGGTGTTGGTGTTGGTGTTGGTGGTGGTGTGTTACGGTTGATGGTAACAATGAATGTTGTCATGCAAGACACGAACACATGCGCACGCACGCGCGCGCATACACACACACACACACACCATAAATGCAGTTGTAGCACTTGGCCGATTCCCCTTGCCTGTCTCTCCATCAAATTGATTGGCAAAGTTACATCATAAATATGATACTAACACAAGTGTTAGGTATTCTGTCCGTTTCGTTCTTATATTCTCGTGTACATTATTATCAATACACACGACCCAAGACACAATTTTAGCTTGCGTAGCGTGTTGTAGTTGTGATAGAAGCTGCGCCTGCTGTGAACCATAGACCGTCTAATGCTAAGCTCGTAATTATCTCCCGCATCAGGTACTATTCGGCAGATATAACAACGACTTTACGTCACCGCAACATCAACACGTACCAGAAGCTACGCATATATCGCTGCGCACAGACGTCCACCCGCATCGACGCATACCAGCACTTATGTTTACCAAGCACCATCAGATTGTGGAATACGTGTCAACAACAGTTTGTGGGAAAACAAATAGTCGAATAATGTCAAAAGTACATCCACTTCATGCCGACGTAAGCAAATTCGTAGCTGTATGAGCACCGAGGACCTTCTATTAAATTTCACAAACTTCATTACCCGCTACCCAACAACAGTACTCTAGCCACACATATGTGGTTTACACAGGGTGATGAGTTTAGCATAAGAAGAAGATCGTCATATGTGTATTGTGTGTATTGTCTAAGCAGTTATTTACTCGTTGAAGGAACAGTTTATCTAAAAAAATCATGTCGTTGATTTCATTTCTGTCATTGCAGTAACGGTATTATCCACTTAAGCATCTACCTGGATACTGACACCGATGACATCATAGAACAGACGCCGAGGTATCCACTTACAGAGCTACTGGGTACGTAACGATTCGTAATAAGGGCTGTAACTTGTGCGGAAGATTAATCTTTGTGACATTGTTCAGAGCAAACTGTGGATTATAATGAAGTTACTCGGCTAAATATAAAACTAGTCAATCGTGTTCAATTCACAAAGTATAACCCGTACATGTGGCTCCACCACGTGGCCAGTTGGAGTGACAACCTTTTCAACACTATGGATGTCCCGATAGATCAAGCACCACGCAGCAGAGTCGGTTAATAGGGTACATTTGTTCAAGCAACATAAGCAGTATGGAACGCTCTGCCGTCCAGTGTTACCTGTAAACCCTCACTGTTCTCCTTTAAAAGTCAGCATTTAAATCACACCTACTTACTGCGGCATATTTGTAATTCACTGCCGACACTGTTGCCATAACTGATTGATGTTTAACTCCGTTTATGTATTTGTCGTATACTTTGTTGCTTAACTTATATATGTCTACATTTACCTTAGTTTATTTATGATAATAGCAATGTAACCTAACTTATTTTATATTGGTGACATTTATGTGTCATGTTTCTACTAGTTTAGCTATGGTCTATGTTTATATAATATTATACAGTCCATGTTCATTTTCTTAATTATTATTATTTCATAGCAAAATAGTATACATCATTGCAATTACGACGTATTAGGTTTAACATAGTTCTATATATCAGAGTAAAGCGCTATGAACGTCATTGAATGTGACTCTATATTAAATCAATATTATAATTATGATTATACAAGACAAATTGCCACAGCGGTGTCTCCACCAAGCGACTAACTACTAAGTTATTTATACGATATCCACAATAATACATAAAGTACCCAATTATGATATTTGCGTCGAATACAATCTGTTGTTGCACCAAATGTATTTTAAAAAAACATTGTTTTTTGTTTCTTTCTGGCAGGCGACTTGGGCGGATTGTTGGCTTTGTTTCTTGGCGCCAGCATCATCACGTTGTTTGAAATAACGGATTTATTACTTCGATCCGTGCGGTGGGGGACATCAAACAAACACCCGGCTTCCGAAACAAGATCACCACACGTCCAGAAAGATGCTACCAGTTGACGACGGCGCTGCTTGCCATCGTGAACTTTAAGGCTACACTGGCACTTTTCGCCCAATCCGACCAGCCCGGACCAGGACTCACCCTGACTCCAGTGTACACGCTAAACCGACTGACACCGACTGCGCTATACTCGAGGCCGGCGTGACGTCATAATCACATCACGTCGGGTCAAGTCGGTTCAGTCTGACGTATTAAAAAGTTTTCAAGTTTACTTGATTATGACGTCACGCAGCTTCGAGTTTAGCGCAGTCGGTGGTAGTCGGTGTAGCGTATATATATATATGCAATCGGGGTGAGTCTCGTCTGGTCTGGTCTGATTTGGTCGGACCAAAAGTGTCAGTATATCCCGGCCTTTACGCATTTTCATCAGCCATAAAAGAAGATGCACGTGGAAAGAAGTTGACGAGAAACAGCCATCTGTACAAATCACGTGCTTCCGTCAAGCTAATTTAAAACGTGTCTCGCAGAGAACATTGTAATATAAAAAGGAACATTATTTAAATAATTAACTGAATATTGGTGAAGATAACTAATTATATGCAATATTTTAATACTGTAGTAAATTGGAACATGTTGTAAATTTTAACTATTTTGTAATGATCAATACGAAATGATGATTTATTATTATAAAAAAGATCTACTCCAAAAAAGTAGATTTGCGATGACAGGGACTGTGAATAATGGCCTATTGGATAGTCTCCAAGTTAAAGAAATTAAATTAGGCTGGCCTAATAAAATAGACTTAGAGTCAAAAGGAAATTGACACTTTTTCTGTACGCATGTTTGTGTTTTTGCTCTATCGTGGGTGGGTTGCTGGCACGGATTAGCTGGTGTATGTTCTGCATGGGAAGCTCATACATCACGCTTCAGTTGGTCCGCTGATGATGTCGTGAACACAACACGCTTCAGTTGGTCCGCTGATGGTGTCGTAAATACAACACGTTTCAGTGGGTCGTTGATGATGTCGTGAATGCAACACGCTTCAGTTGGTCCGCTGATAGTGTCGTGAATACAACACGCTTCGGTTGGTCCGCTGATGGTGTCGTGACTACAACACGCTTCAGTTGGTCCGCTGATGGTGTCGTGAATGCAACACGCTTCAGTTGGTCCGCTGATGGTGTTGTGAATACAACACGCTTCAGTTGGTCCGCTGATAGTGTCGTGAATACAATACGCTTCGGTTGGTCCGCTGATGGTGTCGTGAATACAACACGCTTCCGTTGGTACGCTGATGGTGTCGTGAATGCAACACGCTTCAGTTGGTCCGCTGATGGTGTCGTGAATACAACAAGCTTCAGTTGGTCCTCTGATGATGTTAATCAACTCAGTTTGGGGGTAGTTAATTGGCTAATAAGACATGCGATTTCATAACCATGGACGTATAGCCACATCAAACGTTTCATGTGTCGCAGGCTTGAGGGTGCATCAGAAGAGATGCGCCGTTAATGACGGCAAATTAATATATTTTAATTTATTACACGTTTTTGTGACCAAAAAGGCAGCCCCGAGAGTAGGCTTGAGACGGGGTGCACCATTCCCATACGTTGAGACATTTTGAATATGATCCCTGAACAGCTGCAATATAGCGACATCTGATATTATAATTTTGCCATGGGGAGGGGTATAAGCCTTCTGACTCTTGATTTTAACAAGACTATTGAAACCGTGCAATTTGATCACGGGAAGAATGTTTTTTCAAATAAATCCACCATTTGGTGACAAAAAATAGAAACCACTGGAGGAGTCCCCCGTCAGAACCTTTCAATGTTTTTATACCATACTGATTAAAATGTGTCATTTTGTAACACTTAGAAAACAAATCAAGCCAAGTAAAATATGTTCCTGTTTCCCACATGTGGTTTTTATCAACAAAACACATGAAAAGGTGCATTTGGTGACACTTATAATCTGATTTTCAGCCAATTATTATATATATATGTTAGTTTAAATACAAAATATTTGTTGGCTAAAAGGGGGGCCGTACACACTGGGCCACCTCTGAATGCGCCTATGCACACACGCACAAATACGCACGCACACACGCAGGACGCTCTCGCGCGCATACACCACACACACACACACACACACACACACACACACACACACACACACACACACACACACACACAAAAAAGAGCCACCACTGTGGTACTTGACACATCAGTTCTGGTCACGCATGACTGACCCCAGCAACGCAGTTCGGCGGGTTGATATTGTTTTTCCATTTTTTAGGTTTGTTTAGACAGCGACAACAAAGTCTTATTACATGTCTTTCGAGTTGGCTGTTTATGAATCGCAGTCTCCCACATCACGACACGGTCACATTCACAACGTCTGTCCAGTTGCATTGCATTAACGATCAAAATTCAAACCCGCGTTAAAGTCACCATCACAGTCACTGCATATCTTTGGATCTACCCCATAATACACGGCGTTTTGATGTGTCCTATTTTTAATGTCAATTGTTGTTCTTAGAGGCTGAGAGTGTGTTACATTGATAATGAGGCAGACATCCCTGTGTTGAAAGTGATCGTACGTCGTACGTAGCGAACAGGTGCGTCAATTATGTGTTTCATCGCAGCCCATGGACACCGCTTCGGCGAGTTTCAAGAAACTCAACATTCCAACAACCCTGCTCCGAATCTTCACAAACGACTTCATAACTATATGTTCTATCTACAGATTGCAGTTGGCACGGATTCGAAGCCGGGTTTTCTCGGTTGAGAGTCCGAAGATCTATACACCGCACCACTGCGCCTCACTCTGATACATATGCTTATGCCTACCCTCATTCCAATAACATAGGAGTACGAATATTATTGTACAATTCTACACTATCGCGATCAGGGCCTACCGAGAGCGGTGAACTGCACATTCTTTCCGTCGTGTTGAACAAACAGCGAGTATCTGCGAGCGCATTGTGGGGTTTATGTAAGGACGCTGTGTGTCTTCTAAGATCATGGCATCCCGCCATGAGACAAACATTGTTGCTAGTACTCATCAATGACAGTGATTGAAAAGCCGAGATCATTTAAGTATACACATCAGAGTTGTTGATGTTCCTTACGGTTTATAAACTATATCTAACCAGGTGTTATGTTGTAATCGTTCATTCCCACGGGATTCTAATCACAACAAGTACGCCTGCCTAAAGCATACACAAACCTGATGCAACAAAGACTCGCCAATAATACATCGCAGTGCCTTAATTGTTTCCGTTTTGCAAAGGTCCTAAACATGGTGCGACAAGCCTTGGACACGCCGACAATGCGTGTCAGCGAGTGCGGTATTACTGTCTTCCAAAGGTCCACAGATATTACGCGACAGGCCTTTGACAAGGCAACAATGCGTTTCGGCGAATGTGTTTATAATGTGTGTAATAAAACGGATGCATATTCGACAAGTGGTTAACATTTATTTTGTTTAATATTCATTGTGTACAAATATATTTTATTTGTATTTATTGCTCATGCAAATGTACGTCATATCGCGCACCACAGGCATATAAAATTAAATTAAAAGGGCCCGGAATTAATAATCATATTATATCGCATGACGAACATACTCTAATAACTATATAGTAAGAATATTGGTGAATCAAACTGGTGCGGCCCCCCAACATGCTGTCAAATTACTAATGTGGCTCTCTGTCAAAAAAGGTTGCTCGGGCCTGCTTTAAGATGTGTTTGCGTTACGCCAAGGTTTGCGCATATCGCAGACCTGCCTACCATTCCGGATTGTCCGGAATCATTCCGGAAAGTCACCTCAAATTACGGTATTACGGTGAGGGGTGAAAATATTACGGACTGTGACCATGTTGGGCAATCACTCAAATTTAGGTTCCACTATATTCAACAGGTGGCAGCATATGTATGCAGCATGTTGTGACATGGTTTTTCATTCGCTGTGTCTGGTCGTAATGTAATAATAATAAAATAATAATATATTTTATTTGGTATAGCGCCACATCCAGTATTGTTCGTGGCGCTTCACAACATATTAAAATACATAAAAATCGTAGAATTGCAATAAATATGTATATGTATATTAATTTAAAATAAATATTAGTGGTAAAGAATAAAATAAATAAATACATACATATTGAATAGTGTAGAATTTCTAAATAAACAAGTAAATAAATATCAGTTATTCATCAAAATTAAATAATATTAATAATAATCAATCTAGCACAATAACTATATAAAATTAATAATAATACATAATTTAGTAAAACATTTGATATAAAATAGTTTACGTGAGGAATAATTAATAATCATTATACGAATACGATAACTAATTAAAATTGGTTTTAGTAGAGGAGTGGCACTAATATGAAACACAAAAGAAATGTGTCTTCAGACGACATTTGAAGTTGGCGAGAGTGTCACAGGTTTTAACAGCACTCGGTAGTGTTCCATAGGAACGCAGCTGCTACAGCGAACGAGCCGTCCCCAGCCTTGATACGAGTGCGCTTCACTTCCAACATGTTACTGCTCGCAGAGCGCAGTGCTCTTGCTGGTTGATATGGGTGCACGAGTTCACACAGGTACACGGGCGCGTCATTGTGCATGGCTTTGTACGTGAGTACCAGTATCTTGTAATCCACTCTGCGCGCAACAGGCAGCCAAAGAAATTCGCGTAACAGGGGCGTGGCGCTGTCACTACGTGGACGACGCAGGATCAGTCTGGCAGCCGAGTTGTGTATTCGTTGCAGACGCGCGATGTTAAAGGTGCTCAATCACTTCGTTTGCCCATCGCCAATCCGGTTCTTTTATGTCCAGATGTGTAATGTGTGAATAGTTTAACTAGTACACACAGTCGGTTTAATAAACAAAAATGCGTACTTGTTTTTTAATCGTCAAAAAAAGATTTGTCGTTACAGCGGGTATCGCTGGCGAAAGCCAATTGCGCTGTCTGCCTACTGCGCCACTTCGGTCACGTGCTTTACGCGAGATCGGCATCCCAGGCATTCGAAAACAATAACAACACACACGTGCTTTAGCGTATCAAGATGAAGATTATAATTCCAAAGTGGTTGTACGAAGGTACGTATTACAATATCGCAGTTAGCAACAAGAACGCGTAGCCGTGTATTAATTCAACGAGAATTGCAACTTGTGAACGTCTACACTCGACTCGAGCCTGCATGTCGAGGCTGACTTTGTTCTAACTCACAAAGACAAAAGTCACTAAGACAGTCACCATATCAGCCAGAGAGTGACAACGACCATACTATTTAGTACCTAATATTTCATATGTATTGTATTTGGTTACGCAGGATGTTGTTAATAAGCTGTTATTCCGACAATACATATTGAGTCTGAGAGTAGATGACGTGATGGTGCGAAATGACAAGTAACATTGCTTTGGCAGCAGGCCCGTGTTGTTCGTGCGAGTAACTTAGTCAGGGAGCATCCGTAATGTTGGTGATCGTAATTATTAAAACATTTTTTGTGACTCATATTTTTGATACTATTACTGCAGAATATTGTTGATTTGCATTGTATTTTATGCAAAATAATTTAGATTTTTATATGACAAGCATGATGGTGATGATTTTATTCAATATAAAAATGTAAACGTGTAAATACATAAAATATAAAAACACCTAGAGTATACCATATATAAGGATTACACAAGAAAATGCACGCACTTGTCTCCATTGGGGTCCTTGATGCCTGGCTATAGTGTGTGTAATGCATTAATTGGTATCCTGTGATACCTTTCAACTGACATATGCCAGCTATTCTTATGTATTTACCAATATATGTATATATTCTCACCAAAGCAATATATGAATACATAATAATATAACATGAATTATGATATTGCTAGAGACCACACTGCAACCCATGAATGAGAATGAGAGGAGGAGCTAGAGGCGGTCACCCGGGCCAGGCAGACACAGGGAAGATACATAATCTGCCGCAGGCCCGCATTTGATCAATCCAGGTAATTTCAAATTTATAACAATCAACCACGTAAATTGAACACTTTTAAATTCATGTAATGACAATGAACACATAGTAAAGAAAAACAGTTAAAATTGTTCACCGTTTTGAAAAATTGCATATTCCACTAATGTCTGCATGCTGTATCAAGCCACCCTTCCCCGGAACAACTCTGGTAAACACTGACTGTTCCTAAGATATCAACAAGTATAGATGCAGCTGTAGTAGAACATTTCTTGCTGCCTTTTTTCTTTTGAAATGCTGCAGGCCATACATGAAACATTATTATATACGGATTATCACAATGAACACATCATAATTATTTACTCCCAACACTACTATGATGTCTGTTTTTGTTTACTGAATATATGCTTTTTTTACAGGAGATTGAACTAGTGTGTTTAGTACCACTAGCTCTCCAAGTTAATATGGCATACTGGGCAGTTGTATTTGTCCAGGATCTCGGACAAGATTCTACAGCCTTGCAACATGCTGCATAATAACAGTTTGTCATATGAATGTCCACTGAGTGATCCCAATTGTGTCGTCTTGAATCCGTGACAGATTCTCCAGTGCTGATGGGGTGTACACTGGCTTCCAGGTCAGTCAGTTAGCTTGACTGACTGGAAACCAATGTAGACTGCAGGTTGCTCGACATAAGAATGTGGTGACGCTTGATTAGCTCTGCAGTTGGTGATGGAACGGTGGGTGCCAGGGTCTGCAGATATGGCAACAACTTTCGATGCTGTCAGACAGGTTCAGTGTCGAGCATTCTTCAGTGAACAGCATCGGTTTAGATATCGATGACATCACTGTATTATACACAGTGATGTTTATACGACCTCTGTATTGCGCAGGAAGTGGATTAGTGCAATATATACACTATAATATACTTTTTATTTTTACTTTTTTTACTATGGACATAGTGCATATTACATGTATGCTTTTTTGTCTGAAATAAAGATTGATTGATTGATTGATTGACTGTATGTTTTCGCTGTCTTTGATGGTGCTGCATACCAGCTTCCTGACTTTTTGCTGTACGTGTGCATCTGCCTATACCGGTGACAAAGTGACAATTAGGATGGCTCTGACATGTATGATATTTTTATATGTGATGACACATTTATCAAAAGTCAATAATACAAGGTATTTGTATTCAATTCAACTATAACTTTTAGCAGTGTTCATGAAAAAATACATTAATTATCCAGAATTGTTTCATTGTTTCTTGTCAGTGGCAGCCAGCTGAGTTCTTGCAACATACACCAGGCACAAGTTTGTGATGAAGTAATAGTATTGAAAGCCTTTTAACATTTTTCAACAACAATCTGTTGATACACTGACAGCAGCATTTTACTTGTTTAAAGTATCTATGTATCACGAGGACTGTTATGTTTTCATGCCATGTATCATTTTTCTCAATGATTCTTTTTATCACTGTTTTATATTTTCACAAATAATTTACATAAATTTTCATTTTGCATGATAATTAAACAACACTTGAATAAGTTTAGTTCTGATATGGTGTAGTATCCAGTCCTCAGGATTACTCAAAGCGCTTTAAACTTTACTCCCTGGCAGACCTGTTAAATCGAAAACACCATCTTGACTTATGTGGGAAGAATTCAGCCACACTGAAATTAATATGCGAAGATTATTCATACAAAAATATCAACCGTCTGTAGCCGGTACTCTTCATACAGCTGAGTAAACTGGAGCACTGTAGAATGTAGCGATTGTACATGTAATTCCCAGTCACATGGCGATGACCCTGTCTAGTCTAGTCACTATTTTTTGCGAGTTGTAAACAAACCAAGCATTGCACAAACTACAACAGTTTTGAAGTTTATATCCTATTGATGTTTTTTTAACACACACACACACAAAATATAGTTGATTTGTACATATTAAATTTGTTCAACTAAACATCTTCCTAAGTAGTTTTACATTTTTATGGGCATTAAATATTAAAATTTGGTAAATACACGTAATTGTTTAATCACTAATTTTGTGAGTTGTAAACATACAACTAGCATTTGATATCACATGTACTAGTGCTGTTTTTTTGTAACAAAGAATTGTGATGAAAGTAACTGTTTGTTTTGTTATATGTACCTGACATTTTTTCAACCTCTTCCTAATTTTGGTTTATATTGTTGCTTTGCATTTTATGTGTATGTGTTCTAAAAATTATTACATTATACACATCAAGTGCAATGATTGTACCTGTAGTTGTATTGTGCTTTTCATAATTTTGCAGTCATGATCTCATCAAATAGTTTCAATAAAATGTTTTTAATTTACATTGTCTTTACTTTAATTCACATGCATTTCTAACAACAATATGCAATTTAACGAGGACACCCATTACTGCAAAATCCTCATGCAGACAAACAAAACTATCACATACAGGGGTGGATCCAGAAATCGAGCCTGGGGGGCACAAAAACCTCCACTGGCGGACGAACCAAATGGTGTAGTCTAAATTTTTTCGCTACCAAGCCGCCATAACTATAACTTCAGCCGCTCGGCTGGAGTGGTGATATCGGAAGACGGGGGGGGGGGGGGGGGAGTTGCTATTGAAACATTTTCGCCACTGCATAGGCATGATTACTATGAAAGTACAATCATCACTGAGGCTTGGCTATATTGTTTCACGTGTATTTACTTGCACTGTATAATATACAAATTTATGTTTGTAACATAAATATTCCAAATTAAATAAATAGAACATTAAGTTCCAAAAGTGAACTGCAAATGAAATGTACGATGTAATTGAAAGTTTCACAAAAGCCCTATCAACCAAAGATGATGTACCCACATAACATTGATCAGAATAAAACATAATTGTTAAAACCAATCACATATGTTTGCATATCTTCCAATTATTATTCTATGATTTTTATAGATATATATATATATCTATCACGTTTGCTTAGCAGCATCAATTAATACTTACGTTTATTCTAACTGTCCCGAGCTGCATCCAGCCTCAGGAAGTAACTGAACACCTGAGCTGCCTTTGCTATGACCACTGATGCTCGATAGAGCCACCACAGATCTTGTCATATGTGACAGCTGCAGTGGTGTTGAGGTAGTTCACACCTTTGTGTTGAAGCTGTCGAACAAAGTCATGAATTGGATTATTGAATGAGTCAGATTATTTGTGAAAATGAACATGGTTTTACAGCAGTAATACCTGTTAATATATATATAATAGTATATAACATTATATATGTGTGTGTGTGTGGTATGTAACTTGTAAACTTTTTAATTTCATTAACAGGTAAAAATATGTTGCACGGTCTTGTCCAATGGTCATTTGCTCAGCACTCAAATGTGAAAAGTTCATTTGCCCAGTTGTGAAAAAAATTACAATGATATGAGAGTGGCAAAGTTATTATTGTATATATATAGTAAAAGTGTAGTACATAATAAACAAATGGACAATTTACAAGTGTCAACTTATTAACTAAGTACAGGTAGAACATAGATGGGCTGGAAAGAAGGTTACAGGAAATAAAGTCACAAAGTAATTTTATTCGAAAAATATATAAATAAAAAGTTTTGCAATTTTTCACTGATAGTTCAACAAAACAAAGCTTGGGGAATTCAACAGTAAACCATGCAAAATACCCAATGCCTTAGTTGTGATCTCAATGTGTCATTCACCTGACACTGCTAATTTATAAGGAGGACATTTGGCTGGTAGTGGTTGAACCACTGGCAGTGTCCACAAAGTTCTACTGTTTACTCAGAGGGTGGATTACCACTGTAAGTCTTTAGAAGAAGATTCCAGCTGTTAGTCATGTCTCTTATGAGAACAACAAAAGCATTTTATTATGGATTTCCTGGCTTGATTGAACACACAAAAATTATAATAATGGCCTTTCAACAACTTGCAACTGTGGTTATTAACTAGAGGTTTCTGACTGGGAAAGTATGTTCCATGAAGCGAAGCCTCTGTGGCTTCAGTGTCATCAACGTGCAAACAATTTGTAAACTGTCCTGTCAGAAACTTAGCTGTCAACCCTGACTGTTTTTGAATTGAATCACGCAACTGTCGCAAAGTAAGATGAAGTTAATTAATTAAATGAAACGGACAATAAATTTTAAAAAAAATTCTACAAAATGTATGAATGTAGAAGTATAAATTACAAAATGCATGTTATTGATAAATTGTAGTGTTTTATATGTGCTTTTTTTTCTTGACAGACCAAACTAAAAACAGAACTTCTATAATTTACATGTACAAAAGGATTTGTATCTTAACAAAACATGGGGTGCAATTCATTGTATAGTAACGGTAATTCTCTGCTCTCTCACATAAATCAGTCGCAAGCTATCGATACATGTTATTGTGATGGACATTTTCACAGTATTGAGGGGTGGTGGTTTTCTGAACATAACAAGCAACATAATATTATATTCATACGGATATATATGCGTGGCTGAGGCTCACTACTCTGAAATTACTAACCTGTCTAGAAGAAGTTTTGCGAACGCAGCGTCTGTTCTTAGACCAGTCTTACTCCAGCTGTTTCTTTTGTGACTTGTCAGTTGTCTTGTGTCGTTCCACAAATCCATACTGGTTTTTTCCAAATAAACCGTCTGGCGCGAATATTGTCATTGTCTGCGTAATTTGGCCCTTTTTCGCTGCGTCGGTGGCGTATGTCCGGGGATGTCCCATCGCCGGCGTAAATGCCATACAATAAGAACGTGTTGTATAAACACTTGTGAACACTACTATCAACAAAAACGGCTTGATCGAGGCATCAATCTTGAGGGTCAGAGGTCAGTCTCGCCCAAATTCGCGAACACGATACTATTATATGAAGTTTCCACTTCCAGGTTCATGTCCATGTTCAAGTAAGTGTTGCTAGTTTCGACTCGTTCGACTCGAAACCAAATTCAAATAGTTCGCAGTTTGTTTATTAATTTCAACAAAACGAAGTAGCACAAGTGCACCAACGAACTAGGATATTATAGGGGATACTTGATAGCTTTGCTTTTTCGGGAAATTAGTCAGAAAAGCCAGGAGGATAACAATCGAAATTATATTGCAGGTTTAACTGCAGACGTGCCGTACAAGAGTGCGTTGCAGTAGTCAATCCGCGATGTGATGATGGCAATGACTACGCGTTCCTTTGTTGGTTTGGGTAAAAAACGGCTAATCTGATTGATGTGGCGGAGGTAGAATGAGCATGCGCTGACAGTTTGCGACACTTGCTTTTTCATATCTAGGTGCCTGTCAATGGAGACACCGAGACTTTGAACACATCTTGAAGCTGTAATTATAGAACCACCAACGCGAATCACAGTGCCGTCAACGATTGCATCCGCAGACTTGGGTACAATCGGAAGATACTGTGTCTTGCCGTCGTTCATGCATATAGAATTCAATGCCATCCAGTTCTTTATTTCACCCAAACAGTCCTCCATTTGCTGAACCGCAGCCGTTAAAGCGGAACGATTCAGGTCGAAATGTGAGTAGATCTGTAAATCGTCAGCATAGTGGTGGAAGAAGAGTCCATGGGCTCGAATAATGTCACCGATAGGTTGGACATATAATGAAAAGAGCAGTGGTCCAAGGACGGAGCCTTGCGGGACACCTGTTGTTAGAGTAGTAATACTCGACGATTGGTCACCGATTACAATTCGCTGCGTTCGGTCTTGCAGGTACGATGTCATCCAGTCCAGTGCTTTTCCAATAAAGCCATAGCGCAAACGTAGACGCTTAATCAAGATGTCGTGGTTGATAGTATCGAAGGCGGCACTAAAATCAACGAGAACCAAGATGGTTCCTTGTTTATTGTCCATGGCTGTTTTGATGGCACTTGTAACGTACAGTAGCGCGGTTTCGGTCGAATGTTTTTTTCCGATACGCCGACTGAAAGCACTCAACCATTTGCTGGTCAGACACATGCGTCATTATCCTAAGCGCGACCACTTTCTCAATTACTTTGGATAATTGTGTAAGGTTGCTCACAGGTCGCTAACTGCTTAGAATGTATTTGTCAAGTGATGGTTTCTTCAAAAGCGGACGGACAATTGCATGCTTCAGCGACTTTGGCATGACTGCCTCGTCCAGCGAAGCATTTGTAATCCGTGTAATGACAGGCACAATACTTGTCATATTGTCTCTTAACTGAATTGCAGGCAGAGGATCCAACGCGCACGTTTTGCCAGTAGTACCACAAATCGCTGTGATCTCTGTGTTCGTTGTTGGATCAAACGCATGGATACTGTCAGTGAAACAACGTCTTTCATCTGTTGGCCTATCAATGATGTTAAAACACTGCAGACCTGACAGGAGCTTGTCAATCTTTTCACTAAAGAAACGTAAAAATTGTTCGCATATTTGGGCTGTCAAGTGGAATTCAGGGTGTCCTGTATGCGGTGGCCATCAAGCGATCTCAGTAATCGAAACATGGTTTTGTTGTTTGCCTTCTCCAGGCGGTTTTGATAATAATCCGTTTTGCGTGCCGATATCAAAGCAGTGCATTCTTAACGAGCGGTGACATATAATTGCTGATGAATCTCCAGTTTAATTCTTCTCCACACATTCTCCCGTTTCCACTTCTTATCCCTGGCGTCGTCGATGTCAGAGTCGTACCAGGGATGTGGTGTGCTGTCTCTTACTTTCACATTGCGTAACGGGGCATGTTTGTCAAGGCACTCAGTGAGACAGGTGTTGTACATCTCCACCAAATCCTCTGCTTGTCGATCATTCGCGCATGTACGCAATGTCATGTC
>OZ023213.1:32609613-32699613 GCA_963995525.1 Escarpia spicata
GAAAGCCAAAGATAGAAGGCAGTGGCGACGGATAGTGGAGACAGCAGAGCAAGCAAAGTCGGAGAAAAGAAATGAAATGGAAACAAATGATCGAGGATCAGTATCGAGGCCAGCTTTATCCCAGTCTTTAAAAAGAGACAGTCTTTTCATCGTAATTAATTAATTAATTAATATAATGTTGTCGTACTATAATAAATATGTTGAATGTATACTGCCCTCTAAATTGTATTTAGTAATCAATGTTTGAAATGTTTCACCAGCGACATGTTCTAACTGTAAACAAAATGTCCAGTTTAGGAATAAGCTTTATTCGCAAAATTGCTGAGGCGAACTGAGTTGACAGCAATACATTTATATATTTACCAATTCCCAATGTTCCCATGTTCAATACAACCAATTCAGGAAAGAAAACCAAGTTACACAACTACGCTGGCTAATTTCGGGTAGAGGAACAGACTGCATCCATGTAAAAGGAAGAGAGAAGAACAAGACGAGATGACAGGGTCTTACGAATATCTGAAATGCCGTTCGTTGAACAACTCACGATGGTCATCATACATAGAGTCAGGTGCCATGCCCGTGTGTCCTCCGTGTAAGCGATTTTGTTCTGCAACGAAGGCGTCAGAAGGGTCTCTGATAAGCAGAACGGCCTTGTCGTAGCGGCGGTCTTTCGGCGGATCCCTGTGAGTCTTAACCACCAGCACGGAGCCGTTCGTCACATGTTCGCCAGGGAAGCCTTGGCGTAGGAGCACCTTGTCGTTGTAAATACTTCCGGTGTATATTCCTGCAAGCATCAAGGGATGTGACGTCATTGAATGACCAATCCTTGGAACACTGTAACTTATTGTTAAATAATGCTGACCGATCCTTAATGCGCATATCCGGAAATTAACGTTCATTGTGTAAGGGAATAGTATGCCCTATTGTAAAAATATGATCGCGGTCATCAAGCTTTATTGTGTATCGGCGATGTATAAAATTAATAGAATGTTGCTCATCTAAGACATTTTGAAGAAATATTTTATATTGAAATAGTTATCCTAGCCAACTAATGCGTTGTAAGTTGTATTCAACAAAAGCTGCCAAAACACATATTTGCTGCTAAAATAATTAATATTTCCTTACACAACGAACTTATATTTCAGGACATGCGAATTAAGGGTCGGTACCGCCTTATTTAACCACTGCAGTATTATATGCTTCAATACTACAGTTAGGGTCGTAACGATACATGGAAGGAACGATGAATCGCGGATGTTTTGCTTGTGATACCTATTAAACATACTGTCCAAAACGATAGCATGTTGGTAGTTGTTAAAAGCACGCGTTGGAAACCGTTTCCGGTCTACCCATTTAGTACAACTGCTATTTGTCAAAATCTCACATTCAGAGGACACATATACCCAAAAATGGTTGCTCTAAAAAGTGCTATGATGTGTCTATATGCATGGTGTATCGTGACACAAATATTGCAATAGCTACGGTAACGTAGTGTATCGTTACAGCCCTAACAACAGCTATTGACGAGGGACGATGTAAACACACCGATGTACGATGAAATATCACCTTAGCTGTCCCTGCTATTGCTACACGTAATTTTTATATCAAGTGACCGACTTACAAGTCCCATTTAGCTGAAATTGAGCAAAATGTTGACGTGCTAGTTAACACACTTGAACAGACACGCTCACAGGCCGTGTCCAGTGAGACACTCGTCATGATTTACGTATGCCTATTCATCTCAGTCCTGATGACCAACCAGATCGGGGATTTCTTTAGAACAACAGTGGGTGTCCGACAAAGATGCTTGCTCTCCCCAGTGCCCTTTAACATATTCCTGGAGAAGATCATGCAGGACACCCTACTCAACCACCATTGCACCATCTCCATCGGTGACAGGTCCGTCTCTAACCTTCGCTTCGCTGACGACAACGATCTCATGGCCGGCAGCAGTAGTAAGGAGGATACACACGCCCCAAACCACGCCCCTTTTGTATCTAACTACGTGCATAAAAAACGTCGATTTCAAAATCGGGATCCTACTTATAAAAAAAAGATCAAAGGCTTTTTGGTAACCTGAGTGGAATCGGGATCCTAGTTATAAAAAACGTGATTGATGGCCTGTCACTTTTTGTGAATGAAAAGCGCCCTCTAGTGGTTAATAACAACGTCCTAGTTACGGCGTCCTTAGTTACAGCGTCCCTAGTTACGTGATGATACACACACCCCAAACCACGCCCCCTTTTGTATCTAGGTACGTGCATAAAAAACGTCGATTTCAAAATCGGGATCCTACTTATAAAAAAAAGATCAAAGGCTTTTTGGTAACCTGAGTGGAATCGGGATCCTAGTTATAAAAAACGTGATTGATGGCCTGTCACTTTTTGTGAATGAAAAGCGCCCTCTAGTGGTTAATAACAACGTCCTAGTTACGGCGTCCTTAGTTACAGCGTCCCTAGTTACGTGATGATACACACACCCCAAACCACGCCCCCTTTTGTATCTAGGTACGTGCATAAAAAACGTCGATTTCAAAATCGGGATCCTACTTATAAAAAAAAGATCAAAGGCTTTTTGGTAACCTGAGTGGAATCGGGATCCTAGTTATAAAAAACGTGATTGATGGCCTGTCACTTTTTAGTTACGGCGTCCTTAGTTACGGCGTCCCTAGTTACGTGATAACGCCATCTAGCGAATAATAAAAGCGTCCCTAGTTACGTGATAACGCCATCTAGCGAATAATATAATAACAGCGTCCCTAGTTACGATACGGGGATATAGCAGAAACCAATGTGGTTATGTTATAGGTAAATCCACCGTGGTTACGGTAAAACCACCGTGGTTACGAATGCACTAAACCCAGTGTGAGTGAGATTAGCCGCTGTAATCCCTAGTTACGGCGTCCCTAGTTACGTGATAACGCCATCTAGCGATTATTCCAGTAACAGCGTCCCTAGTTACGATATTGGTTATAGCTGAAACCACCGTGGTTATAGCTAAAACCACCGTGGTTACGACATACGGTTATAGCTAAAACCACCGTGGTTATAAATTAATTAATTAAAATTAATTAATTATATATATAGGCCTGTCACTTTTTGATTGATGACCCTTCCTTGCTTGAGGTGTCACCACCTATCGGTTATCCCAGTGACTAATTCCCTAGCGATCAACGTAGGACCTACCGTTGTGCTTACGTAAGCACTTATATAGCGTCCCTAGCGATCGTTGTATATATACGTAATAGACCTTTATATAACCACAACGGTTATAGCTAAAACCACTGGGTTATAACGGCGCTCTAAACCCATTGTGTGAGAATAACACCGCTGTACCCTATGTAGCAGTAGCCAGCAGCGCTGGCCTATGATCTGGCGGCCTAGTCGCCTTGCCACGACGTCTTACGCACACCGAGCTCCACCTTCGTGCCAGTTAATGCCAGCACGATATATATATATATATATATGCTTATGTAAGCCCGTATATAACCACAACGGTTATAGCGGCGCTGCGCTCTAAACCCATTGTGTGAAAATAACCCCGCTGTACCCTATGTAGCAGCAGCGGCGTGCGCTCGCAGCAGCAGCAGCAGCAGCAGCCATGACCTATGATCCGGCGGTCTAGTTTCTAAATATAACCATGCGACTAGCCGACTCTGTAACGGCGTTAATTTCAGCCGTGGCGCTATCAAAACGAAACGAATTCCATGCATGCATTTAGCGTTTAAAAGCTGTACTCAGCGGCCTGTTAAAGCAGGATGGTTA
This sequence comes from Escarpia spicata, assembly GCA_963995525.1. Classification (NCBI taxonomy): domain Eukaryota; kingdom Metazoa; phylum Annelida; class Polychaeta; order Sabellida; family Siboglinidae; genus Escarpia; species Escarpia spicata. The sequence goes on from OZ023213.1 coordinate 32,613,378, forward strand.
TATTCGGTGGATAGACGAATGGACGCAAAATGGTGTAAGTTATGTTTTATTAATAGAAGTCACGGTGGCGTGAGCCAGGTCTGCGTAATGTTTGCTTGAGAGCCTCGTCCCTGTCGTAGCCGAGCGGCGCGTGAGTTGTCCCCGTCAAACTGCCGTTGTAGCATTTGTTGAGCGACTGGCTGGAATTAACGGCAAGTTTTCACACGACATACAGGTTTGTTGTAGAGTGTTGTGTGTAGGCAGGTTCCTTTCCACGTCGAGGCAGGTGGATTCTGTGAAATAATGCATATGAATAATGAGGAGTTTCCCAAGAACTAAATCACTGTTATTAATATAAAAGTAAATAATAAAGAATAGTTTAATACAAGAATAGCATATAAATAATATAAAAAGTAATTAATATAAAATTTACCGATAGGATAAAAGACGAAATACCGCTGTACTAAATAAAATAAAACTTACCGCTGTTCTTTGCATATGAATAATGGAGGAGAACTAAATCACTGTTATTAATATAAGAGGAGAACTAAATCAATAATTAATCAAGAATAGTAATTAATAAAGAATAGTATATTATTAATATAAAAGTAATTAATAAAGAATATAAAACTTACGGATAGGCTAAAAGACGACTTAACGCTCTACTAAATAAATAAAATAAAATAAAACTTACCGCTGATCTTTCGTGGAAGGTTGCTCAGACGTTGTGCTGGCGGTAGCCATGATTGAATGAAAATGAGCAACGACCGTTGCATGCATGCATTATTTCCTAAAGACATTTATGCGTTAAGCGCGCATGCGCGAAAATGTTAAGCGCGCATGCGCAAAAGTGAAGTAAAACATTGAAGGCAAAGAGATCAAAATGGCAATAAACGAACGTTTAAATCATAAAATGAACCGTTGTATACGCTTAGTTAGGGATCAGGCATATTGTGGAGTATTAATAATAGAGAAATTCGATGTGAAAGTCACATTTGACAACGAACGCGCTAACGTGAACGTCGAATTTTTTTCTTGGCAATAACTTAAACCGGATGGTGACGCAAGCCAGCTGTGGCGCGCGTGACGCTAATGGGGGTAGCTTATCACGATCGGAATGTGAAGCTAGAACAATGCCATTTCAAAAACGATACACGAACTATAAAAGCATGAATTGAAGCGTTGTTTAGGATCAGTGGAGAGTAGGGATCTGTGTAGTGCCATTATATTATAGAAAATCGATGTAAATAACGTTTGTGAACGAAAAGCACTACATGACCGTTCATTATTTTTTTTTTCTTTCCGAAAGCAAAGACATCCGAGACTAGTCAGTTATGCGTTAGGCGATTAGTAGGATCTGCTTTGTGCTGTAGGGGTGCGTGCGTAGCGATAACGAGTTGGACGTTATCATCGAGGAGGCGTACCACACATCGAACCGCCGACGTACGAGAGTCTGTACACGGTGTCGCCAACACCGCCGGAAGTGATACAACGTCAAGTCATCGCGCCGGGTCGGGGTCAGTTGGCCTTCCGCTATGAGCGGCACGCGATGTCCCCCCTCGCCGAACACCTCAGTGAGATGATTCTGGAGAGGGCGCGCGATCGATGCGGCGCTGTATCTGGTCCAGTTCGTTTCGGACTGGCTGCTAGGCACGGACTGGCGCGACTACATCAACCGCGCTCTGCTGGAGTCGACCGTCCATACGTACATTCAGCGCAGGAGCGGACTCGAATAGAACATTATGCTTGCTTTGTTTGCTATAACATTGGTTAAAAATAAAAGCCGTTGTTTTGAATGTTGTACTACGATGGCGACGCTTAATAAAACGTTGAAAATGTACTTTCCGTTCGACAGTCCCACACAGCTCCCCGAAAGTGCCACACAATTTCCTGACAGTCCCACACAGCTCCTTGACAGTAACACACCGCTCCCCGGCAGTACGTCTAACTTGTTACATGTTTGCCTTCCGTACATGGTCCAGCTTGTTACACGTCTACCTTCCATACATGTACTAGCTTTTTAATTATTTGCTATCCATACATGGTCTAGCTTGTTACATGTTTGCCTTCCATACACGGACTAGCTTGTTACATGTTTACCTTCCATACACGGTCTGGCTTGTTACATGTCTACCTTCCATACATGGTCTAGCTTCTTACATGTCTGCCTTTCATACATGGTCTAGCCTGTTACATGTCTGCCTTCCGTACATGGACTAGCTTGTTACATGTTGGCCTTCCGTACATGGGCTAGCTTGTTACATGTTTGCCTTACGTACATGGACTAGCTTGTTACATGTGTGCCTTCCATACACGAACAAGCTTGTTACATGTTTGCCTTACGTACATGGACTAACTTGTTACATGTTTGCCTTCCATACACGGACTAGCTTGTTACATGTTTGCCTTACATACATGGACTAGCTTGTTACATGTTTACCTTCCATACATGGTCTAGCTTGTTACAGGTCTGCCTTTCATACATGGTCTAGCTTGATACATGTTTCCCTTCCGTACATGGACAAGCTTGTTACATGTTTACCTTCCATACACGGACTAGCTTGTTACATGTTTACCTTCCATACACGGACTAGCTTGTTACATGTTTGCCTTCCATACACGGACTAGCTTGTTACATGTTTGCCTTCCGTACATGGTCTGGCTTGTTACATGTCTGTCTTCCATACATGGTCTAGCTTGCTACATGTTTCCCTTCCATACATGGTCTAACTTGTGACATGTTTGCCTTCCATACATGGTCTAGCTTGTTACATGTTTGCCTTCCATACACGGACTAGCTTGTTACATATTTGCATTCCATACATGATCTAGCTTGTTACATGTCTACCTTCCATATATGGTCTAGCTTGTTACATGTCTGCCTTCCGTACATGGACTAGGTTCCCTGACAGTCCCACACAGCTTCCGACAGTCACACGCAGTTCCCTGACAGTCCCACACAGCTCCATGACAGTCCCACACAGTTTCCGACAGTCCCACACAGCTTCCCGACAGTCTCATACAGCTTCCGACAGTCCCACACAGCTCCATGACATTTATTTTATTTAGGTCTTATTATTTAGCAATAGACCGGTAAGTTGCCTTTTACACGAGTCCTATTAATTATCTTTATTAATTAATAAGAACCTCATTAGTCATGTTTTGATTTAATTTGGGAACCTCCTCATTAGTCACAGCGATAGAGCGGTAGGTTCTGGCAGTCCCACACAGCTCCATGACAGTCCCACCCAGTTTCCGACAGTCCCACACAGCTCCATAACAGTATTACACAGCTTCCTGACAGTCCCACACAGTTCCTGGCAGTCCCACACAGCTCCCCGACAGTCACACGCAGTTCCCTGACAGTCCCACACAGCTCCCTGACAGCCCCACACAGTTTCCGACAGTCCCACACAGCTTCCCGACAGTCTCATACAGCTTCCGACAGTCCCACACAGCTCCATGACATTTATTTTATTTAGGTCTTATTATTTAGCAATAGACCGGTAAGTTGCCTTTTACACGAGTCCTATTAATTATCTTTTATTAATTAATAAGAACCTCATTAGTCATGTTTTGATTTAATTCGGGAACCTCCTCATTAGTCACAGCGATAGAGCGGTAGGTTCTGGCAGTCCCACACAGCTCCATGACAGTCCCACGCAGTTTCCGACAGTCCCACACAACTCCCCGACAGTCTCATACAGCTTCCGACATTCACACGCAGTTCCCTGACAGTCCCACACAGTTACCCGACAGTCATACACAGCTTCCCGACAGTCCCACACAGCTCCCTACCACACAATTCCCTGACAGTCCCACACAGTTCCGGTCAGTCCCACACAGCTCCCCGACAGTCTCACACAGCTCCCTGAAAGTACCACACAATTCCCTGACAGTCCCACACAGTTCCCTTACAGTCACACACAGCTCCCTGTCAGTCCCACACAGCTCCCTGACAGTCCCACACAACTCCCTGACAGTCTCACACAGTTCCGCCTGATAGTCCCAAAACTCCCGACAGTCCCACACAGCTCCCTGACAGTCACACACAGCTCCCCGGCAGTACCACACAGTTCCTGGCAGTCCCACACAGCTCCATGACATTTATTTTATTTAGTTCTTATTATTTAGCAATAGACCGGTAAGTTGCCTTTTACACGAGTCCTATTAATTATCTTTATTAATTAATAAGAACCTCATTAGTCATGTTTTGATTTAATTTGGGAACCTCCTCATTAGTCACAGCGATAGAGCGGTAGGTTCTGGCAGTCCCACACAGCTCCATGACAGTCCCACCATACACTTCCCGACAGTCCCACACAGCTTCCCGACAGTCCCACACAGCTCCCTGGCTACATGTCTCCCTTCCATACATGGTCTAACTTGTGACATGTTTGCCTTCCATACATGGTCTAGCTTGTTACATGTTTGCCTTCCATACACGGACTAGGTTGTTACATATTTGCCTTCCATACATGAACTAGCTTGTTACATGTATACCTTCCATATATGGTCTAGCTTGTTACATGTTTGCCTTTCATACATGGTCTAGCCTGTTACATGTCTGCCTTCCGTACATGGACTAGGTTGTTACAGCTCCCTGACAGTCCCACACAGTTACCCGACAGACACACAAACTCCTGACTGACAGTGCCACACAGCTCCCTGACAGTCTCACACAGCTCCCTGACAGTACCACGCAGTTCCTCGTCAGTCCCATACAGGGGTTCTGTATGTATGTATGTATGTAGGAGCCGTCGCACCACGGCGCCGATACTCGTCTAACTCGTATCTTATTATTTAGCAATAGACCGGTAAGTTGCCTTTTACACGAGTCCTATTAATTATCTTTATTAATTAATAAGAACCTCATTAGTCATGTTTTGATTTAATTTGGGAACCTCCTCATTAGTCACAGCGATAGAGCGGTAGGTTCTGGCAGTCCCACACAGCTCCATGACAGTCCCATACACTTCCCGACAGTCCCACACAGCTTCCCGACAGTCCCACACAGCTCCCTGGCTACATGTCTCCCTTCCATACATGGTCTAACTTGTGACATGTTTGCCTTCCATACATGGTCTAGCTTGTTACATGTTTGCCTTCCATACACGGACTAGGTTGTTACATATTTGCCTTCCATACATGAACTAGCTTGTTACATGTATACCTTCCATATATGGTCTAGCTTGTTACATGTTTGCCTTTCATACATGGTCTAGCCTGTTACATGTCTGCCTTCCGTACATGGACTAGGTTGTTACAGCTCCCTGACAGTCCCACACAGTTACCCGACAGACACACAAACTCCTGACTGACAGTGCCACACAGCTCCCTGACAGTCTCACACAGCTCCCTGACAGTACCACGCAGTTCCTCGTCAGTCCCATACAGGGGTTCTGTATGTATGTATGTATGTATGTATGTAGGAGCCGTCGCACCACGGCGCCGATACTCGTCTAACTCGTATAACTAACTAACTAACTCGTCTAACTCGTAGGGGGGTGGCGGGGGGTTCTGTATGTATGTAGGTATGTAGGTATGTAGGGTAATAAAAACATACAATTGTTTTCAGACTGACAGGAACTGTGTGGGATTGCCAGGAAGATGTGTAATACTGTTATGGAGCTGTGTGGGACTGTCAGGCGGAGCTGTGTGAGACTGTCAGGGAGTTGTGTGGGACTGTCAGGGAGCTGTGTGGGACTGACAGGGAACGAACTATGTGGTACTGTCAGGGAGCTGTGTGTGACTGTAAGGGAACTGTATGGGACTGTCAGGAGCTGTGTGTGATGGTCAGGAGCTGTGTGGGACTGTCAGGGAGCTGTGTGGGACTGTTAGGGAATTGTGTGGTACTGCCGGGGAGCTGTGTGTGACTGTCAGGGAGCTGTGTGGGACTGCGCGCTTTTACGTGTATAGTAGTAGTAATAAAGTATGTTTTTATTACCCTACATACCTACATACCTACATACATACAGAACCCCCCGCCACCCCCCTACGAGTTAGACGAGTTAGTTAGTTAGTTATACGAGTTAGACGAGTATCGGCGCCGTGGTGCGACGGCTCCTACATACATACATACATACATACAGAACCCCTGTATGGGACTGACGAGGAACTGCGTGGTACTGTCAGGGAGCTGTGTGAGACTGTCAGGGAGCTGTGTGGCACTGTCAGTCAGGAGTTTGTGTGTCTGTCGGGTAACTGTGTGGGACTGTCAGGGAGCTGTAACAACCTAGTCCATGTACGGAAGGCAGACATGTAACAGGCTAGACCATGTATGAAAGGCAAACATGTAACAAGCTAGACCATATATGGAAGGTATACATGTAACAAGCTAGTTCATGTATGGAAGGCAAATATGTAACAACCTAGTCCGTGTATGGAAGGCAAACATGTAACAAGCTAGACCATGTATGGAAGGCAAACATGTCACAAGTTAGACCATGTATGGAAGGGAGACATGTAGCCAGGGAGCTGTGTGGGACTGTCGGGAAGCTGTGTGGGACTGTCGGGAAGTGTATGGGACTGTCATGGAGCTATGTGGGACTGCCAGAACCTACCGCTCTATCGCTGTGACTAATGAGGAGGTTCCCAAATTAAATCAAAACATGACTAATGAGGTTCTTATTAATTAATAAAGATAATTAATAGGACTCGTGTAAAAGGCAACTTACCGGTCTATTGCTAAATAATAAGATACGAGTTAGACGAGTATCGGCGCCGTGGTGCGACGGCTCCTACATACATACATACATACAGAACCCCTGTATGGGACTGACGAGGAACTGCGTGGTACTGTCAGGGAGCTGTGTGAGACTGTCAGGGAGCTGTGTGGCACTGTCAGTCAGGAGTTTGTGTGTCTGTCGGGTAACTGTGTGGGACTGTCAGGGAGCTGTAACAACCTAGTCCATGTACGGAAGGCAGACATGTAACAGGCTAGACCATGTATGAAAGGCAAACATGTAACAAGCTAGACCATATATGGAAGGTATACATGTAACAAGCTAGTTCATGTATGGAAGGCAAATATGTAACAACCTAGTCCGTGTATGGAAGGCAAACATGTAACAAGCTAGACCATGTATGGAAGGCAAACAAGTCACAAGTTAGACCATGTATGGAAGGGAGACATGTAGCCAGGGAGCTGTGTGGGACTGTCGGGAAGCTGTGTGGGACTGTCGGGAAGTGTATGGTGGGACTGTCATGGAGCTGTGTGGGACTGCCAGAACCTACCGCTCTATCGCTGTGACTAATGAGGAGGTTCCCAAATTAAATCAAAACATGACTAATGAGGTTCTTATTAATTAATAAAGATAATTAATAGGACTCGTGTAAAAGGCAACTTACCGGTCTATTGCTAAATAATAAGAACTAAATAAAATAAATGTCATGGAGCTGTGTGGGACTGCCAGGAACTGTGTGGTACTGCCGGGGAGCTGTGTGTGACTGTCAGGGAGCTGTGTGGGACTGTCGGGAGTTTTGGGACTATCAGGCGGAACTGTGTGAGACTGTCAGGGAGTTGTGTGGGACTGTCAGGGAGCTGTGTGGGACTGACAGGGAGCTGTGTGTGACTGTAAGGGAACTGTGTGGGACTGTCAGGGAATTGTGTGGTACTTTCAGGGAGCTGTGTGAGACTGTCGGGGAGCTGTGTGGGACTGACCGGAACTGTGTGGGACTGTCAGGGAATTGTGTGGTAGGGAGCTGTGTGGGACTGTCGGGAAGCTGTGTATGACTGTCGGGTAACTGTGTGGGACTGTCAGGGAACTGCGTGTGAATGTCGGAAGCTGTATGAGACTGTCGGGGAGTTGTGTGGGACTGTCGGAAACTGCGTGGGACTGTCATGGAGCTGTGTGGGACTGCCAGAACCTACCGCTCTATCGCTGTGACTAATGAGGAGGTTCCCGAATTAAATCAAAACATGACTAATGAGGTTCTTATTAATTAATAAAAGATAATTAATAGGACTCGTGTAAAAGGCAACTTACCGGTCTATTGCTAAATAATAAGACCTAAATAAAATAAATGTCATGGAGCTGTGTGGGACTGTCGGAAGCTGTATGAGACTGTCGGGAAGCTGTGTGGGACTGTCGGAAACTGTGTGGGGCTGTCAGGGAGCTGTGTGGGACTGTCAGGGAACTGCGTGTGACTGTCGGGGAGCTGTGTGGGACTGCCAGGAACTGTGTGGGACTGTCAGGAAGCTGTGTAATACTGTTATGGAGCTGTGTGGGACTGTCGGAAACTGGGTGGGACTGTCATGGAGCTGTGTGGGACTGCCAGAACCTACCGCTCTATCGCTGTGACTAATGAGGAGGTTCCCAAATTAAATCAAAACATGACTAATGAGGTTCTTATTAATTAATAAAGATAATTAATAGGACTCGTGTAAAAGGCAACTTACCGGTCTATTGCTAAATAATAAGACCTAAATAAAATAAATGTCATGGAGCTGTGTGGGACTGTCGGAAGCTGTATGAGACTGTCGGGAAGCTGTGTGGGACTGTCGGAAACTGTGTGGGACTGTCATGGAGCTGTGTGGGACTGTCAGGGAACTGCGTGTGACTGTCGGAAGCTGTGTGGGACTGTCAGGGAACCTAGTCCATGTACGGAAGGCAGACATGTAACAAGCTAGACCATATATGGAAGGTAGACATGTAACAAGCTAGATCATGTATGGAATGCAAATATGTAACAAGCTAGTCCGTGTATGGAAGGCAAACATGTAACAAGCTAGACCATGTATGGAAGGCAAACATGTCACAAGTTAGACCATGTATGGAAGGGAAACATGTAGCAAGCTAGACCATGTATGGAAGACAGACATGTAACAAGCCAGACCATGTACGGAAGGCAAACATGTAACAAGCTAGTCCGTGTATGGAAGGCAAACATGTAACAAGCTAGTCCGTGTATGGAAGGTAAACATGTAACAAGCTAGTCCGTGTATGGAAGGTAAACATGTAACAAGCTTGTCCATGTACGGAAGGGAAACATGTATCAAGCTAGACCATGTATGAAAGGCAGACCTGTAACAAGCTAGACCATGTATGGAAGGTAAACATGTAACAAGCTAGTCCATGTATGTAAGGCAAACATGTAACAAGCTAGTCCGTGTATGGAAGGCAAACATGTAACAAGTTAGTCCATGTACGTAAGGCAAACATGTAACAAGCTTGTTCGTGTATGGAAGGCACACATGTAACAAGCTAGTCCATGTACGTAAGGCAAACATGTAACAAGCTAGCCCATGTACGGAAGGCCAACATGTAACAAGCTAGTCCATGTACGGAAGGCAGACATGTAACAGGCTAGACCATGTATGAAAGGCAGACATGTAAGAAGCTAGACCATGTATGGAAGGTAGACATGTAACAAGCCAGACCGTGTATGGAAGGTAAACATGTAACAAGCTAGTCCGTGTATGGAAGGCAAACATGTAACAAGCTAGACCATGTATGGATAGCAAATAATTAAAAAGCTAGTACATGTATGGAAGGTAGACGTGTAACAAGCTGGACCATGTACGGAAGGCAAACATGTAACAAGTTAGACGTACTGCCGGGGAGCGGTGTGTTACTGTCAAGGAGCTGTGTGGGACTGTCAGGAAATTGTGTGGCACTTTCGGGGAGCTGTGTGGGACTGTCGAACGGAAAGTACATTTTCAACGTTTTATTAAGCGTCGCCATCGTAGTACAACATTCAAAACAACGGCTTTTATTTTTAACCAATGTTATAGCAAACAAAGCAAGCATAATGTTCTATTCGAGTCCGCTCCTGCGCTGAATGTACGTATGGACGGTCGACTCCAGCAGAGCGCGGTTGATGTAGTCGCGCCAGTCCGTGCCTAGCAGCCAGTCCGAAACGAACTGGACCAGATACAGCGCCGCATCGATCGCGCGCCCTCTCCAGAATCATCTCACTGAGGTGTTCGGCGAGGGGGGACATCGCGTGCCGCTCATAGCGGAAGGCCAACTGACCCCGACCCGGCGCGATGACTTGACGTTGTATCACTTCCGGCGGTGTTGGCGACACCGTGTACAGACTCTCGTACGTCGGCGGTTCGATGTGTGGTACGCCTCCTCGATGATAACGTCCAACTCGTTATCGCTACGCACGCACCCCTACAGCACAAAGCAGATCCTACTAATCGCCTAACGCATAACTGACTAGTCTCGGATGTCTTTGCTTTCGGAAAGAAAAAAAAAATAATGAACGGTCATGTAGTGCTTTTCGTTCACAAACGTTATTTACATCGATTTTCTATAATATAATGGCACTACACAGATCCCTACTCTCCACTGATCCTAAACAACGCTTCAATTCATGCTTTTATAGTTCGTGTATCGTTTTTGAAATGGCATTGTTCTAGCTTCACATTCCGATCGTGATAAGCTACCCCCATTAGCGTCACGCGCGCCACAGCTGGCTTGCGTCACCATCCGGTTTAAGTTATTGCCAAGAAAAAAATTCGACGTTCACGTTAGCGCGTTCGTTGTCAAATGTGACTTTCACATCGAATTTCTCTATTATTAATACTCCACAATATGCCTGATCCCTAACTAAGCGTATACAACGGTTCATTTTATGATTTAAACGTTCGTTTATTGCCATTTTGATCTCTTTGCCTTCAATGTTTTACTTCACTTTTGCGCATGCGCGCTTAACATTTTCGCGCATGCGCGCTTAACGCATAAATGTCTTTAGGAAATAATGCATGCATGCAACGGTCGTTGCTCATTTTCATTCAATCATGGCTACCGCCAGCACAACGTCTGAGCAACCTTCCACGAAAGATCAGCGGTAAGTTTTATTTTATTTTATTTATTTAGTAGAGCGTTAAGTCGTCTTTTAGCCTATCCGTAAGTTTTATATTCTTTATTAATTACTTTTATATTAATAATATACTATTCTTTATTAATTACTATTCTTGATTAATTATTGATTTAGTTCTCCTCTTATATTAATAACAGTGATTTAGTTCTCCTCCATTATTCATATGCAAAGAACAGCGGTAAGTTTTATTTTATTTAGTACAGCGGTATTTCGTCTTTTATCCTATCGGTAAATTTTATATTAATTACTTTTTATATTATTTATATGCTATTCTTGTATTAAACTATTCTTTATTATTTACTTTTATATTAATAACAGTGATTTAGTTCTTGGGAAACTCCTCATTATTCATATGCATTATTTCACAGAATCCACCTGCCTCGACGTGGAAAGGAACCTGCCTACACACAACACTCTACAACAAACCTGTATGTCGTGTGAAAACTTGCCGTTAATTCCAGCCAGTCGCTCAACAAATGCTACAACGGCAGTTTGACGGGGACAACTCACGCGCCGCTCGGCTACGACAGGGACGAGGCTCTCAAGCAAACATTACGCAGACCTGGCTCACGCCACCGTGACTTCTATTAATAAAACATAACTTACACCATTTTGCGTCCATTCGTCTATCCACCGAATATAACCATCCTGCTTTAACAGGCCGCTGAGTACAGCTTTTAAACGCTAAATGCATGCATGGAATTCGTTTCGTTTTGATAGCGCCACGGCTGAAATTAACGCCGTTACAGAGTCGGCTAGTCGCATGGTTATATTTAGAAACTAGACCGCCGGATCATAGGTCATGGCTGCTGCTGCTGCTGCTGCTGCGAGCGCACGCCGCTGCTGCTACATAGGGTACAGCGGGGTTATTTTCACACAATGGGTTTAGAGCGCAGCGCCGCTATAACCGTTGTGGTTATATACGGGCTTACATAAGCATATATATATATATATATCGTGCTGGCATTAACTGGCACGAAGGTGGAGCTCGGTGTGCGTAAGACGTCGTGGCAAGGCGACTAGGCCGCCAGATCATAGGCCAGCGCTGCTGGCTACTGCTACATAGGGTACAGCGGTGTTATTCTCACACAATGGGTTTAGAGCGCCGTTATAACCCAGTGGTTTTAGCTATAACCGTTGTGGTTATATAAAGGCCTATTACGTATATATACAACGATCGCTAGGGACGCTATATAAGTGCTTACGTAAGCACAACGGTAGGTCCTACGTTGATCGCTAGGGAATTAGTCACTGGGATAACCGATAGGTGGTGACACCTCAAGCAAGGAAGGGTCATCAATCAAAAAGTGACAGGCCTATATATATAATTAATTAATTTTAATTAATTAATTTATAACCACGGTGGTTTTAGCTATAACCGTATGTCGTAACCACGGTGGTTTTAGCTATAACCACGGTGGTTTCAGCTATAACCAATATCGTAACTAGGGACGCTGTTACTGGAATAATCGCTAGATGGCGTTATCACGTAACTAGGGACGCCGTAACTAGGGATTACAGCGGCTAATCTCACTCACACTGGGTTTAGTGCATTCGTAACCACGGTGGTTTTACCGTAACCACGGTGGATTTACCTATAACATAACCACATTGGTTTCTGCTATATCCCCGTATCGTAACTAGGGACGCTGTTATTATATTATTCGCTAGATGGCGTTATCACGTAACTAGGGACGCTTTTATTATTCGCTAGATGGCGTTATCACGTAACTAGGGACGCCGTAACTAAGGACGCCGTAACTAAAAAGTGACAGGCCATCAATCACGTTTTTTATAACTAGGATCCCGATTCCACTCAGGTTACCAAAAAGCCTTTGATCTTTTTTTTATAAGTAGGATCCCGATTTTGAAATCGACGTTTTTTATGCACGTACCTAGATACAAAAGGGGGCGTGGTTTGGGGTGTGTGTATCATCACGTAACTAGGGACGCTGTAACTAAGGACGCCGTAACTAGGACGTTGTTATTAACCACTAGAGGGCGCTTTTCATTCACAAAAAGTGACAGGCCATCAATCACGTTTTTTATAACTAGGATCCCGATTCCACTCAGGTTACCAAAAAGCCTTTGATCTTTTTTTTATAAGTAGGATCCCGATTTTGAAATCGACGTTTTTTATGCACGTAGTTAGATACAAAAGGGGCGTGGTTTGGGGCGTGTGTATCCTCCTTACTACTGGCAGCAATGACGAACTTAAAACCTTACCGACAAATTGGTCCAGAGTGCAGAGGCTTACGACATGGAGGTCAGCACGGAGAAGAGCAAAGTCATGGTTAACAGCACAAGCAGCATCAGAAGTAGTAATATACGCTTCACAACCAAATATAGCCTGTTCAGATGACTTGTACTATACATCTTTCTACACGGCTGTGAGACGTGGACACTCCTTGCTAAGGATGAGAATAAGATCAAAGCATTCGAGACCAAGTGCTTGAGGAAGATGCTTCGCATCTCCTACATGGCGCATAAGACCAATGAGTATGTGCGGAGAAAGGTCACATCCCTGGTGGGCCCACAAGAACCTCTACTGGCAACTGTCAAGAGAAGGAAACTGACATGGTTTGGACACATAACACGTCACTCTAGCCTCCCGAAGACGATCCTGCAGGGCACCATGGAGGGCAAACGTCGCCGCGGACGTCAGAGGAAGAGCTGGATGGACAATGTTATGGAATGGACGGCGATCTCCGTGCCAGAGCTCCTCATCACAGCCACTGACAGACAGGAATGGCGGAACATCACAGCTGCAGCGTCACTTATGTCTCCCCGACGACCAAGTCGGTCAAGGGACTAAGTAAGTAAGTAATATGTTGGGGACAAGCGTGTCAAAACATGTACCGTTCCGTGATGTTATGCAGGTACATTCATACAGAACCCAGTGGGTCCAATGATACAGTATTGCCGGCTCGGCGTCTCTCACACGCCCGACCGGGAAGCAACTCCGGCCGCGGGAAGCAAGATCCAATGGGTTAGATATAGAGACCACTACTCTGTGAGCCCACGACAGGTTACTCATTTACCCCCTTCCCCTGGCATAGACACCAAATAAAAGAGACGGCAACGGCTTTTATAGTCTCACCCGAAAGACACAGGCAACGTAAGGTACACGAAATTGCCCAAGTTTCGAAACAGCGGCATGTGGAATCGAACCACCATACCCTCGATCGACAGACCGGCGCTCTACCGCGCGACCAACGAACGAACGAACGAACGAAGAAGTTTATTTACCCCATGTATATAAAAAGTACAAATTGTTTTTCATACTTGATTGTAGAAAAACAATAAAGCATATACAAACACAAATATATATTCTACGCATGATACATAAGTATGTAATTCAGTAATTTGCAGGAATAAAAAATAAAAAATAAACTTTTATTTGATAACATACTGTCTATATATATATATATATATATATATATATATATATATATATATATATATATATATATATCAGACGGGGTCGGTGACTCCTATTAAGACAAAATGTCGCTATCATAAGAGCCACCGCGCGACCAACGCTCTACCGCGCGACCACCGCTCCCCACTTCCACGATGTAAGTATCTATTCGTGCTACATTTCCTTGTATTTTTGCAACTATTTTACAGATCCGTCTGTATTGTTTGCATATATAATGTAATGAGCTATATTGATAAGTTTTTCTCTTCGTCAGTCCGCGTCTTTATTGAGTACATTTCTGTAGGATGACGTATTTTCGTCGAACATTTTGGTGAAATTTTATCCCCGAATGTTTTTATGAAAACAACGTAATGCAAACTTGATAAAGTGAAAACTGCTTACGGGAATGTTTGGTCTAGCCGATCTCATGCCGCCATAGTAATGTAATTTACAAATTTCATTATTTATTACGGTATCAACATTGTTGGCAAAGGCAAAGTCAGCAAGCGTTTTTTACATCAAAAACCGAAATAGTTCTAGATTTTTACAATAAAACATCTGGATGGTGATTTGTTCTACACCCATAGCAGCAATATTAACTAAACTCCAACTCTGTAGCAGCGATATTAATTTAACTCTAGCTGTTAAATGAAAATATAATAAGCGACCTGAATGTATATATAATGGGGGATATTAAGCTATTCCAGTCACTCCTGTGTGTGTATAGTATCTTACGTGTGGCTTCCTGTAGCAGGTGACGTAACCACGTGTTGCCGGAGCCGGGGCAACTCGCCAAGGCAGTCACTTGTGACCGTGGCGGCGACAGGAAGTGCAATGGTGGACAGTCGAGTAGCTTCGTCGGCGGCCCAGTCTTGGAGCTAGTAAAACATGCCAATATAAAATCTCAATCAATCAAGTGTGTGTGAGTGTGTGAGTGTGTGTGTGTGTGTGTGTGTGTGTGTGTGTGTGTGTGTGTGTGTGTGTGTGTGTGTGTGTGTGTGTTTGTGTGTGTGTGTGTGTGTGTGTGTGTGTGTGTGTGTGTGTGTGTGTGTGTGTGTGTGTGTGTGTGTGTGTGTGTGTGTGTGTGTGTGTGTGTGTGTGTGTGTGTGTGTGTGTGTGTGTGTGTGTGCGTATGTGTGTGTGTGTGCGTGTGTGTGTTTGTGTGTATGTGTGTGCGTGTGTGTGTGTATGTGTGTGTTTGTGTGTATGTGTGGGTGTGTGGGTGTGTTTTACAACAGTTCCATGATTAACCAATAAATAAGTCAAAAACGAATACGTTAGTTTGCATGACAGCTCAACAATGTTTCAAGGAAGAATGCCAAATCCAGATACTGCTATTAGTTAGCTTATTTGTGTTATTCATAATTTCTTGTTAACAAACTGGTGAAAGAAACATAATATTTTATCAGGTCATTTATAAATTTGCCGTACTCATTTTCCTTAATACGTCCAGTACTTACCCGCCGGTACTCTTCCTCGAATTTTTAGTACTTACCCGCCGGTACTCTTCCTCGAACCTTTTAGGCTGGCATTGGCAGACAATAGGATTCGCAACGGCCTCGTCACAACGCTTGATTTCGTAGTAGATTTACTGTTTGCTTTCGGGTCGATCATGTGGAAATGTTCAAAGCCCGCCAATACCTTTTTAACAAGATTGCCACCCAGAGAATTAACTCTAGGTAGCAGGTGGACAAGGAAGCCCTTGGCTTATCGAGAGTCCGACCTTTTTATCTATGTGTATCCCGCCCGTCTGAGGTATGTGTCGATTTTATTTTTAAATATATTCACGCTACTAGCACCCACACAATCAGCAGGTAATCTGTTCCATTCATTTACAGTCCTTTGTGAAAATGAAAACTTTCTTATATCCAATCTACTCTGCTCCTTTGCTAATGCAAGATCATGTCCTCTAGTCCTTCTATCTTTCTTAACTGAGAAAAACATATTTCTATCAATATTTTCATAACCCTTCAATATTTTAAACACTTCTATCTGATCTCCTCTCAATCTCCTGTTCTCTAGTGTTGTTAAACCGCATTTTTTAGGCGTATTTCATAACTAAGATCCCTCAGATTTGGTATAATTTTAGTTGCTCTCCTCTGCACTCTTTCTAGCATATCTATGTCCTTCCTGCGATATGGCCTCCACGCTTGAATACAATATTCTAAATGAGGCCTAACTATTGTTTTGTACAGCGGTATTATTAGCTCTTTTTCCTTATACGTTATGTTTCGCCTAATTAATCCAACGATTTGATTTCCCTTTGAAGCTGCAATTCCGCACTGCTCTGAAATCTTCATATCAGCACTAACGGTTAACCCTAAGTCCTTTTCTTTTACAGTAGTACTTAGTACAGTACCCCCCATTGTATATTCTACCTTTCATTCCCATGTCCTATGTGGAGGCATTTACATTTCCCAAAATTGAACATCATTTGCCACTTTTCAGACCATTTGATCAACCTGTCAAGATCATCTTGTAAATGCTGTCTATCTCCATCACTTTTAATCCTTCTAAACACTTTTGTATCATCCGCAAATTTCAACACCTTGCTTGTTATTTCATCATCCAAATCGTTGATGTATATTAAGAATAATATAGGACCTAATACTGATCCCTGTGGTACCCCACTCAATACCGATTTCCAGTTTGAAGCCTCCCCATCAACTACTACACGTTGTCTTCGGTCAATCAGCCATTGTTCTATCCAGTTTATGTAAGTGACTGTCCATCGCATAAACAACCTGGCAGGAAGACTTGCTCGTATGTAAGTAAATATTTTACTGTTTTTTAATAAAACTAAGGCAAACAATAGATTTGGTATGTCGTATGCTGTCTCCAGATCATCCATGTGTGTACTGTTTACGAACTTTAATTGACAACTCTTTTATTTTCATTGTGGTGAGTTCCCGCCCGAACGTATCCCGCGTAAATATGGGTCCTAAGCTCAATACACGTGATGTTGGTTGGATTAGATGTTATGCTATACGCTCGGTACTCGTGCACGATCGGTATCGCATGCTTGCTTGCATGCAAGATTAGCCTGTTAGCCTCGGAATAGGCAAAGTTTCTCTACTAATTATACATGCGTCACGATAGGAGGTTTCATCGTAAATACACTAAACGGATTGCATACCAATTATTTCTATGATATTTTCTATAGATGATTCTATACATTAATTGTATTAATGTAGTATATTTACGCTCGGTATCCATATGTATACGCTCGGAACAGTACACATGATATTCTTTTATATTTTAGACGTTCACAATGAGAGCATCACAAAAAGCATCAAATGCACAAAGGTCACGAGCGTACTGAAAGAAAAGGACATAATGATCCTAGCTATAGGGCAGCGCAGGCTTTGCGTCACAAAGTAAGTTTTAACTGCTGAAATTGAATTAAATGTCATTAATCGTTTAGTGTGTATTGTGTAATGATTAGTTAATTATGTCATTAATCATTTCGTCAGTAGACATTTATTTTAACTGTTTTTGTGGAGTACAGAAGTAGGCCAATGTTAAGTATGACCGAAGAATAGAAAATAATATACCTTCAGCGCAAAGCGAGAAATAATATGAAGTACCGGGCAAAAAAGAAAGTGTTTCAACATATTTGCTGTATTTATCTATTATATAAATTACACGGATCTTATAAGTTATGTAATATAATTTCATTACAATTTATAGGTGCCTACATATCATTAACACTCTTTGTAGTGTTGTAGCAGCGAAGCAAGAGAACGCAGGAACACCACAAGAGGAAGGAACATCAACAAAGAGGAGCCCATGTCGTCTAGGTACAGGGCATCCTGTATGATTCTTTATAGACAGAGAGACAGACAGAGAGACAGTATTTATATTGACCATCATAAGCACATTAACTACAATATAATATGCATTGTAAGGTCAGGGAGGCTCCATTAAGACAATTATATGCCGCTATTATGGGAGCCACCCTACTGATGTAACACAATTATATGATTATCAAGTGATCAACTATATACACATACATATATGTGTATACATAGTATATACATAAATTAGTTTAAACAAATGCAACGTCATGTCTAGTTTAAGAATGACAGATGTAACAGTTAGCAATATCACAACATGATTCATAATTCTTGATAAAGTATTTTTTTGTATAAGTGAAAACACCATATAAGCGATGTGTAGAAATGTTATCAAGGATGATATTTGGAGTATTGTTAACAGCTTGTATAATGTTGTGTCTGATGTACTTTTTTGCATATTGATGATTAACTCTGGGAATAAATAAGTTGTTTTTACCACGTGTGTTGAATTGGTGAATTGCAAAGTTGTATGTGTATGGAGTACGACTGAAGTATTCTGGTATTAGCTTGTTGATCAATTTGTAATAAAATTTGAGCTGTTGGAGTCTATAGATGTCATCCAGCTTAAGAAATTTACATTCTTTGAAGATGGGATCTGTGTGAGAATTGTATTTACTTGTAGTACCTATTCGCACTGCTTTCTATTGAAGTTTAACAATGCGATGGGCTTGATTATAGTGTGTGTGTTTTGTTGTTGTTGTTGTTGTTGTTGTTACTGCTATTACTGCATTTTATTTATGTCTTATTGAATATCTTACCAATTGTTAAGGTACTTAATATTGATGTAATATATTATAAGAAGATATATATATATATATACGTTTGATAAGAAATGGAGTATTTATAAGATTGTACACTTGAAACACACAATAGGTTTATTGTGACATGCTTACATGTATTTAAAGTAGTACATTTTATAAGCCTTACAGCAAATAATGACACAGCAATTATATCACAGTTTATGAATCAGTTTCATATTGTAGGTTCGTGGTGCAGCTGCCTCTCTCACGTGAGCCTAATGTGAAGCACTGGACGAAATCAAACGTTTAAAGATTACGTTGTCGAAATATCGTACTAGCCCCATGTCTGCTCCAGAAACTTCACTGACCTCGGATATAGACTCAGTACCATCTGCCATTTAACGATTAGCCTAACAAGTTGTTTATTAGTGACTAAAAGGAAAACATGATATATTGAATTATAAATTTACCCTCAAAAGCAAATTGTGTCGACGTTTCGTGATAACTGACCTTCTATTTATATATACATAAACCTTTAACGAAACTAGAACAACGAAATGTACCGAAATATATCTTAAGAGTACTCAGCAATGAATTCAATAATCAATGTGTATGCATACGATTGGGAAATACCTACTCGGACTTCTTCTCGGTAGGCAATGGTGTAAATAAGGTGGGAAGTTATCCCTTTTACTTTTTAACATTTATATGGATAATCTGTTGATGTCTTGGTAACATGGTTGTTAATCACCTTATATACGCCGATGATCTACTTCTGTTTGCACCTTCTGCTAAAGGACTACACACACTACTAGACATGGGTTACTCATATGGATGTGAGCATGACGTGCAATACAATGCGGGTAAATCCCTGGTCATGTACTTTGAATCTAGAAAGTCAAATCTTTCTAAAGAAATGACATTGGGAGGAAAGAAGTTAAACTTTGCCACCTCTTATAAATATCTTGGACATGTCATTTCTAATAACTTGTCTGATGAGTCTGACATGCAAGCCAAAGTGAGACTTTTGTTTGCCAAGAGCAACATGTTACGTCAAAAATTCACTTTTGTTAAACTGCTGTAACAAATAAGCTATTTACAGCGTATTTTGGTAATGTCTATGTGTGCGTTATGGGTGAATTTTAGAAAAGTTAATGTTCATCAATTCATCGTTGCATATAACAACTCTTTCAGGATATTGAACAATTTGCCGATGAGATGTAGCGCTAGCCACATATTTGCTACAGCTAATGTCAGCTCGGGTAATTGTGTAATCAGAAAGGCTATTTGAAGCCTAATGAATAGAATCGACATGTCTTTGAATCCCATTATTTATAGCATTAAAACTAGCGACGTCTATTGTACTTCGAAACTGCAGCATCAGTGGGTCCGGGATTTATATAATTTTTAAACATATTGTTCTCATCGATGTATTTTTATTTATTTACATACTTTTATTGATGTATTTTTATATATGGACATGATGATTATTATATATATATATAATGTATTTATTTCAGACAATCATCATGTCCATATATAACAATACATCAATAAAAGTATGTAAATAAATAAAAAATACATCGATAAGAACAATATATATATATATATATATATATATATATATCAAACGAAGCGAATGAACACAGGCGAGTGACCCTCAACGCGTAGGAGGAGATACCATCAACCTTCTGCGAAAGCTAGCGATAATATCCATATATATATATATAATTATTAATTCGCTAGCTTTCGCAGAAGGCTGATAGTATCTCCTCCTACGCGTCGATGGTCACTCGCCTGTGTTCATTCGCTTCGTTTAATTATTAATAATAATAATAAATCACTTCTAACGCGCCAATATCCTCAGACAATCCGAGCTCAGTGGCGCACCAAAACCAAAGGATTAAGCATTCTCGTACTCGTGTGCTAGGCGAAAGTCGTCAACAAATGGATGGATGTGCTAGGAAGCTAGGGGGGATAGGCGATATTGAAAAGATAAGTTTTGAGGTGACGACAAAATGTAACAATATTTTCTGCTGATTTAACATTAACTGGAAGCGAATTCCATATAGTTGGCGCGGCAACTGAAAAAGCTCGAGTTCCAGCCTTTGTCTTAACTCTAGGAACGTATAGCAACTTCGAACTAGACGACCGAAGTTGTCTGGCTTGTCTAGCTGGTGTGAGCATTGAGTGTAAATAACTGGGTTGTTTGGGTGAAAGGGCTTGGTAGGTGATTGTGCAGATCTTAAACATAATGCGATATCGCACGGGGAGCCAATGCAGTGATTTTAGAAGTGGCACTGAGCGGGAGAATCGAGGAGATTGTGTGACTACCCTTGCTAAACAATGTTGGACACGTTGTAGTTTTGCAATTTCCTTGATAGCAATATTATGAAGGAGGGAATTGCAATAATCTTATCTGCTGCTAACAAGAGATGTTGTGATAGTATTAGTGACAGAAAGCGACATAGGGTAGAGTGGGGTAAGATGCCCCCTGGGGTAAGACGCCCTTTCGCTGTGTTTAGATACAGGCTGTCTCTATCAAGTGGATTTCATGTTAAAATACTGTGCCGCCCTCTGAAGGACCGGTTTACACTAACAACCTGTTTCGGGATCTGCTTGTGTGTGAGTTTTGCAAGCATTTATCGTTTTGTACACTTTCTTATATTTTCGAGGCTATATTTGGCGGAGATAGATCGTAGAAATTGGCGGTGTAAAAAAGTGGATAAACAAATGGAATTACTGATTGATAAGTATTATTTTTGCCTTAATATCATTCATAAAGTTGCAATAAACATATATTGAGTAGCAGTTGTGCTTAAAGTTAGTTAGTTAAAGTATTTTAGAACACCTTAGTATAGTGAGTGATAATAGGGCAACTCACTTAGGCGGCTTAGCCTTCGAAAAGTTGTAAACAAGATTTAACAAACCTGATTATGTGGTAGAATATATAGGAGATAAAGTAACAACCATCAAACTACTTACATAAGATAATATCTGTGTAAGCCAGTACTTGCTATATATTTTGGTTAGGTAGCATTGTTGTTAAAATTAAGCAAGGGCGATAGTCGGGCGGCGTAACCTAAATAAATAAAGCAGCCTAACATAACGTAATTGATTGTATTTAAATTAGGTCACTACCGGTGATGTTAGCGTTCGTGTTAGGATAAATAGTCGGCTGTGTAATTGAAATTTGTAACCTAAAGTGTGCTGTAGTACACAGGAAACAGTCTTTATAAAGACTAAGTTAGTTAAGTTATTAAATCAATTCTGATCGGGATATTGCGCCTTGCAAGCGGCAAGTCAAGGCAAAGCGACACTTGGTGTGCGATCACTGCCACAGCTGGGTAGATTTTGCATTGTCCGGGTGTGGAAAGTCATGGGCAGAAACCATGGAGGAAGGATTCACCTTTCAGTGCATTGGATGTTGGAAGGTGGAGTGTTTGCAGAAGGAGATAGTTAGGTTGACAGATATTGTGAAGGGAATGGAGATGGGAATTAGCAAGGAGGCAGGTCGAATGGAAAGAGACGACAGGGAGAGAGGTGAGGATACTGCAAGACTGAAGGAGATTAGCAGTGGCAAGAAAACTGAGGAAAGGAGATTGAGAGGAGAGAAGGTGATTGGAGGGGAAGAAATTGGAAAATCGACAACAGAAAACGTGACAAGCGTGAAGGTGACAGGGAAGAAAGTGACTGTAGAGAAGGAGGGAGGGAAGATGGAACGGGAGAGGAGAGAGGAAAATGAGACGGGACGAAAGAAGAAGGGACGAAAGAAGGAAGTGAGAGCAAATGTGATAGAAGAGAAGTCGATAAAAGGGACGCTGACAGGAGGAAAGGTGACAAGAGAAAAAGCGACAGGAAAGAATGGATCGGAAGAGAATGTGACAGGAGAGAAGACGGCAGGGGGGAAAGACAACAACCAGACAGATGCAAACCGAAGAAGGAGCTATTCTAAGGCAGTGATTGAGGGGGCAATGAGGAAAGAGAGGGTGTTTATGGGTGACTCCATTATGAGAAAGACGGACAAGACACTGAGCGAGGGGAAGGACATCGTTGTTTGTTTACCGGGGGCTAGGATTGAACATGTAACTGACAGGGTAGAGAAGGTATTGGGACATGGCAAGGGGGGGTCTATACTGGTACATGTAGGAACAAATAATGCAGACAGGGAGGGAACAACTGCGATAGTACAGAAGTATAGACAGTTAGTGAGGAAGCTAAAGAAGACGAGAGTCGAACAGGTTATTTTGTCAGGAATTTTGCCAGTAATGGGAGGAAGGGGGGCAACGTATAGAAACTGCAAGAGGATGGCGATCAATGCACTAGCTGAGCAGATGTGTGAAGAAGAGGGGGTGGAATTCACAGATTTATGGGGATACTTTGTTGGGAGGGAAGATATGTACATGAGAGATGGCCTCCATCTTAGTGGAAAGGGGGCAGCAGTTTTCTCAGAGAATCTGCTGCAATCTGTTGACAGTGGGACAGGTTGCATCTGTTTAAACTAGATTCGCAGGGGGGACTCACAGAAAAGCCTGAAAATGGAGGCATAGATAAAGACAGCACAAATAAATCAACAAATAACAGTCTGGAAAACTCTTCTGAAGCTGGATATAAATGTGTTTGTTTAAATGCAAGGAGTATAGTAAACAAAAAAAATGAACTAAACATTATGGTAGAAGATATTGACCCTCATATAATAGGTATAACCGAATCCTGGACCACCACCGATATATCAGATGCTGAATTGGGACTGACAGGATATGTAATGTTTAGAAAAGATAGAATAGGAAGAAAGGGAGGTGGAGTTATTTTATATATTAAAGAATCTATTCAGGCTTATGAAATAAAATTAGAAAGAGAAGCAGATTGCGAAGAAGCTGTTTGGTGTAACATAGTTACAGGAAACTCAACGTTAACAGTTGGGTTAGTTTATCGAAGTCCAAACATAAGCATAGAAGAGAATGAAAAAATACAAAACGCTATAAGGGAAGTAAGCAAACGGGACTGTATTATTATGGGGGATTTTAACCATGGGCATATACAATGGAAATCTCTACAGAGTATGGGGAGAGAGGACCACAAGTTTTTAGTTTTAGTTCAAGATACATTCCTTTCTCAACATGTGCTAGAACCAACCAGGGGTGAGAATGTGTTAGACATAGTTTTGTCCTCACAGAATGAATTAGTTGACAATGTCAAGATATGTGAGCCACTGGGGAGTAGCGATCACAACCAGATACATTTTACCATCAAAGTAAAATCAGAAAGGAATAGCAAAAAGCAGTATAGGAGAAATTTCCACAAAGGAAGGTATAAGGACATGAGGAAATATTTAGCAAAGATAGACTGGAATAAGACACTGAAAAATAAGACGGCAACAGAATGCTGGAATATATTAAAGAGTGAAATTAAGTGCATAATCGATAAATTTGTACCCTTCAAAAAACAAGGAAAACGGTCCAAAAAGAAACACTTATCGAAAGAAGCCATTAGAAAAATTTTGTATAAACAAATGATGTGGAAGTCATATAGATGTACTGGAAATGATGAAGACTACAACAATTATAAAGAAGCACTTAACCAAGCTACAGCTGAAATTAGAAATTCAAAGAGAAGCTATGAACAACAATTAGCTAGTAATATAAAACATGACAGCAAGAGTTTTTATGCGTATGTTCGAAGCAAACAGAAAGTTCAAGATAAGGTCGGTCCTCTAGAAGATAGTGCTGGAAATATAATATCAGAGGGATTCATAATGGCAGAAGACCTGAATGAGTACTTTAGTTCAGTGTTTACCAGGGAAGATATTAGTTCACTGCCAATACCAGAGGCTAAGTTCAAGGGGGCAGATTCAGACTATTTAGGACAATTAATTGTAACCCCGGAAATGGTAGCTAAGAAAATAAGGGCTATGAAGGAGAATAAATCACCTGGAGTGGATGGTATTCCACCCAAACTACTATTGGAAATTGTAGAACAAATTAGCATACCAATTGCAACAGTTTTCAACTTGTCATTAGAAGAGGGAGTGGTTCCTTTAGAATGGAAAGAAGCAAACATTATACCGTTATTAAAAAAAGGTTCGAGAAACAAGTCAGAGAACTATAGACCAGTGAGTTTAACATCAGTGATTTGTAAATTATTAGAAAGACTAATTAAAGATCACATGGTGGATTTTCTTGTTAAACAAAACTTGATAAACCCATCTCAACATGGTTTTTTTAAAGCGAGGTCATGCTTAACAAATATGTTATGTTTTTTGGAAGACATCACTAAGTGGGTAGATGAGGGATCACCAGTAGATATCGTCTACTTAGATTTTCAAAAAGCTTTTGACAAAGTACCACATCAAAGATTACTGCTTAAACTAAGGGCCCATGGCATAGGAAATGGTATAATAAATTGGATAGAACAATGGCTGATTGACAGAAGACAACGTGTAGTAGTTGATGGGGAGGCTTCAAACTGGAAATCGGTATTGAGTGGGGTACCACAGGGATCAGTATTAGGTCCTATATTATTCTTAATATACATCAACGATTTGGATGATGAAATAACAAGCAAGGTGTTGAAATTTGCGGATGATACAAAAGTGTTTAGAAGGATTAAAAGTGATGGAGATAGACAGCATTTACAAGATGATCTTGACAGGTTGATCAAATGGTCTGAAAAGTGGCAAATGATGTTCAATTTTGGGAAATGTAAATGCCTCCACATAGGACATGGGAATGAAGAGGTAGAATATACAATGGGGGGTACTGTACTAAGTACTACTGTAAAAGAAAAGGACTTAGGGTTAACCGTTAGTGCTGATATGAAGATTTCAGAGCAGTGCGGAATTGCAGCTTCAAAGGGAAATCAAATCGTTGGATTAATTAGGCGAAACATAACGTATAAGGAAAAAGAGCTAATAATACCGCTGTACAAAACAATAGTTAGGCCTCATTTAGAATATTGTATTCAAGCGTGGAGGCCATATCGCAGGAAGGACATAGATATGCTAGAAAGAGTGCAGAGGAGAGCAACTAAAATGATACAAAATCTGAGGGATCTTAGTTATGAAATACGCCTAAAAAATGCGGTTTAACAACACTAGAGACCAGGAGATTGAGAGGAGATCAGATAGAAGTGTTTAAAATATTGAAGGGTTATGAAAATATTGATAGAAATATGTTTTTCTCAGTTAAGAAAGATAGAAGGACTAGAGGACATGATCTTGCATTAGCAAAGGAGCAGAGTAGATTGGATATAAGAAAGTTTTCATTTTCACAAAGGACTGTAAATGAATGGAACAGATTACCTGCTGATTGTGTGGGTGCTAGTAGCGTGAATATGTTTAAAAATAAAATCGACACATACCTCAGACGGGCGGGATACACATAGATAAAAAGGTCGGACTCTCGATAAGCCAAGGGCTTCCTTGTCCACCTGCTACCTAGAGTTAATTCTCTGGGTGGCAATCTTGTTAAATCTTGTTAAATAAGAAATTGTTGGACAAATCTTTCACTTGTTACCACATGAATGTGTCAAGAACCCAAGCAACGCGCTAGTATCTTATTGCAATACCTATTCTGCGCATACACGCGGCAAATAGCGATAATATAAGAAAGTCGGAACAAAATCTAACGCGGCAGCCGTGGGGTAAGATGCCCCCTTACGTTTTTGGGCAAGATGTCCCTGGGGGCATCTTACCCCTCGAGCAACAAACCGGATAGAATGGGACAAGTATGTTGATTATTAGTATTTGTCATTAAGTAATCAATTAGGCCTAAAACACATCTACAGATGTAGCCTCATTACCGTACTTTTATATTGAATGTAGTTAATTTATCAGCATTAGCACACGATTTATTCTACCCATTTTATTTACAGAAATATGCCAAGAATCTACAAACGAAAGACCCAATGGGATCCTACGGCCCTGATGCAATCAGAGAGGCCCTATCAGCGATACGTTCAGGCATGGAACTGAAGACAGCAGCTAGAGAATATAACGTGCCTGCAAAGACCCTTCGACGACATAGAGACGGCAAGGTGCACACTCCTGGATGCCTTGGTCGTTTCAAGTCAGATTTCGATAAGTACAAGAATGTCCTAGTTGGACATATCCAGACTATGGAAAGGGCCTTGTTTGGGCTCACCCCAATGGACGTCAGACTGCTGGCATTTGATTTTGCTGAGAAACTGGAAGTAAATCATCGCTTCAACAAAAGCACCAAACTTGCGGGAAAGGACTGGTTGCGAGGTTTTCTTGAGAGGCATCCGCAGCTCTCCATTAGAAAACCTGAAGCGACCAGCCTAGCACGAACCATAGGTTTTAACCGTGGCCAGGTAAACATTTTCTTTGATGTTTACAAAGACATACTCACGGCGCATGACTACAGCCCGACACGTGTCTGAAACATGGATGAAACCGACATCACAAATGTACAAACTCCGTCAAAGGTGGTGGCCAGCAAAGGTGCAAGAGATGTTGGACGTATGACAACCGGCGAGAGAGGCAAACTTGTGACTGTGCTGTGTGCCAAAAGTGCAGCTGGCTCATACATCCCGCCCATGTTTATCTTTCCTAGAAAGAGAATGGCAGAGGGTCTCGTGGCCAATGCTCCCGCTGGCTCCTTCGGTGTGTGCACAGACAATGGCTGGACTGATGGTAACATGTTCATGAAGTGGCTACAGAATTTTACAACAATTACCAAATCCTCTCTACAAGAGAAGCATCTCATCATTCTGGACGGCCATCATAGCCACAAAACGCTTGCAGTAATCGAATATGCCAGGACCAATGGCATAGAATTGGTGACTCTCCCACCCCACTGCACCCATAAAATGCAGCCACTTGATCGCACTTTATTCAAGGCATTGAAAAGTGCATACAACTCAGCGTCCGACACATGGATGGTGGCCCACAAGGGGCAGAAGATCAGTTTCATCGATATGGCCGGCATCTTCGCCACTGCCTACAACAAGACAGCAACAGTTGAGAAGGCAGTCAATGGATTCAGAGTATGTGGTTTATGGCCGTACAACAACCAAATCTTTAGTGATGAAGACTTTGTGGCAGCTGAGCTAACTAATGATGCACAACCGGCATCCAACACAACAGCCAACCCTTCAACTACTGCCGTCACCACTGCTGTCACAAGTCAATCCACTGCTACCACAGGTGGAGCGATGTCAGCTGCCA
Source organism: Escarpia spicata (assembly GCA_963995525.1). Taxonomy (NCBI): domain Eukaryota; kingdom Metazoa; phylum Annelida; class Polychaeta; order Sabellida; family Siboglinidae; genus Escarpia; species Escarpia spicata. The sequence goes on from OZ023213.1 coordinate 32,641,395, forward strand.
CTATCGCAACTACCACAACTACCGCTGGTATATCCATGGTGTCAACCTTGGCCACACCAACCACCTCCAAGACCACCACTAGGCCTACTTCAAATGTTTCCGCCGTTACAACCGCGACAAATGCCGAGACCAACAAGACAGCAGCAATCAACGTTGGGGTCACTATCGCCAAAGATACCACCTCAGCCGATGCAGTTCGCCAAGTGTCTTCTTGCAAGTCTTACCACACCTGTCAAAGCGATGAAAGCGCGTCAGCGAAAGGCAGAAAGGGCAACGCACCTGACATCGTCGCCATTCAAGAAAATGTTGCAAGACAAAGAAAAGAGCAAAGGAAAAGGGAAGAAAACAGCACAAAAGTCGAAGAAAGAAACAAAAGCAAAGAAGAAACAAGAAACAAAGGACAGTGGTGATGAAGAGTGGCCGTGCCTGGTCTGTTTAGAGACCGCCAGCAAGTCACGTGAGACGTGGATATAATGCAGTGAATGCCACTTATGGGCCCATGAAGCTTGCACTCCATGGACGCCTTGGTGGACCTGCCAGAATTGTGACTCTAACGATGAGATGTAGAGTTAAGGATAATTATAATTAGGTACCACATGCCGATTTCCTATGCATGTGTGTATTCGCCCTCTTTTTATACTGTTCGCAGTAGGCCAAGTGTTTACTTTTCTTTACTTTTACTGTATTCAATAAATGACAAGATGTAATTTTGCAAACTATTGCAATTTGTGCAATCTAGTGATTTCATATATCTAGACTAGGTTGATGATAATTTTGAACAAGGACTGATATTTGCTACTTACGTTATAGTATTATTTTATCTTATTCTTAGCCTAGATGGTGTTTTACCTGAAACTGGGAAGCGGTATGATTACAGTTGCAGTATACAGCTGGGGTAAGACGCTCCCCCGGGTATCTTACCTCAGCTGGGGTAAGACGCCCCTATGATAACAAATTCAAAATAATGTTTCGTCTCATTCTCCGTCGGAAGAAATGCAATATTCCTTCACGGTAGATCGCATATACATACATACACTAGTATCCTATGCCATATTTGTTGATTATATTAATACATTTTCCGTAGACATGTGACTGACATTGCTTAATGAGGGCATCTTACCCCACTCTACCCTATGTCGGCGAATGCTGCGAAGATCACGGATATGATAAAAACGGCAACGTCACATTTGGGATATGTGTTGTCTGAAATTGAAGTCGCAATCAAAGGTCACTCCTAGATTCCGTACTGATGCTGCTGGTGTGATATTTTGACTGAGGATGCATGTTGGAAAAAAGTAATTAAGTTTACCTCGCTGCATTGGAGTACCAATGATGAGGAATTCAGTTTTGTCTGTATTTAACTTTAATTTGCCATCGGTCATCTATGAGAAAACATCTTGGAGACAATCGTTGAGTGGGTTTAAAAAGTGACTTGTATCGGGCGTGGCCAAGGAAATGTAGATATGTGTGTCGTCTGCATAAAAGTGATGATCCAAGTTATGACTTTGGATTACAGAGCTGAGTGGCGTAGTGTAGAGAGTGAAAAGCAAAGGCCCAAGATTGGAACCCTGGGGAATGCCACATGAAGTGGGGAGTTAGGTTGAAAAGTAATTATCTATCTTTATACATTTATGTATATTGGTTAGATATGAAGAAAACCAGGTCAGAGCTGTGCCAGATATGCCATACCACATTGATAAACGTTTGACAAGAGTGTTGTGATCAATGATATCAAAGGCGGCAGACAGATCAAGCAAGGTAAGTGCAGTTACTTTGCCTTTATCAATGTTTAATATAACATCATTGTGTAGTTTTAGGTGAGCAGTCTCTGTAGAATGAAATTGTTTGCATGCTGATTGGAGCACACTGGATAAACAAGTTGAGCTGATATGACACCTTAGACGGCTTGCTACGACTTTCTCAAGTATCTTAGAAATAAATGTAATATTAGAAATTGGCCTATAATTTCTTAAATCATCTTTTGGTAGAGAAGTCTTCTTGAGAACAGGATTTGTATGTGCATGTTTAAAAACATCTGGGAATTTACCCGAACTCAGTGATAAATTTATGATATTTGTTATTGTACCAAGTAACGAGTCAAGACATGCTTTTAGTAGTATAGTTGGTAATGGATCGAGATCGCATGACTTATTTGGGGAGGACATTATTATTTTCCTCACTTCATCAACTGTGGCTGGCTCAAACAATACAAGTGGAAAATTTACTTGTGGGGAGTCCACATTTACAGTACTTAAAGTGTGACACGGAAAAGCAGAACGTATAAGACTGATTTTATCTTTGAAATGACTAGAAAACGAGTCACACAGAAAATTGACGGACACATGAGTTACTCGAGACCATGTTTGTGTAATAATTTCATTTAGCTTTGGCCATTTGTCTGTTGCAGTAGTGACACTGTTTAGAATATCGTGATCTGTCCATAGGCGAACGTGATTTGCGCCATACACGTTCAAGATAGCGCTGGGGCTTTTTAGATTGTAGAATTTCAGGAGTCATCCATGGAGCATGTGGCTTTTGGGATACATATTTAAATCTCAGGGGTGCATGTTTATTAAGTAAATATTTTAGTACTTGACAATACTGTCGACACAGATCTGACAGATGTTCTTTGGGGTTACTGATGAGGTCGGATTTAAGGATGTCTATCATAAATGCAGCAATGTCAATCTTATGGATCGGTCGGTAAAACACATTGTGTTTGGACACTGCGGGAATTCTAGGAACTTTGAGATCAGCAATGACAGTGTGGTGGTCTGATAAACCATCTGAAGCAGTAGGTGTCTGAATATTGTTACAATCTGAACGGGTGATTAAGAGAGCGAGCCAGTGGCCATGCATGTGTGTTGAGAAGGTAACGTGTTGTTTCACGTCATAGGATGCCAGAATGTCATTAAATGTACTTGTTGTTGTTGAAGGTGTGTTCAAGAGAAGATTAAAATCACCTAGTATATAAAATTCTGAATAAATATTTGCCAGATTTTTAAGTAGATCCTGGAATTCTTCAAAGAAATGGGCAGGGTGTCCTGGAGGGCGATAAATGCACACAACATAAGCAGAAAAAGATGAATCGAAAATTTCGGCACATATGGCCTTAAAGCTGGATTAATCAGGGTTTGAATGCAAATTAACTTTGAACTGTTTTGAGATAAGTAATCCAACACCACCACCTCGCCCAACTGAACGTGGGCGATGATGGAAGGTGAAACTGGAAGGAGAAATGTCAGCAATGCATGCAGCTGTGTCATGTGGTCTGAGCCAGGTCTCAGTGACTGCAAGATTGTATATTGTCTTGGAAGTTAATAAATCGGTAAGTGTGGCTGTTTTGTCTCGAACAGATCGAACGTTAGTGGTGGCTACTCGAATATTGCGCCTGATAGCAGGTCTAGGATTAAGACTTACATCTCCTGCTAGCAGTACAATAATTGCCAATTTAAACGTTGGTTTAGAGCGGGGGATTGACAGTAACTTTCTATTAAAGCAAAGATTAAGACATGGCAGCAGCAGAACAGGATAAAAATAAAACACACAATAAAAATGCTGGTGACATTGTCTTGGTGACAGTTTACTTTCCTCAAAATGGTGAAGAATAAAATTATGTTTCATAAAAATAATTGAAAATAATAAACTGTATAATTGTATTAAAAATAATGTAAATTTATAGGTTATAAAGAGTGGGTTGGCGATAATCAATGACAATATTACAGGTCGTATGATTGTTCGCGCTCAGCAGGCCTGTGCAAAGTGACAAGACGTTTAGTGCCCGTGCAAAGAAAAGTCAGAGGTCTTCACCCCCAGGCCGATTCTGGGTATAAAAGAACGTCTTGTTGAAAAGACCTGTTAGTATATAGTTTATAAGGGGACTTCCCCTGCCTTTGTATGTAGATCTTCCAAATCTTCCGTTTTATCGGAAGATCTTCCGCTTTTTCCGTTTTTTTGGGAAAATCTTACGCTTTCCCGCTTTGTTTTGAAAATCTTCCGCTTTTAACGGACATGGCCGGTGATCGCAGCGCCACCCGACGTAAAAACCAAAAACCCCACAACGTAGCCTATAGTTTGAAACAGCGCCATTTGGTGGCGTGCTATGTTTTTCAATGATTGATATTGGACTATGACATTTTCCTGTGTTTTCCCTGGTATATGACACGCAAGGTGGGCCGCCTCGCCATTTTTCTATGCCGCCTAGCTCACCCAAAATATGCCGAAATTGCCGCCTCGTAGCTATTTCGTGCGCCCATTTTTTTCGTTCTTTCGCGACATATTCAGCGTCGGCGAGCGGCGCGAAATGACACCACAAAGTCACTTATATTCCTGCAAAATCGCAGATTCGCATCAACATCGTTTAGTCGTCTTAAGACAAACGTCGCCCAGGGCCGGTTATGATTTACCCAAATAACGACCCGTTTTGCGTTAGTCTGCGTCATTGCGGCCGTACGTTACCGCACAGCGCGCGTAAAATGAGCGATGTAGCAGCGTATGTTGATACAAACCGGGGCGCTATTTACGCCTCAAATGGACGTAAGACGCAATATTCTTAAAGCTAAATATGCCTAGGATAGTGGTGAATGATGGAATTATCTCACCGAGGTATCAAAGTTAAGCAAAACCCAATTTATAACGGCGAAATCGAGGTGGGTCCGGATTCGACACAACTAACATGTGCCCACAAATCTAGTCAACTAATGTTCTATGCCGGGTTTTTTTTATAGCAAAATAAGGAATGTGATTCGTGAGATATCTTTGTGATAAATATATAATATATATTCCGATAAAGTTGTGCAAAAAAACTTAAATCACCGAAGTTCACATCTCATAAAAGACGCCTATTCCCCCAAACCGTGTGTACTAACAGCTTATCAGTTAACTTGGGCTAGGCTTATACCTTTTACTTTTTATTGATTCTGTCAGCGTGGCAACAAGGCCTAGGGCTAGGCTTAGGGCAAGAAAAACATCACCATAACCAAGTACAAGTGGTCAAGTGGAAACAACACCTCAACACGATGAAGCAATCGTGATTACTGACTTTTATCAATCATGATTACTACATTTACAAGTAGTGTCTTGTTGTTTTACATCTCCCCTCTATGTTCAAAATTAAAGGTTAAAACATACCCCAGGATGCACAATTTTTTAAGCTAGTTTTAAAAAATTCTCCGGGAAGCATGCCCCCGGACCGCCCTAGCAACGCATAGCCCATCCCTACCACTTCGCCCATCATTTTAGCAAGGGGGACACACTGCTATTTTTCACTCCGCTATTTGGAGTGTCTCCAAGTGCCACGCATTACCACCAACATGGGAGTTGTGTACCAAACGTGCCACTGGCATTTACAATACTGAGCACTGAAAGACAGATGCGTAACACTGGGTGTTTGGGAAATTGGGTGTTTGTTTGTTAATAATGTTTTGTTGTTTTTCCGGGCAAAAATCTTCTGTTTTTTGTAGGAAGAGGAAGATCTTGTGCTGTTTTTTAATAAAATGTTGGAAGGTCTGAGTATGTTGTGTACTTAAGCCTGCTAGCGCAAGAATCAAGTCGACCTGTATTATCGCCCAGATAACGTAAGTACAAGATTTAACAGCGTTCGTGGTGACAATTTATCAAATGTTTGTTTATACAAACAGTGCAATACGTTGACACTAATTCTACACTAGTGTCACATACAAAATTAAACGTTAGATTGCAAAAATGATTTTTTAATTACGCAGTGACAAAATAGACAAGTACCACCTTACGCCACCTAGCGACCAACCGAAAGTCAAAAGAGGTATTAACCTCTGACATTCAATTGGTGATGCATTTAAAACATATATAGTTATTAATGTTAGAGCTACACTGTGTATTTACTTATGTGCTTGCTGCCCACACGATGTAATGTTGTGAAAAAAATCTCGGGAGGGTCCTAGTGTAACGTTAACAGAAATTACTTGGTCGATGGAAACGGGTTTAAAAGGAGGCACTGTTTTCTTTGTTTTGTCGAATTTTTAATTAGTAAAAATCTCTTACAACTATAATATATATATTATGTAGAATGTATACTGCTCGCGAAATTGTGTTTAGTAAGACCGTAACAATGTCCGCGATTTGAATGTTACGACCCCTATAAACATGTTCAAATAGTAAAATGGTGTCAGAACAAGATTTATTAACAATATAGCCGTGGCGGGCTGAGTTGACCGCTCTATACTTTGGTGTTCAAAGAGAGAGCTAACGGAGCTTCAGTACCACTGAACATTTTTTACCGCCGCGTATCTTCACACTGTGACATCGGAAGACGATGGGGGGTGGTGTTGGAAATATTTTCGCCAGTGCTATTAAAAAATATATGTTTACGTCGCGCCGCTGCTGACAATTTACCTTCTCCAGCTTCTCTCCGCTGTCTCCGCTGAAATTATGACATCCGAAGACGGGGAGAGGGGGTGCTTTCGAAAAAAAATTTCGCCACCACGCCGCCAAATTACTGGTGGGGAGGGGGCAGAAAACTAGATGTCTACACTCCAAATGCACATACCTTTCACAGTCGACACAAGTACACATTAATCGTCTCATAAAATTTTCATTTCCACCCGCCATTGACGCTCGCCACAAAAACAAACATTCACGTTCACATTTAATGGGGGGCAGAACCATGTCTGCCCCCACAGAGAAATTCCAGGGGCAGCTACCCCCTGCCGCCCTGTTCCCGCGTCTATGCATCAGGGTAATCAAAAAACTAACTGAATTGCAAGCGATAATGTTTAGGTTACAGGTTCTAATTTTATAATAGGCAACCTATTCGAACACTTGCAATTGAGAGTATCTTCTATTTTCTATGAAACTATTAGAGACGTTGTTGTATACACTTTTAATATCACATTAAATATACTTTAATTGAACAGTTGTTGAAATTAAGTAATACCATCTGATGATAACAGTCTTATGGTATCAAACACTCTTCCCTCACGGTTTACACAGCCGGGCGAGAGTCGGCTAAGGGAGAACAGTATAGAAGCTGCAACATGTTCTCACACTACATTTTCTTATTATTGTCCATCAATTGTGAGGTTTCAAAGCCTGCGTGTCTGCTGGCAACTGTAGAACAAACACGAAGAAAGTACATCAGCGACACGATTGCCTGCTTGTAGCTAATCGCAACGTCTTGTTCAAAATGTTACATTGTTCCTGTCAATATATCACATTTACCAGCTGCAATGACAGTTTGTGTAATAAACTGTAAAGTAAACTGTAAAATGTTCAAATTATATTCCAATAAATATTTTCTCTGAACAATATCGTCAATCAAAGCTGTCTTTCAGAAATGAAATTGCATAATTTCACTCGCAGTGTCATTCGGTTTAATAGTCTCTTACTACGCCATCAAAATGAGAACGAATGCAAGGGCACAAATCCAACCAGACTTGTTTGCAACAGACGAAGAGTTGATGTCCGTAGTTGTTTCAAGACCAGCAATCGTAGATGTCTCGAGTCTCGCATCCGAAATAAACGTACCACAGTTGTTAACAGCCTTGAGCACGTTGCAAGGCGGTGTATTCGCTGACGTAGACACTTTTTTGAAAAAGTCGAACAGGCTCGTCTTTTCTGTATCCGGTCCTGCGCAGACAAATCCGGAAGTAAGCTTTTGCAGTGCCCGCGTGTTTCTCCACTTCATCCACATCCAGTTTAGCCGACAGTCACACGTGACCTCATTGTCAAGGATCTTGTAGTCAATGGTCGATGGGTAATCGTTGGCTGGCGCCTGACACAAGATTGTCGTCACGATATTTTCGTAGAATTCCAAAGTTTCCAGATCGAATGGGAAGAACCGAGCAACAATTAAAGGTAGAGCGTTTCTGTAGATCTGCAACGACGTCACACCGGTCATGTTGCTGAAGACATTTCCTTCGCTGCTGATTACGATGTTATCATGTATAGACACGTTTACAGAACTGATGCCACAAAATGCACATTTATCCCAAAACTGAAAGTTATTGTGATTAACGTTAACATTTTCCGAGTCTGTCAGTGTCAGAAAATGACTCCCGATAGCGCCAGCAGACGAATTGGAAAATATAAAAGATTCCACTAGGGTAATATTTGAGAATGCTTCTTTTTCGATAATATGGAAAGTAGAACGCGCAATGGAAAATGTTTTGACATGATTAATGGATGTAAATGTAGCCGAACGAATTATGGGTATATCCACGTTTTGTAAGTAAATATTCTGAATGTTGTTCAAATTGCTGAATGCACCACTTGAAACATTTGAAATGTTGGACTCAAATATAATAATTAAAAAGAAATTATCGAGTTCTTGAAACGCTCCACTTTCAATGTTACCAATGGAGGCTCTATGAAATACCAACGTTTTCTCCATCTGTACTCCCCGTGTCATACGGTAAAATGCCCTTGGTCGAATGGTTCCAATGGTCACTTCATCGAACGTGATAGACACTAAGTGTGGAAGATTGTTGAACGCGCCGCTGGGAATTTCGCTGAAATTACTCTTTCTTATGTGAATCACCCTCGGCGTTGCGGGAATTGTTGGGAAAGAATCTAAATTCGAGCAAAGTATACTTTGCTCAACGTCGTCACAGAAGCACCTTCGCGGACACTCGCCTGACGCCACAGTCAGTCCGCACGACAGCATAGTAGCCAGTATCATCATCTGTATGACGTCACCTGAGGAACTGGTCACTAGGGCCATCTCTCGGCAAACCTGCAAACAAAAAAGTGGGACATCGATGAGAAAACGGATGGTGGAGTTGCGACAATGTATAATGCTGTTGAAAGTGATTGGTGTATTCACATGAAAATGGAATTTCTTTTTTAATTAACAATAATGAACTCTTTATGCTCAGTTAATAAACGTACGCCAAACATTGGTTAATGGTGTTCATTCATCAGTAGGTTTGTTTGTCGTACGTTTATTTTTTCTAATCAATGCGGTCAAAACAATAATGTTGGCATAATTGTGAACAATGAAAATGTATCAGGTCTCCTACTGTGACATCCGAACCATCGCAAAATCAAGTGCACGTAGAATTGAGCCTATCCATGATTCCTCGGGTGCACCCCCTGATCAATTAAACATTCCATCTCGTGACATGTTGCCTAGCAAAACGTTCATCAAGCCATCAACGTTGAAAAATGGATGTCGAATATGTGGTGAGTTTAGATAGTCCGCTGTATATTTTGTTGAAATGAGTTTTTCTTTATGAAAACAAACGCAATGCAAATTGTTAAAGTGACAACTGTATGCGCGCGGGAGTGTTGGATCTATGATCTGTCATGCTGCAATGATATGCGGATTCAGGGGGCGTGGGGGCATGTGAGGTTTTGGACCCCCTTAGACAACCCTCTGTGGATCCGCCCCTGGTAGTATTAATGCAGTTCACATTGTATAACCGTTATAAACACGGTTGCCACAAGACAAAACTTGACGGAGGTCACGCGCAGAGTTTTGATTGTGACGTAGAGAAACCACGAAGTAGCGGATCCACTACATGTATGTATGTATGTATGTATGACACATAAACGCAGTTGCCCAGCAAACATAGCAGAGTTGGCTCAATGCTGGCAAGTGCCGTTTTATACCGTTAACGGTACAGACAGTATTGAGCCAGTGCAATACACATACCGCAATTAATTTGATCTTACAGGCCCAACACTGGCTCAATACTAGCCAGTATAATTACAGCATGCAGCGCCACCCGTGGAATGTAATTTGGCAGCATTGGGCCAGTACAGCATGTCTGTACAGGTCCAGTATTGTACATACACTCTGTGACAGCACAGCGTCACTACTGTTCTAGTATGATGCCAGCATTGGGCCAGTACAGCATGTCTGTACAGGTCCAGTATTGTACATACACTCTATGACAGCACAGCGTCACTACTGTTCTAGTATGATGCCAGCATTGGGCCAGTACAGCATGTCTGTACAGGTCCAGTATTGTACATACACTCTATGACAGCACAGCGTCACTACTGTTCTAGTATGATGCCAGCATTGGGCCAGTACAGCATGTCTGTACAGGTCCAGTATTGTACATACACTCTATGACAGCACAGCGTCACTACTGTTCTAGTATGATGCCAGCATTGGGTCAGTACAGCATGTCTGTACAGGTCCAGTATTGTACATACACTCTATGACAGCACAGCGTCACTACTGTTCTAGTATGATGCCAGCATTGGGTCAGTACAGCATGTCTGTACAGGTCCAGTATTGTACATACACTCTGTAACAGCACAGCGTCAATACTGTTCTAGCATGATGCCAGCATTGGGCCAGTACTGCATGTCTGTACAGGTCCAGTATTGTACATACACTCTGTGACAGCACAGCGTCACTACTGTTCTAGTATGATGCCAGCATTGGGCCAGTACAGCATGTCTGTACAGGTCCAGTATTGTACATACACTCTATGACAGCACAGCGTCACTACTGTTCTAGTATGATGCCAGCATTGGGCCAGTACAGCATGTCTGTACAGGTCCAGTATTGTACATACACTCTATGACAGCACAGCGTCACTACTGTTCTAGTATGATGCCAGCATTGGGTCAGTACAGCATGTCTGTACAGGTCCAGTATTGTACATACACTCTGTGACAGCACAGCGTCACTACTGTTCTAGTATGATGCCAGCATTGGGTCAGTACAGCATGTCTGTACAGGTCCAGTATTGTACATACACTCTATGACAGCACAGCGTCACTACTGTTCTAGTATGATGCCAGCATTGGGTCAGTACAGCATGTCTGTACAGGTCCAGTATTGTACATACACTCTATGACAGCACAGCGTCACTACTGTTCTAGTATGATGCCAGCATTGGGTCAGTACAGCATGTCTGTACAGGTCCAGTATTGTACATACACTCTGTGACAGCACAGCGTCACTACTGTTCTAGTATAATGCCAGCATTGGGTCAGTACAGCATGTCTGTACAGGTCCAGTATTGTACATACACTCTATGACAGCACAGCGTCACTACTGTTCTAGTATGATGCCAGCATTGGGTCAGTACAGCATGTCTGTACAGGTCCAGTATTGTACATACACTCTATGACAGCACAGCGTCACTACTGTTCTAGTATGATGCCAGCATTGGGTCAGTACAGCATGTCTGTACAGGTCCAGTATTATACATACACTCTATGACAGCACAGCGTCACTACTGTTCTAGTATGATGCCAGCATTGGGCCAGTACAGCATGTCTGTACAGGTCCAGTATTGTACATACACTCTATGACAGCACAGCGTCACTACTGTTCTAGTATGATGCCAGCATTGGGTCAGTACAGCATGTCTGTACAGGTCCAGTATTGTACATACACTCTATGACAGCACAGCGTCACTACTGTTCTAGTATGATGCCAGCATTGGGTCAGTACAGCATGTCTGTACAGGTCCAGTATTGTACATACACTCTATGACAGCACAGCGTCACTACTGTTCTAGTATGATGCCAGCATTGGGTCAGTACAGCATGTCTGTACAGGTCCAGTATTGTACATACACTCTATGACAGCACAGCGTCACTACTGTTCTAGTATGATGCCAGCATTGGGTCAGTACAGCATGTCTGTACAGGTCCAGTATTGTACATACACTCTGTGACAGCACAGCGTCACTACTGTTCTAGTATAATGCCAGCATTGGGTCAGTACAGCATGTCTGTACAGGTCCAGTATTGTACATACACTCTATGACAGCACAGCGTCACTATTGTTCTAGTAGGATGCCAGCATTGGGTCAGTACAGCATGTCTGTACAGGTCCAGTATTGTACATACACTCTGTGACAGCACAGCGTCACTACTGTTCTAGTATGATGCCAGCATTGGGTCAGTACAGTATGTATGTACAGGTCCAGTATTGTACATACACTCTGTGACAGCACAGTGTCACTACTGTTCTAGTATGATGCCAGCATTGGGTCAGTACAGCATGTCTGTACAGGTCCAGTATTGTACATACACTCTATGACAGCACAGCGTCACTACTGTTCTAGTATGATGCCAGCATTGGGTCAGTACAGTATGTCTGTACAGGTCCAGTATTGTACATACACTCTATGACAGCACAGCGTCACTACTGTTCTAGTTTGATGCCAGCATTGGGTCAGTACAGCATGTCTGTACAGGTCCAGTATTGTACATACACTCTATGACAGCACAGCGTCACTACTGTTCTAGTATGATGCCAGCATTGGGTCAGTACAGCATGTCTGTACAGGTCCAGTATTGTACATACACTCTATGACAGCACAGCGTCACTACTGTTCTAGTATGATGCCAGCATTGGGTCAGTACAGTATGTTACTACTGGCACAATGCACAGCCTCTGTGCAAAACAGTATTGGACCAACTGGTACCGTTTCTATTTATTGGGCCAACACGCCGTTAGTTATTTGACCAGTACAGGCCCATTACACCCATGTTGCCTGGGTGTATATAGAAAGTTATTGAGGCGGCGACTGAAAGTCTGTCTAGGTCACTAGGTATGTGTCGCATTCACCAACGGCAATGACATCAACAGTAGACTATTAACATTACTGCTGACATTCCGTGCCATGTTTGTAGATGTTATTATTTTCTTTACGATGACAGAGAAGAAAGAGATGTTGACCCTTCCCAAGATCCCACCAAGATCCCCACGAGGGACGAAATTCGAAAAAAACATATGAACCATAGACACGCCTACAACATATCAGCCCCATACATGCGAAACTGCGGAGATGTGTAGAACCATACGGATGTACATACACATGTAGGCCTAAATACATGTATACATACATACATATATAAACTGTACATACATACATACATACATACATGGATACAGTCATACACACATACATACGTACGTACATACATACATACATACATACATACATACACACACACACACACACACACACACACACACACACACACACACACACACATACATACATACATACATACATACACACACACACACACACACACACACATACATACATACATACATACATCCATATATACATACATACTTACATACATACATTCACACATACATATACAAATATGCATACATACATATACATACATAAATAAATGCATACATACATACATACATACATGCTTACATAATTATGGACAGTGACACGAACTGCTCTATAACATTGTCTTAGGTAGGTTAACTTAAGCCAACCCAAATTCCTGGAAATCAACGAAATATTTGTTTGAAGCAAACAGGACAAAAAGGGAACAGATAGCTGGATATTGGGAGAATGTTAAAAAGTGGCCAATAAACAGGATAAATCCCGCAATATGGGGAATACTGGCAGGCCTGCTAGCTCCCAATAGTCTTTTGAATTGGTCTCGGCTTCCGTGGCGGCATTATGTAGTTACATTTAGTATTATTTGATACTATTATCTAATAGGTGTTGAGGTTTAGGTATTATTATACAACGCGGATTAGGCCTATACGTGATTGTATCAATGAAAACCCCATTCACACAACACTCGTTTGCACTTGCACGTGTTGGTCTACACTGTGTTAGTGTGAAACAAAATTTTACTTAACAACACAGTGGATCCTCATTATTAAGGTCATCTTTGGGACTGGACAAAATACCTGACTAGTGGGGTGACCATATTAGCGAGGATAATTTCCTATACTTTACTGTTACAAAAATAATCTGGAACTGTCCCCGGGGTGACCTTAATTGTGAAGTGGCTGTATTACCGAGGTGAGCATAAAGCGAGGTTCTATTGTACGATTGAAACACGCATTGTTGAATTGTTCAGACACTACAACTACAGTGACTTTTAATGGCTAGGCTAAAAACTAACCTTTGTTCCAGGCTCTAAAATCCGGTTTCACAAGACAATGCTGTACAGCAACGTTTTGTAGGATCGTAGATGCTTGAGGGCGGTACACTGGATGTGCACCTCACTACTGATGACCTGTTGCTCTTCAGCAGGCGGCCCTTATACCAGGTATCGTGTCATCGAAATAGCTGCAAGCGTAACCCAAAGATCCGGCTTGTGTTTATACCAGACTCTCATTCTGCTCAACCCGGATTTAGTGATCTAGTCACCAGCTGCGGTTGTTAATAAAAAAGCAGGCCAGTGAACAACATCCGGAATTGAAAAATACTATTGGACTGGTGGTAACGCGCTGACGTTGGTGGCACACTTCTCAATGTTTGCTAGAATCTGGGACAGCGTTACTTTTTGGGGCTGCGACCCAAATTCCGGTTGCGGTACTTGCTTGGTGACCGTGCCTTGTAATGGTGAACTTGTAATAACGAATATACCCCTAAACCAATAATAACATAATTAGGCTTGACATAAATAAAATAATAATAACATAATTAGGCTTGATATAAATAAAAAATAATTACATAATTAGGCTTGACATAAATAAAATAATACTAACATAATTAGGCTTCACATAAATAAATGAAAAGAAAGAAAACGTATCAACCTTTCTCGCTAAATCACCCAAACAGCGCCAGCTGTTAGTTTGTTAGCATAAAAAGGGGTCACCCATTACAATTAACGCAAAACAAAATCTACGTTACTTCGTATGCTGATGTTAATAAGGAGGCACACAATCCGATATACACTCTATGTGGCTGATCTTGCTTATTAAACCGATATAAGGTATATTTTGAACGCTTTGATATGGAATGCATCGAAAACGACGCCAATGTTCTTCCAGTGCTCGCGTGACGGCTGCATCAGATAGAATGATACATCCCCATACGAAATGCAAGCGAGATGACCAATTGACTACAAATGCTGCTTATATTTGAAATGTCGGGTAATATTATTTCAAATGCAGACAACATTTGGCACAAATTATTCGTCTCCAATGCCTCCGTTACAGGAAATAAAGGAAAGTTTGGACAATCATTTTATACTGGAAATTCTTGGCGACCCCCTCAAAAAGACTAGGAGACCCAATTTTATTTTTAACCCAGAGATTAATAACCGCTGATCTAGGATGTGATGGGGGAACATTTTATTATGTTACTAGTTTATTAACCTTTATTTATGTGTTGTTCGTAATACTAGACACAATACGTGTAAAAGTAAGTAAAGGTAAGATCGTATGTAGCGCAGTGTCCAGTCCTCAAGACTGCTCAAAGTGCTTTACATTTTACTCCCTAGCAGACCTGTTCAATATACACCATTGTCTAGCAGGTACTCATTCATACAGCTGAGTGAATTGAAGCAATGTAGAGCAAACGGACTTGCCCAAGGTTCGACACCGCCGCATAGGATTCGAACCTGCGAGTTCTCTCAGTCAAGAGTCCGGAGTCCGCTGCGCTACTGATGGTTCATATCCCACTGAATTGCGTTTAGTAAGCTTGAAACAGTGTTAATTTGCTCTTTAAAAATCGCGTCCAAAATTATTAAAACGTAAATATAACATTAAAACATTAAACAGTTGCTCTTTCCTGTAATTGACACTTGTTGCAAAGGCAATAATTCTACCCACAGATACCTTTGAAGTATGATGGTTTCCACACACCAAATCATAAGTCGGCCGAAATACAACTTTCAGATTCCGCGAACTAATCGTTACCTAACGGAACAGACAACATCCTTTTAAGGGAACCATTCAAACAATACTAATGCATCTAGAACATTCAAACAATACGGATGCATCTAGAACATTCTTGTTCCGAGTGGAAGACTCGACTCGGAACAAGACCAAGAACACGAACAAGATGTTTATTTCTGACCCCATATTAAATTACAGTGTACAATATAAAGCCATACATATTACATATTTCGACTATAGTTAAACTCATAATGACTACTAA
Source organism: Escarpia spicata (assembly GCA_963995525.1). Classification (NCBI taxonomy): domain Eukaryota; kingdom Metazoa; phylum Annelida; class Polychaeta; order Sabellida; family Siboglinidae; genus Escarpia; species Escarpia spicata. The sequence continues at coordinate 32,657,222 of OZ023213.1, forward strand.
TTTAAAGTAGAACAAAGAACAGTGAAAAGGGGTCAGTGACACATATTAAGACAAATATGTCGCTATCACAGGAGTCACTCATTATGTCAAATCATAATTGGTCTCTTCGTATATATCTATATTTATTACTATCACTTTTTTAATACGATGTCTTTTTTAATACGGTGTCAACCTCTTTGTAAGTGTATCTGTGTCCAGAGTGTTTGTGACGATATGATTGTTTGTAGTATAGTTTTTGTTAATTGAATTTAGATACCTAAATACTAGTACGTATCTTATTAGTTTTGCAGATTTTGTTGACTTATATAACAGCTTGATAGTGTACATATGTTTTAATATTTTTGTATAAAAAAAAATTTAATAGTAAGCAAAACAACGTAAACTATGAGTGAATATCGGAACTTCAGTCCACCCACTGATCACACCATACCTCTCCCCACTCAGAAATGATCGCTGTATGCTTGGGGTTTCAACCAGACATTAATCTTAAATAAAATGAGAATGCACACATTCCACAACCGGTCATAACACTATATATGAATCATCAGAAGTATCGCTGCATTCGAGCGTGAATTGTCTGGGAACGTGAAATCATCATGTCGTTGGTGGGTCACGCGTGACTGACTCCAATGAATCAAAAGAACATCTGGAACTCAGGGTCGGTTTGAACATTTGCGAGCCGAGTTGCACCTACGAATATGCAAAATGATATCACAATGAATCAGGATATTAATCCATTCATAGCACTGGGAATACGCTGCTGTGCCCCAGCTGGTATAGTAATAACAACATTTTAATTTTCGCACTTATCTATTCGACGTGGTGTGTGTGGGTTCTGGGCAATGTATAGGCCTCAGTGTTATAACGGAGTGGAAAATTCCCCGCTAAATAAAAGCGTCGATCGACGCGTTGTTATTTTGTTCGGCTAAGCGGTGGTAGTCGGCGAGGTGCGCGCGCTCCGGGCGATGTGTTATCGTTTGTGACGGCGGCCGGTAGCTTTAACTATCGGGCGTGTGCTATATACGGGAATCGGCAATGGTATGCTTATTTTTCTATGGTCGTGTGTGATGGTTTCGGTCTTGGTCACTCAGAAGGCGACGCCACCATCACCATCATCTAATCCACCTACATTCTTTCACACACAATCTTTTAGAATAAAATAATACAACAAAAACCCATAGGTGGCGCCAACAACAAAGGGGGGCCTCTCACAACCCATAAACGAATTTTCACACGTCATATTATTTTATTCTAGAAGTTTCTATGTGAGAAAATGGAATTGTACATTCTTTAAAATACAGTAATCTCCGTAATAATACGGCTGACATCATCATCGTTTAAAATATTACATGTCTTAAAACCATTTCTGATTTCTAACATTTGGCATAAAACATTCACATTCGATATTATTTTGTCTGGTAGAACAGTCTGCTACACACGGCCAATATCACATGCTCACACATCATGAATTGCATAACATCCATTTAGCTTTAGGGTGTGACGGTAATTTGCACTACTATTTGAATGTGGATTTTCAATAGATAACTTGATCGTAGGTGATCAGTAGCAAACGAATTTGCCGGAGAACATTGTCACGGTCGGCTCCATGTATACGTTATTATTATTATTATTATATGTAATTTAAACAAATTCAAATTCATGCTCACATTACTTGTTTAAATTACAAAGTTGGAACTGGGGTGATTTCGAAGGTTTGTATTCTAAAACATAACTAACAATATTGTCATATGATGAGTGGATAATGTCTCGTTTGATTGTTCACCGGATGCTCAGCGTGGCACGAGCCATTATGGGAAAACACTAGACCCTACACCTAAACGGTATTTTTTCTGAAAATGAGTTTCACTCATATTCCAAATGATTTGTGTGTTTCCTGTGAAGAAAATTTATTTTTATAACAATAACATACCTCGAAATTACAATTATCCGTGGACAATTCATGCGTCTATCAAGCAATAAATGCCATTCTATCTTTGGCGGCCATTTACAGGAAATGGAATTTGTCGGATTTGCGTTCAGTATATCTCAGGTAATATTGATGCCAGGACAAGTGCGTTTAGAATGTTATTTTATGAATTACTTTCTCCACAATACTACAAAGAGGAATTTGTAATAAGATGCATAATTTCTTTGTGATTTAGGCATTTATAACGAAAAAAGTCAGATTTGTTTGACGATTTGCTTTTATTAAAAAATAAAGTATGTACCTTACAAATATGTAAAATTTGCGGTTATAGTTACGTAGCATCATATAAACTAGATATGACAAAGAAGGAATTGTAATCTAATCTGCGTTGGTACTGACAGGAGACCGTGCGCAACGTATGTTATATGTTCCCATTGTTGCAGTCATTTTGTTTGTTACCATGGCAACCGATAAACCGTATGATACAGGTATAATAGTTAAGACCTTCTTCACCATCTGACTTACCCAACTTCAGTCGCTGGACACCTTCGATAACCCCATCAACTTTTATATTATATTTCACATTTTCTTTAATCTGATTGTTAATTTCTGCACTTATAACATTCATGTCATCAACATCGATTGACACACTGATGTAGATGACTATATTTATCAGAAAAAGTTGAGCTATTTCCTCGTCACCCACCACACCATCAGTACTAGAATTCCTTAACGAATGTGCTCGAGGCGTATTCCTAGCAAGATTTATATTCATGTCAACCACGTATATAACGTGATCGGGGTTGTAGGTGTGTATTAACTGCTGTATTTCACCTAGCACATCCATATATTCAGCAAACTTATCGTCTTCCGACCAGCCGACATGTATACATCGAGGCTCATGATTTCACAGTTATAACTAATTTGAATCATAATGCGACACAAGTTCACGTGATAGCATTCAAGCTCATTGACTGCAGACTTAAGTGATAATTTCAAATTTTCCACATAATAAAGGAGCACGGATCCTAATTTTAGGACTTTTGGACACATTTTTGGTTGTCCTGTGTTTTTGTAAACATAAACTCTTGCAAAACAATATTCCCGAGGGCAGCCCTCTCAAAGCTTTTGGCCTGACTCTAAAATTGATCTTATAATCAGGCCTTAGGGATCTTGGAATGACCGTACTTTCATAAGTTATATTTTCAAGTGTTCATAGTAGAAATAAAACAACAATGCTAAACTTTGTGTCGAAATATACGAAATAATGAGTACAAATAACGACATGCAATATCATATAGATATGTATAATTATGAGAAGGCTCGAGACAAAATGTTGAATAATATGTCGAAAAAATCCACTTCGGTTTCTTCATCGACATCACAAAAAATAACATAGTTACCTTCATACATAACTAAATTCCACGATTAATATGTCAACCTCAATTCATTTATCTGTTGATCACATTGTGGAGTTCATCATTAAGTGTTCAACACCACATGTTATGAACAAATCTAATAGCCCACCCCCTTAATGATTGTGTGACCAGTCGAAAAAGATTTCATGACCTGCACCATTTCCACTTGATGTAGTAAACATGATTTAAGAATGACAACATCTACTAAAGAATAAATGCCCGTGACATGCTTCATAAGATAAATGAATTGATATGATTTGTTTTACAAACGAAGGATATGCTGTGCGTACAGTGCACGAATTGTGCAAACTAGTAACATAATCTTGTATATACCCGTCAATTTTTGCATAATTGCGGAGTACAAACAGGAATTACGAGAAGCGCTGCAAGAGTGGAGCACGGTATCTGAGAAGCAGGTGTTGACGATTACTTTGGATAAGACAGAAACAATGTGGTTACAAACCAGAAATAGGGCTTAAACATCATGGTGGAGGGGAAGTAGATCAAGCTTGCTGATGGCTTAGAGCACATTGGCGGAATGGTTACCGATGGTGTGCGTTTGTATGTACGAGTGCGGCGTTGGGCGTGTCAAGACAACGCGTATGCAATGAGGAAGGCAGGGATATATTTCACACGCTGAAAGGGAAACATCTAAGATCGTGCATAATGTCGACATAGCATACCAATATGCGCTGGAAACGATGGTGTGGACAGAGCAACAACAATTGGGCAGGCGCTTGTCTTAGTAAAAATCAGTCCGGAGAATTACATTCGCTAAAGGGTATAGTAGAATCTGTCTTGGGCGATCACCCCGTCTGTACAGCGAAAATGGCCGTCAAAGACTGATTACAGGTATATAACAAGAATATTTTGAGTTACTTCATCTATAGGATAAATGGGATATTGTTAATACAGTATTTTAAGTATTTGTTGGACCAATCTTCCGTTCTATGTTTATTTTTAGTTATTACGCGATTTAAAGTGAGTATTTCAGTCGGATTGGCGTCACGAGCACACAAAAACTAGGGGTGAGCTATTTGTTTGGTTCGTGAATGCGAGATGTTCAGCTCCATTGTACAGTATTGTTCTACTGTGCAGCAGATAAATGAAAAGAGATTAATGTGATGTATCATCCATAGATATTGATGAAGTATGAAGGTATCTTTGTTAAATATTATGTGATGTTGACGGCGAAACTGAATTGTTTTTTTTCTACTTATTGTTCAATGTTTTGCATTGGGCCTCCTCAAAATGAAACATATCGGTAGGATATTTCTTTTTCATTATTTACTCTCATCATTTCGTATATCCAAATACATAATTTGGTATTGTAGCTCAAGTTCTAAGAATATTTCTAAGAGCATTAAAATATCCAAATATGACAACACTGCCACTCAGAGATCCCATAGGCCTGAATGTAAATCAAATTTTCAGAATGAGGCCAACTGATTTGGGAGGGTTGCCCTTCAGGAAGGTTTGAAGTTTTAAAAACCAGAGGGCAACCAAAAATAGCACGATATGTCCATATCGACCCCCGTGCACTCCGATTAACAAGATTGCACTTGTATTTGGCTTACGTCATGGAATGCACTGTTTACCAAACTACTTTAACTGATATTAAAGGTGCTCAATCATTTCGATTGTTGTGCTCCTCACGTGTCGGACTAATTTCACGAAACGTAATCGTATCAGGTATTCATTATTGATACACTGGTTCATTTGTACGTATGCTTTACTTCGTTTTAGTGAAATTAACAGACAAACAATAAAATGATTTTCGGTCAGTCCTAACCGAATATCAAGACACATATCTGAACTTGGATGTGGTCTGAGATAGAATTCTCGTGTAATAGTCACGTGAACGGGAATATGCGGCGACATCGGCCTTTGACCCCCACCTTTCGGTGCCTGGATTCAGTCAACATTACGTATTTACGAGTCACCATCCATTTTTTGTACAAGTGATAGCTCGATAATTTTATCTGTGACGAAGGGATGCCCACGGATATATGTCACCGACTCAGCTAAAAAGAGGGTGAGAGCAGAAAGACAGAGAGTATCCGCATACAAAGGTGTATATTAGAAAGGTTATGGATTTGTGAAACCGAACGAAAGAAACGGCTGGCGTGAAAAGTGATGCAGCATTCGCCAAGTTTCTTCTGGGCAGGTTAGTAATATTGAATTTATCAGCAAGCACACACACACACGACTGTGTGTTCAATACATGGAACAGCCAAAACAATAAAGCCGTCATCGTCCGCCATCTTAATTCCATCTTCGATCGACGTTCCGCGACGTTCCATCGCACATGAATATACATTATTGTAGATATTATGACTTTATATTGATGGACATGTTATATTATATCAATAGTTAACTAAGTGCGAAGTGTCAGTCTCTTGCGAAGCACACACCGAATGGTAGATGAACTTAAAAATCCGCTCCATCGACGTTCCGCGACGTTTCATCGACGTTCCATCAATCCGTGTCGCAAATTAATATACAGTAATGTAGATATTATGCCTTCATATTTAAGGACATGCCGTATTATATCAATATTTAACTATGTATAATGTAATACATAATACAGCTGTAGCACCCACTGGACATTCACACGTTACTCCCAATCACTGACTGACACTGCCACTGGCTGGACATTTGAGACTAATAAAATAATCGAATGCCTAAAATAATTGCCTGGATCTAATTATAAGTACTTGCTTTCTTGGATGTCAGTTGAAACTTGAGTCACTGGCTGCTTGTAGTGTGCACTTTGATCATCAAAGCTAGTTACATTTACTGACAGCAGATCAGTGACAATCACCTCAGGAATGAGACTGTATAGGGTTCATCCACAATTGTTGTTGATAATACCCAGTAAAACACAGCTACCAATTGACCTTTAGCCTTAGGCTTTACCCATGCCTACTCAATAGCAGTATGAGTCTATGAGATTTACTACCATGTTTTGTATGATATAAATATATCTTTACTTGCCTTCAGCAATGTAGAATACAAAATAACACAGATTTACTACCATGTTTTGTATGATATAAATATATCTTTACTTGCCTTCAGCAATGTAGAATACAAAATAACACTTCTTTACTGTTTGTCCATGTGTGATGTACAACATGAATGCTGATTGTAATAACATATAAATTTAATAATCTTGTATTATGTAAATTTAAAGAGTAGTAATAATTTATGATTTCTGTAGAGAATACTAATCATTTATATGTATATTGTGACCGTAATAGTCTACATATATTACCAAGGGGTAAACGACCCAAACTGCATATAGTATGTGTAGAAGTATGTATAATATATAAAGAAAAGTTTATAAGTTACATCTCTGAAAAGTGTAGAATATGTATACACATTGATAGAGATCTTCTAGGCCTCTATGCTAACCTTAGTTTGATAGGGAGCAAGAAAACAACTACACTGGGTGTATGAACATAGGAGGACAATTTATTTTATTATTTCTGAAAGTTATTTAAATAGCCTGGATATTATTTTGATGTGTTATACTACGCTGTCCATTTTTAGGGGTAGTAGTACTATAAAAAATGTAAAATTTAATCAATTTTGGCCATTCCACTTTATGCCTTCACTTGAGTTTCACCACAAATATATGCAAATGACGTCCACGCCAATCCAGCCACCACAGACAACAACCGCTGCATTGGCTCTATCGAGTATCGGTGGTCGCAGTAAAACCAGTTCACTGTCAGGTATTCAGTCTCTTCCCGAGGCTGGGTGCAGCTCTAAACCATTACAACCAATGTCAGTTTAAGTAATGGTATTAATGTACTGTTATGTTCTGGTTTGACCAGTCTAATGTGTGTACAATTATTCAATGTTTGTATGATAGGGTGGTTGTCAAACTGTCAACTACATAGCACATTTCATTTGCAGATCATTTTTTTAACTTATGTTTCTTTTTATTTAATTTGGAATGTTTGTATTGCAAACATAAATGTGTATATACAATGCAAGTAAGTATACGTGACACAATATAGCCAAGCCTCAGTGATTGTCATTTCATAATAATTATGCTTATGCTGGCGCACAGATCTGCTAAAGGCTGCAACTGCTTTAATGTTAATGTTATGTCACATGGCATTTTATCTCTATAATCACCTGCTGGCTTGCACAGCACAAGATGCTTATGTTCAGTTTCTGATTTGTATCTTTGAATGTATATTTTAGTGTGTGTGTGTTCAGAAGTCAAAATAACTTAATTTAACCTGTTTAAACATACAATGTGTGGAATTATTTTAATAATACGTAAGGTTGGGGAGACTCTTAATAAGACATATGATATAATGTCGCTAGTACTATCAGTGAAAAATTGCAAAACTTTTTTTTTTTTTGAATAAAATTACTTTGTGACTTTATTTCCTGTGACCTTCTTTCCAACCCACCTATGCTCTACCTGCACTTACAGGTAGTTAATTATACTGGCAATTGGATGGTGCACAATCCAAATTGTTTCACATTGTTGGCTCTGACACTTGTAAATTGTCTATTTTGTTTGTTATATACTACAATTTTACAATAAATACAATAATAACTTTGCCACTCTCATATCATTTATTGTATTTTTTTTACAACTGGGCAAATGACCTTTTCACACTTGAGTGCTGGGAAAATGACCATTGGGCAAATGATCATGCAAAATATTTTTACCTATTAATGAAATTAAAACGTTTATAAGTTACACACCACACGTACACACACATATATTTACATATACATACATATATAATATTATATATATTTACGTGTAGTAGTGCTGTCAAACCATGTTCACCTTCACAAATAATCTGACTCATTCCATATTCCAATTCATGACTTTGTTTGACAGCTTCAACACAAAGGCGTGAACTACCACAACACCACAGCAGCCATCACATATGACAAGATCTGTGGTGGCTCTATCGAGCATCAGCGGTCATAGCAAAGGCAGCTCACTGTCAGGTGTCCAGTCACTTGCTGAGGCTGGATGCAGCTCAGGACAGTAAGTAAACGTAAGTATTAATTGCTGCTGGTATGCAAACGTGATATATACAGCTGTATATATATACATAAATCATAGCATAACATTTGGAAGATATGCAAACATGTGTTTGGTTGTTTTGACAATTATGTTTTATTCTGACCAATCTTATTATTTGGTACACCATCTTTGAAAATGTTTCAACAGCACCCCCCCCCCCCCCCCCCCCCCGTCTTCCGATATCACCACTCCAGCCGAGACAGCAGAGAAGCTGAAGTTATAGCGGCTTGATAGCGACACAATTTAGACACCATTTGGTTCAGTCGCCAGTGGAGGTTTTTGTGCCCCCCAGACCAGACTCCACCACTGTATGTGATAGTTTTGGTTGTCTGCATTAGGATTTTGCAGTAATGGGTGTCCTCGTTAAATTGCATATTGTTAGAAATGCATGTGAATTAAAGTAAAGACAATGTAAATTAAAAACACTTTATTGAAACTATTTGATGAGATCATGACTACAAAATTATGAAAAGCACAATACAACTACAGGTACAATCATTGCACTTGATGTGTATAATGTAATAATTTTTAATATCACATACACATAAAATGCAAAGCAACAATAGAAACAAAAATTAGGAAGAGGTTGAAAAAATGTCAGGAACATATAACAAAACAAAGTTACTTTTATCACAATTCTTTGTTACAAAAAAACAACACTACACATGTGATATCAAATGCTAGTTATATGTTTACAACTCACAAAATTAGTGACTAAACAATTATGTGTATTTAACAAATTTTGTTTACATTTAATGCCCATAAAATGTAAACCAATGAGAACAAATTACTTAGGACGATGTTTAGTTGAAAAAATTTAATATGTACATATCAAATAAAAATAACTATATTATGATTTTTTTTTTTTAAACATCAATAGTATATAAAATTCAAAACTCTTGTAGTATGTGCAATGCTTGGTATGTTTACAACTCGCAAAAAATAGTGACTAGACTAGACAGGGTCATCGCCATGTGACTGGGAATTACATGTACAATCGCTACATGCTACATTGCTCCAGTTTACTCAGCTGTATGAAGAGTACCGGCTACAGACGGTGGATATTTTGGTATGAATAATCTTTGCATATTAATTTCAGTGTGGCTGAATTCTTCCCACATAAGTCAAGATGGTGTTTTCAATTTAACAGGTCTGCCAGGGAGTAAAGTTTAAAGCGCTTTGAGTAATCCCAAGGACTGGATACTACACCATATCAGAACTAAACTTACCCAAGTGTTGTTTAATTATCATGCAAAATGAAAATTAATGTAAATTGTGAAAATATAAAACAGTGATAAAAAAGAATAATTTAGAAAAATTATACATGGCATGAAAAATATATAACAGTCCTCGTGGTACATAGATAATTTAAACAAGTAAAATGCTGCTGTCAGTGTATCAACAGATTGTTGTTGAAAAATGTGAAAAGGCTTTCAATACCATTACTTCCTCACAAACTTGTGCCTGGTGTATGTTGCAAGAACTCAGCTGGCTGCCACTGACTATCAGCAACACAAAGGCAATGAAACCCTACCAGTTGTAACAATTCTGGATAATTAATGTATTTTTTCATGGACACTGCTAAAAGTTATAGTTGAATTGAATACAAATACCTTGTATTATTGACTTTTGATAAATGTGTCGTCACATATAAAAATATCATGCATGTCAGAGCCATCCTAATTGTCATTTTGTCTCCGGTATAGGTAGATGCAGACGTACAGCAAAATGTCAGGAAGCTGGTATGCAGTACCATCAAAGACAGCGAAAACATACAGTGATGTCATCGATATCTAAACCGATGCAGTTCACCGAAGAATGCTCGACACTGAACCTGTCTGACAGCATCGAAAGTTGTTGTCACTTCTGCAGACCCTGGCACCCACCGTTCCATCACCAACTACAGAGCTAGTCAGGCGTCATCACATTCTTATGTCGAGCAACCTGCATTCTATATTGGTTTCCAGGCAGTCAAGCTAACTGACTGACCTGGAAGCCAGTGTACACCCCATCGGCACTTTGGAATCTGTCACGGATTCAACACGACACAATTGGGATCACTCAGTGGACATTCATATGATAAACTGTTAATATGCAGCATGTTGCATGACTGTAGAATCTTGTCCGAGATCCTGGACAAATACAACTGCCCAGTATGCCATATTAACTTGGAGAGCTAGTGGTACTAAGCACACTAGTTCAATTTCCTGTAAAAAAAAGCATATATTCAGTAAACAAAAACAGGCATGATAGTAGTGTTGGGAGTAAATAATTATGATGTGTTCATTGTCATAATCAGTATATAATAATGTTTCATGTACGACCTGCATCATTTCACAAGAAAAAAGGCAGCAAGAAATGTTCTACTACAGCTGCATCTATACATGTTGATATCTTAGGAACAGTCAGTGTTTACCAGGGTTGTTCTGGGGAAGGGTGGCTTGATACAGCATGCAGACATTAGTGGAATATGCAATTTCTCAAAACGGTGAACAATTTTAACTATTTTTCATTGTCATTACATGAATTAAAAAAATTTCAATTTCATTACAGTGACGCCTGATCTTAGTCAATATTATAGACTGATTTGAATTCTGCTCATCAGTAAAGCGCATTTATATTTTTAGTTTTGTTTTCAGTATACAACTTCATGTCAGTATCTGCCATGTAACTATTATACATATTCATGTTTTACATTTTAAGCCTGAGATTGAATGGTCAAGGTGAATGTTGGAAATGACAGAATGAGGTGTTATTGTGATGCTAACAATATATTTTCCTCGTCAAGTATTCAAAGGTTCATAATACGTATGTCTACCTTCTTCAAGAATGACTAATTTATTTTATAAACTTATTTCAGAGTCATCGCCATATGCTAAATACTGTTTAAAGGTGTATTAATATGTCTGTGTTGATACACTTGTGGGTATAATATACAAGTGCAGAAGTCAATCTAGTTTTCCATGCCCAAGATGTTATTATTAAAATGTGTATGAAAACAAATGTGGTATATTTAAATGTGCACATTACAATTTTTTGATAACTTATACGTGGTTGATTGTTATAAATTTGAAATTACCTGGATTGATCAAATGTGGGCCTGCCGCAGACTATGTATCCTCCCTATGTCTGCCTGGCCCGGGTGACCGCCTCTAGCCCCTCTTCTGCCTCCTCTCATTCTCATTCATGGGTTGCAGTATGGTCTCTAGCAATATCACAATTCAAGTTACATATATTATTATGTATTCATATATTGCTTTGGTGAGAGTATATACATATATTGGTAAATACATAAGAATAGCTGGCATATGTCAGTTGAAAGGTATCACAGGATACCAATTAATGCATTACATACACTATAGCCAGGCATCAAGGACCACAATGGAGACAAGTGCGTGCATTTTCTTGTATAATCCTTATATATGGTGTACTCTAGGTGTATTGATATTTTATGTATTTACACGTTTCATTTTTATATTGAATAAAATCATCACCATCATGCTTGTCATAAAAATCTAAATTATTTTGCATAAAATACAATGCAAATCAACAATATTCTGCAGTAATAGTATCAAAAATATGAGTCACAAAAAATGTTTTAATAATTACGATCACCAACATAATACTTCCGTGTTTGACGTTCTGTTGCACAAAATTACGGATGCTCCCTGACTAAGTTACTTGGACGATCAACAGGGGCCTGCTGCCAAAGCAATGTTACTTGTCATTTCGCACCCTCACGTCATCTACTCTCAATATGTATTGTCGGAATAACAGCTTATTAACAGCATCCTGCGTAACCAAATACAATACATATCAAATATTATGCTCGTTGTCACTCTCTGACTGAATCTCTGGCTGATATGGTGACTGTCTTAGTCTTAGTTAGACTTAGAAGTTAGACTTAGACTTGTCAGGCTCGAGTCGAGTGTAGACATTCGCAAGTTGCAATTCTCGTTGAATTAATACACGGCTACGCGTTCTTGTTGCTAACTGCGATAGTGTAATACGTACCTTCGTACAATTACTTTGGAATTATAATCTTCATCTTGATACGCTAAAGCATGTGTGTGTTGTTATTGTTTTCGAATGCCTGGGATGCCGATCTCGCGTAAAGCACGTGACCGAAGTGGCGCAGTAGGCAGACAGCGCAATTGGCTTTCGCCAGCGATACCCGCTGTAACGACAACTCTTTTTTTTACGATTAAAAAACAAGTACGCATTTTTTTTAATTAAACCGACTGTGCGCACTAGTTAAACTATTCACACATTACACATCTGGACATAAAAGAACCGGATTGGCGATGGGCAAACGAAGTGATTGAGCACCTTTAAATGTGGTATATCAAGAGGGTGCATGTATAATAATGTTCTTTTTTCGGAATACACATTGTAAGCAACAACATACATATTTCATGAATATGAATCTTTATTACCAAATAACAATAATAGAACTGTATAGCGTTTAGGCCGACATCCGCCATGATCCGTGGTTAATTAGTGATACATGGTAATATTAATAACCATAATGTACACATATATTACCATTGTTTATGCTACGGTGAATGTTGTTAGAATACAGTAAAATAATACCACAATAATTTCAAGTAGTAGTATAAATTAATTGACTTTAATAAAAACGTATAATAATATATATATACGTTTATTAAAATTATATATATATATATATATGTATATATATATATATATATATATATATATATATATATGTATATATGGGGAGGACGCCTTGATTGGTTGTGTTCCTTCAAAAAAGCTTTACACTATTTGAAAGTTGCACAACTGTTTGCAAAATGGAAACTTCGTCTGCCAAATACTCTGTTGTAAAGCACTTAAAGAATATTAACATTCCAGTAACATTTAGTTTACTGGTATCTATAATATATATATATATATATTATAAATATCAGTAAACTAAAACGAAGTTTCCATTTTGCAAACAGTTGTGCAACTTTCAAATAGTGTAAACCTTTTTTGATGGAACATAACCAATCAAGGCGTCCTCCCCAATGCGTCGTCTAATGCACAGTGTCTACTTGGGCAATGTCGTCCTGTTCAATCGTCTCTTACGACGCCATCAAAGTGAGAATGATAACAAGGGCAGACATCCAACTAGCATTGCTCGTGACAGCTGAAGCGATGGGTTTAGTAGTACTCTCGAATCCGAAATCCGTAGTAGACGCAGCACAGTCGTTGACAGCTTCGATCCCATTGCACGGTGGCGTAATCTCAGACGAAGACACATTGCTGAAGAACTCCAACAAGCTTTGGTTTTTCTTATCCAGTCCTGCGCAGACAAATCCGGGCGTAAGCTTTTGCGCCGCACGAGTCTTGCTCCATTTCAGCCACATCCAGTTTAGTCTGCAATCGCACGTGACCTCGTTCCTTTGGATTGAATATATAATGGTCGACGGGTAGTCCGCGCCAAGCTCCTCGCATAGGATGGTCGTCAGTTTGTTATCGATGAAAGTAACCAGCGTCTTCTCCGGCAGATCGAAAGGGAAGAATCTGGCAACAATAAAAGGAATGGTGTTGCTGAAAATACTCAACGATTGTGCAACGCTCATTCCACTGAAGACATGTCCTTCGGTGTCATTTACGATATTCCCGTATATGGTGACATCAGCAGCGCTGATTCCGCAAAATGCGCAGTTTTGCCACAACTCGAATGTGTTTAGAAGAACGTTGACGCCTTCTGCATCGCTGAGTATCAGGAAGCGGCTGCCTAGGGTGCCAACAGTCAACCCGGAAAGAGTAAACGTCTTCACGTAGGTGAAATTTGAAAACGCTTCTTTTTCGATAACGTCGATCGTTGAATCTATGATATACATGTCTGTGACATTGTTGAAATGTGTAAACGTAGCCGAACGCAGTGTGGGTATATTGACTTTGGTCATCGCAATAGATGCAATGTTGCTAAATTTTAAGAAGCCACCACTTGAAACATTGTTCAGTTTCGCTTGGGATATGACTATCGAAGAGAAATCTTCGAGTTCTTCAAATGCTCCACTTTCTATGTTCTCGATTGTGACCCTAATGAACGCCAACTGTTTTTTGGGTATTCCTCGTCCAATACGGTAAAACGCTCGTCGTCGGATGGTTCCAAGTGTCACGCTCAAGAAATTGATAGACCTTAATTTTGTTAAATGATCGAAAGCTCCGCTCGGAATTTCGTTGAGAATACTATGCATTATCGTGATCTCCTTCGTCGCTGCCGGAAGGTCTGTTGGGAAAGTTCCAATTTTGGCGCAGTAAACACTTCCCCTCTTCGCATCACAAAAGCACCTGCTCGGACACCCGCCTGACACCACAGACAGCCAGCACGACAACATAGTCACCAGAACTATTATCTGTATGACGTCACGTGAGGAACTGATCACTAACGCCATCTCTCGACACCAAACCTGCAACAAAAGAAACTGAATATTTATAAACCGAAACTGCAACCAAAAGTAGTGTTATGACGCGCCTACTTTTGCTAATACAAAGAAAGCAATAGGTTATGTTATTGGTTGATCGTATTTGTATTGCCTTCTAATGCCAATACGTAGACATTATGACTATGACCAATATTCATCATTTTTGTTATTAATTAACACTAATTATTGTATACAATCACAAGTAAATGTGCGTGTGTGTATGTGTGCGTGCGTGCGTGCGTGCGTGCGTGCGTACACACGTGAATCCATAGCAATACAAAGACTATACAAAATTAATATAACCATTTTACGTTGACTGTTTTGACACAACAAACATATATATGTGGAGTTGGACGTCATAATAAACGGATGATGTCTATTGACGTCATAATCACGTGACCTGTTGTTTAGCAGAAGTGCCGTCATCCATCAACAAATGGAACCCGAAAACGTGGAGCGTTTAGACATTCCATCATTCTGGCCCCCGAAAAGTGGCTTTATGACAAAAATATAAGGAGAGTTCAATACTTGTTATCTACGTGTATCCTGCCCTTTTAATATATATGTGCCGATTTTATTTTAAAACATATTCACGCTACTAGCACCAACACAATGATGAGATAATCTGTTCCATTCATTTACAGTCCTTTGTGAGAATGAGAACTTTCTTATATCAATCTACACTGCTCCTTTACTAATGTAACTTCATGTCCTCTGGTCTTTCTATCTTTCATAACTGAGAAAACAATATTTCTATCAATATTTTCATAACAATTCAATATTTTAAACAATTCTATCTGATCTCCTCTCAATCTCCTGGTCTCTAGTATTGTTAAACCACATTTTTTAGGCGTATTTCGTAACTAAGATCCCTCAGTTTTGGTATCATTTTAGTTGCTCTTCTCTGTACTCTTTCTAGCATACCTATGTCCTTCCTGCGATATGGCCTCCACGTTTGAATACCATATTTTAAATGAGGCCTAACTATTGTTTTCTACAGCGGTATTATTAGCTCTTTTTCCTTATACGTTATGTTTTGCCTCATTAATCCAATGATTTGATTTCCCTTTGAAGCGGCACTACCGCGGCGAAACCTTCATATCAGCGCTAATGGTTAACCCTAAGTCCTTTTCTTTTAGAATAGTACTTAGTACAGGACCTCCCATTGTATATTGTACATCTTTGTTCCCATGTCCTGTGTTGAGGCATTTACATTTCCCAAAATTGAACAACATTTGCCATTTTCCAGACCATTTTATCAACCTGTCAAGATCATCTTGTAAATGCTGTCTATCTTCATCACGTTTAATCCTTCTAAACAATTTTTTTTCATTCGCAAATTGCCACACCTTGCTTGTTATTTCATCGTCCAAATCGTTGATGTATACTAAAAATAATAATAGGTCCCAGTAATGATCCTTGTGGTACCCCACTCAAAACTGATTTCCAGTTAGAAGCCTCCCCATCAACTACTACACGTTGTCTTCTGTCAATTAGCCATTTTCTATCCAGTTAGTTAAATCATTTCCTATCCTTTAAGCAGTAATCTTTGATGTGGCACTTTGTCTAAAGCTTTCAGAAAATCTACGTAGATGATATCTACTGGTGATCCCTCACCTACCCATTTAGTGATATCTTCCAAAAAACATAACATATTTGTTAAGCATGACCTCGCTTTTAGAAACACATGTTGAGATGAGTTTAAAAAATTATGTTTAACAGGAAAATCTACCACGAGATCTTTAATTGGTCTTTCTAATAATTTACAAATCACTGACGTTAAACTCACTGGTCTGTAGTTCTCTGACTTGTTTCTGGAACCTTTTTTAAATAACGGTATAATGTTTGCTTCTTTCCATTCTAAAAGAACCACTCCTTCTTCTAATGACAAGTTGACAACTGTTGCAAGTGGTATAATAATTTGTTCTACAATTTCAAATAGTAGTTTGGGCGGAATTATATCCTTCATAGCCCTAATTTTCTTAGCTACCATTTCCGGAGTTACAATTAACTGTCCTAAATAGTCTGATTCCGCCCCCTTGAACTCAGCCTCTGGTACTGTCAGTGAACTAATATATTCCATGGTAAACACTGAACTAAAATACTCATTCAGGTCTTCTGCCATTAAAAATCCCTTTCAATATTATATTTCCAGCACTATCTTCTAGAGGACCGACCTTATCCTGAACTTTCTGTTTGCTCCGAACATATCCATAAAAACTCTTGCTGTCTTGTTTTATATGACAAGCTAATTTTTTTTCGTAGCTTCTCTTCGAATTTCAGTTGTAGCTTGGATTAGTGCTTCTTTATAAATGTTGTAGTCTTCGTCATTTCCAGTACGTCTATATGACTTCCACATCGTTTGTTTGTACAACATTTTTCTAATGACTTCTTTCGATATGTATTTCTTTCTGGACCATTTCCCTAGTTTTTTTCAAGGGAACAAATTTATTGACGATGCACTCTATTTCACTCTTTTAAGATATTCCAGCATTCTGTTGCTGACTTATTCTTCAGTGTGTTGTTCCAGTCTGTCTTTGCTAAATATTTCCTAATTTCCTTATATCTTCCTTTGTGAAAATTTTCCCTGAACTGTTTTTTATTATTTCTTTCTGTTTTTACTTTTAGGGTATACTATGTCTGGTTGTGATCACTACTTCCCAATGGCTCACATAATTTGACATTGTCTACTAATTCATTCTGTGAGGACAAAACTATGTCTAACACATTCTCACCCCTGGTTGGCTCTAGCACATGTTGAGAAAGGTAACTGTCTTGTACTAAAACTAAAAACTTGTGGTCCTCACTCCCAGTACTCTGTAGAGATTTCCATTGTATATGACCATGGTTAAAATCTCCCATAATAATACAGTCCCATTTGCTAACATCCCTTATAGCGTTTTGTACTTTTTCATTCTCTTCTACTACTATGTTACACCAAACAGCTTCTTCGCAATCTGCTTCTCTTTCTAATTTTATTTCATAAGCCTGGATAGATTCTTTAACATATAAAATAACTCCACCTCCCCTTCTTCCTATTTTATCTTTCCTGGACATTACATAGCCTGTTAGCCCCATTTCTGATATATCAGTGGTGGCACATGATTCGGTTATACCTATTATGTGAGGGTCAGTATCTTCTACCATAATGTTTAGTTCACTTCTTTTGTTCACTATGCTCTTTGCATTTAAACAAACGCATTTATATCCTGATTCAGAACAGTTTTCCAGGCTGTTCTTTGCTGATTTATTTCTGCAGTCTTTATCTATGCCTCCAGTTTCAGGCTTCTCTGTGAATCCCCCTGCGAACTTAGTTTAAATATATGCAGCCTGTCCCACTGTCAACATATTGCAGCAAGTTCTCTGAGAAAACTGCTGCCCCCTTTCCACTTAGATGGAGGCTATCTCTCATGTAATAATAATAATAATAATAAGATAACTTCTATTGCGCTTAAATCCTTGGAAACCAAGCTCAGAGGCGCATCAAAACAATAGGATTGGTCAATCTCAAAATCCATAAGTAGTTTTCCAGTTGTCAACAGATGGGTCAAGGCGCTAGGGAACTACGGTGGATAAGCAAGATTGTAAAGATACGTTTTTAAATTACGACGGAATTTTGTAATATTTTCAACTGATCTAATGCTCAGAGGGAGCATATTCTAAAGAGTTGGTGCAGCAACAGAAAAAGCCCTAGTTCCAATGTTAGTGTTGACTGTAGGAAAAAAGTAGGTCAGAACTAGATGATCGAAGTTGGATAGGTTTCCTTGCAGGAGTAAGCAAATAAGATGGTTGCTTATTGGACAGTGCCTGGTATGTAATGGTACAGATCTTAAACATCATACGATGTCGTACAGGAAGCCAATGCAAAGACTTCAAAAGTTGTATGGTACAGAGCGAGAAAAACGAGGAGATCTTGTAACTACTCTTGCTAGACAATTTTGGACACGCTGACGTGACATAGACCGGCGAATACGGTGAAGATCACGAATATGATAGAAACAGCAGCGACATGTTTGAGATATGCGTTGTCGGAAATTGAAGTTACTATCAAAGATCACTCCTAGATTCCGCACCGAGTTTGCTGGCGTGACATACTGATTCAAAATACGCGTAGGGAAAAAACCCATCCAGTTTACTACGCTGCATTAGAGTACCAATAACGATCAGTTCAGTTTTATTTGCATTTAATTTCAACTTGCTGTCAGTCATCTAGTGGAAGATATCTTGAAGGCAATCACTAAGTTGGTTAAGGGAGCGATTTGTATCCGGGGTAGCCAATCTCCTTTATCACCCTTAATTACCCCTCATAACCCAATTCTCAGTACGAGGCACTACCTCCCATACACTCCACCAGGTGGCACTACATTCACTCACGTGACTACACACACACACACACACACACACACACACACACACACACACACACACACACACACACACACACACACACACACACACACACACACACACACACACACACACACACACACACACACACACACAAATAGATACACCTGAGACAGACGCCGCCACCCCCTGGTGAGGTTTAGGATGGTCTCTCTCACTACTCCCGTCATCTTTCCTCCTCTCCGGTCTTTTTTTCCCTCCTACCTCTTTCTCTACGGTCACTTTCTCCCCTGTCACCTTCACGCCTGTCACATTTCCTGCCGTCGATCCTCCAATTTCTTCCGCTCCGATCACCTTCCCTCCTCTCAGTCTCCTTTCCTCGGTCTTCTTGCCACTACTCTGCTCCTTCAGTCTCACAGTATTCCCAACTCTCTCCCTGTCGTCTCTCTCCATGCCACTTGTCTTCTTGCTGATTCTCATCTCCATCCCCTTCACAATATCTACCAATAAAAGGTGAATTTCTCTTCCTTGGTCTCTGCCCATGACGTCCCACAGCGTGATAGGGCAAAATCCATCCAACTGTGGCAGTCGTCGCACACCAAGTGTCTCTTTGCCTTGACTTGCCGCTTGCACGGCGCCATATCAGAATGTATTGAATAATAATAATAATCTAATTAGGTATTTAAAATAGTTTAGTCAACTGTGTTTACACTATTCACTGTCTATGTAGTATTTAAGAAGACTGCTTACTGTGCACAAATTTTACACTTTACGTAAGATTGCCTTGTTTATTTCGGTTACAGCTTTTGGTTATGGTCACAGCTGACTATATATCCTATCAGAAATGCTAACGTTACCGGTAGTGACCAAATTTAAATACAATCAATTACTTTACGCTAGACTGCCTTATTTGTTTAGGTTATACCGCGCCCTAGCGAATACATAGGACACTAGCTACGTAGAGTTGATAAACTTAGTTCGCCCGGTTATCGCAAATGCCTAATTTTAACAACAAAGCTACCTAATCAAAATGTCTAGCAGGTACTGGCTTACACACAGATATTATCTTGTAGTTTTATGTTTGTTACTTTATCACCTATATATTCTACCATATAATGAGGTTTGTTAAATCTTGTTTATAAACTTATCGTAGGCTAACTGACCCTACTCACTAGACTAGTGTTCTAAAATACTTTATCTAACTAACTTTAAGCACAACTGGTATTCAATACATGTGTACTGCTACTTTATGAATGATATTAAGGCAAGAGTAATACTTATCAGTCAGTCATTCCACTTGTTTATCAACTTTTCTGCCCCACTAATTTCTACGATCTATCTCCGCCAAATATAGCCTCCAATCGCTAGGCAACAGGCACGTCTATCTGGTGGACAAACGCAAATACTGTTTATCGTATCAACCGATTTGGGGTAGATGTAGGCAAAATCAATGGCAATATGAAATTACATAAATGAAACGCTATGTATAGTCGGTATACACGCAGCACAGACCACGCCTTTCAGGCTTAGATAAACATTGGTACATTTTGTGTATTCTTACATTGCAATTAAAGGTAGATATACCTGTGCATTTGTAGCATGCGTTAATAAACATTGTAGCATTTTCTTTAAAACCTTACAATTACGGTGAATATTCGTGAACTAAACGTAAAAAGGCCCAAAGCTTGAGTACGTGTCAAACACACCTTTGCGTGAAGCTGTAAAAATGTGGTTGTCTCTCTCGAATGCGTAAACGCAAAATGCAACAACGTTCTGTTGACGCTTCGATTGTCGTCGACTACATGCACCGTATACAAAGGCCAACCGACTGTTTTGACTACAACGAGCGGCTCTTTTATTTATTACCTATCACTTACCTAAGAGCCCGTGAAAGATCCGGGTTGACTAAAAAAGGTTACACTGTGATTGGCAGGTAAAGGTAATTTGGTCACACCTCTTTGTCTGCGCTGCGCAGAAACATGACTAAGAAATTGGCACGTCTCGTAAGCGGAAGATCCGGGTTGAGTAGAAATGAATGGTCATATTTGGGAGGAGTGAAACACGAACGATCAGCGGGTGGACTACAGTATTAAAGGTACCTCCCCAATTTGAAGTTTTCGCTGGTCTAATTTGAAATTCATTTTTGCGAAAAAGAAAATCTACCAAATATCCATTACAACATGCACTCACGTTTGTGCAATTACTGTATGTATTTCTGAGAAATAATGGGTCCAACATATTTAATAATGAATCCAGTATTAATCCAGAATGCATGACTTGGTTATGCACCTGTTCCTATGTCGATGTTGTTGACTTCCCTTGCTCCCTTGAAAACGACTTGGCCGATTGGTTCAGTGGTTTGAAGGTTAATCGTAGGGTGAGCAATTGACTTTGACAGGTCACCAGATGTAGCGACTAAAGACAACTGACTTTGACAGTTCACCTGATGTAAAGACTAAAGTCAATTGATTTTGACAGTACACCAGATGTAACGACTAAAATCAATCGACTTTGACAGGTCACCAGATGTAACAACTAAAGTTAAATGATTTTGGCAGGTCACCAGATGTAACGACCATAGTCAATCGACTTTGACAGGTCACCAGATGTAATGACTAAAGTCAATCGACTTTGACACGTCAGCAGATGTAACGACTAAAGTCAATCAACTCTGACACGTCACCAGATGCAATGACTGAAGTCAATTCTTTTGACCATTAAAACAAAACTTTTGCACGTTTTAATGAAACCACCCTCGCAAGCTAGGAATGGTAGCTAACTAGGCTACAGTAACTCTGCAGATAGTCGACAAAATGTAAGGAAATTCGCTGAATCACATGTACTTCGTCCTAGTTGTCTTCGCCTCTCGCCATTTTGTTGATTTGGGAAATCCCAAAATTTTGTATCCTCCTTGTCACTACCATCATCACTTTATGGATGAGGGAGAAAAAAAGTGTGGGAATATGAGTTAGTCTATTTATTTTACTGTGATTGTCTATGTTTTGTGTACTCTATGTATTAATAGTATTTGGGTCCAAACCAAAATCAGCCTAATTTGAATGTCAAAGAGATTATTGGATAACGGGCTCGACCAGACTGCCACGTTTCGACCAGGCGTGGACAGCGGCTGGAGGCTTGCTGTGCTAAGAAATCAAGAACAGTCTATTCACAATAAATGGTGCAACTGAATATGCTAGTGGTGTAGACTCGAGTCGGTACTTAAGCCCGCTCACTGATCGCACCATATGTCTCCCCATTCAAAAATGAACTACGTATGTAGGAGTGTAACCTCGTACACTTACCAGTGGTTTTTTTCCCAACACACGTATCACCAGTGGGTCATAGTCAGCAGGTCATGATGCATCCAGATCCGGGTTGACTAAAAAAGGTAACACTGTGATTGGCAGGTAAAGGTAATTTGGACCATCCCCATTAGCCGTCCCCATAAAATAAAAATTAATATACGCATTTACATTAATAACTGTCGTTCAGTTATTAGTAACGTTGATTTTTCGTGTGGAAACTGTAAATATTTAACTGAAACCTGTTAAGCCTAGCAATTTTATTTGGGTATATATGTATTAGCCCGGTGCATGGTAACACTCGATTGGTAGCCTATATGAATACTGCATATTGGTTAGCCAATACAAAGTTTTGTACGGGTACCGATGTACATGAGTTTATACGGATTTCAAGTAACAAATACGGTTTTCATCCACAAAAAGTAGCACGTCCGAAATATATCGATAAGCATCTCCTCCGGTGTAGTCTTAGCAGTATGTGCCACCAAGACTGTCGCTGCAGTCAAATGTCGGTTGTATGGGCACAATTCTTCGTCAAGTCATAAATGGGTCATGCGTGACTGACCCAATGAATCAATACACCATCTTGGATCGGTTCAACAATATGCGAGCCAGGCTGCACCTACGTACATGCGGTGAACCGTATATGCAAAACCTATTTATTTCTCGCAAGATGCACAGTGGCTTTGTCACCGTTACCTGTCAACATGCCGCTTACTTGTATTTACATTAGTAGAGCAGACTGGGGCAGCGTGACCGCTTTGCGTAAGACGATCCCCATCGCGCACGTATTATACATTTTAGGTAATTTAATAATAGCATTTACAGGGAGTTAGCTTTTTATGTTTACTTTAATTACTTAAATATAAACATTAAACTGCACCTGTTACCCCTTATGGTCTGTTCAATCAGAATTCATCTCCTCCAAAGGGGATTCGTTCGCCTTGCTGGAGGCGTACGTTCGCAGGTTCTTGACAATATATCGCCCAAGACAAGGGCTAGCTTTACCTGTGGGTTGGTCCTTACAACGCCCACGTATTGTGGGGGGGATATATCGTTACATTGGCGCCATTTATCTAGTGAAACAAATATTAATTTATATCGACACTATTTCCCCAGGGTTCTGTTCTTGGGCCTTTCCTTTTTACTCTTTACACCACGCCACTAAGCTCTGTTATACAAAGACATAACTTAGATCATCATCTTTATGCTGATGATACTCATATCTACATTTCGTTGGCTACCCCGGATACAAATCGCTCCCTTAACCAACTTAGTGATTGCCTTCAAGATATCTTCCATTGGATGACTGACAGCAAGTTGAAATTAAATGCAAATAAAACTGAATTGATCATTATTGGTACTCCAATGCAGCGTTGTAAACTGGATGGTTTTTTCCCTACGCGTATTTTGAATCAGTATATCACGCCAGCAACCTCGGTGCGTAATCTAGGAGTAATCTTTGATAGTAACTTCAATTTCCGACAACATATATCTCAAACATGTCGCTGCTGCTTTTATCATATTCGTGATCTTCGCCGTATTCGCCGGTATATGTCATTTTCTGTTGCTAAGACTATTGCAACAGCGCTTGTTAGCAGCAGACTTGACTATTGCAATTCCCTCCTTTATAATATCGCTAGCAAGGATATCACAAAACTTCAGCGTGTCCAAAATTGTCTAGCAAGAGTAGTTACAAGATCTCCTCGTTTTTCTCGCTCTGTGCCACTTTTGAAGTCTTTACATTGGCTTCCTGTACGATATCGTATAATATTTAAGATCTGTACCATTACATACCAGGCACTGTCCAATAAGCAACCATCTTATTTGCATTTATTGCTTACTCCTGTAAGAAAATCTATCCAGCTTCGATCATCTAGTTCTGACCTACTTTTTGTTCCTAGAGTCAACACTAACATTGGAACTAGAGCTTTTTCTGTTGCTGCACCAACTCTTTGGAATATGCTTCCTCTTAGTGTTAGATCAGTTGAAAATATTACAAAATTCCGTCGTCATTTAAAAACGTATCTTTACAACCTTGCTTATCCACCGTAGCTCCCTAGCGCCTTGACCCATCTGTTGACAACTGGAAAACTACTTATGGATTTTGAGATTGACCAACCCTTTTGTTTTGATGCGCCTCTGAGCTTGGTTTCCAAGGATTTAGGCGCAATAGAAGTTATCTTATTATTATTATTATTTTATATAGCAAGACTTAAATTATTAAAAGTACCAACACTTGCATACAGAACATGAGACACGATAGAAGTTTATAAAATACTGCACAAAATATATGATACTGAATCCGCTCCTAATCTCCAGAAATGGGATGATGTATCAATTAGAATAGGAAATAGAGGACATTCCCTGAAATTATTTACCCAAAGACCAAATCAAAATCTAAGAAAAAATTTATTACCTTTTCGAGTCACAGATCCATGGACTAGTCTACCCAAATCAGTTATCGAAGCTACATCAATTAACTCATTTCAAAACCGTCTAGGCAAATTTTCGTCTACCCAAGCAATAGTATTCGATTATGAAGCCCCTTTTAATTTTTATTACTGAAACCTGAAACAACAACATGTTAATACTAGATAATGAAGAATATCTGATTATGGGGGAACATAATGGACCCTGCAATCAGAACCATCATAAGGTATGGCAAGCAAGGTGACGTATTATTAATCAAATCAAATACTCATAATAAGTCAGACGATCGAATCAAGTTGTCAAGACAATCCAAATATTCACAGCGAGCAAGCCAAAAACAAGTGTCTCATTCCAAGGAGTAAAGAGATTTGTGACAGACCCAGTACAAACACAGATTTATACAGACAATGAGAACCAGAAAGTTAGTTGACACCCACTTCGTGGAACCACCAATGGATGGCCTTGTAGCAAGACTACAACTTAAACTTTCCAGAGAAGAACCAACAGGTTGCAAGTGATCACTGTCAAGTTTGTTTGATTTAAGTACATTCTGCTAAATCTAAGTATGTAACAGCACCACCCATACAAAGTGACAGGTCAAGGATGATCAATTTGAATGAACAGGAAGCCTTGCATCATAATAAGTGGTCCATGTACAAATGTTGTGCAATATAAGCAGATGAGTTGATGGGCAGCAGAAATGCTTCCCAGCTAATCACCTCCCCGGCCAGAGGGGGTACTGAAGAACAAAGGCTTATTTTGCATAATCCATGGCACTGCTGTTGGCTACAGTTGTCCACTGGCAACTATGCAAAACATTATGCAAAATAAGCAGATAAGGCAACCAGGGTCTCAGTCTGAGATCAGCAGGGATGCACTGAACAAAGGCCAGAGGCATAGCCTAATCTGTGGCTGGCCAACACAGCATTAGTGACATAGGTGTTGATTCCTTTCTGAACCCATTTAGCACAATAAAAGTATTGTAACGATATTTTATTTCATCATTTCCAGATGTTTGAGCTATTCTCTTTCTTAATGCAGTAAAGCACAATACAAACATCTACATAAATGTCTAAATACCAGACGATTTAAATAAATCCAATTAAAAAAAAAAGTTAATCAACTAGATGCTAGCCTAGCTCAGTAGATGATGACATATGGATAATATTCATTTACAGGTGTCCTTGATCCATGCTGTACTCAAAAGCAATAGTACTTCAATCCATTTAGTCCTACCCTTGGTGTGAATCTAAAATAACAGGAAAACAAACAAACCAAAATAGCAACACAACTTTCTACGTTTTGATTATGCCTGAATGCGGGGTATAGGGGATTACACGCAGCGGTCTAAATTAAACTGCAAATATTAATAAGATAATTAGGTATTTCTTTAAATATGATTGTAGGCGCCTTAAGTTTAAGTGATTTTAAGAAATCAAATATTGTATAATAAGTATGGTTGTGTGTCCTATGTTCGTGCATCGTCCACTTCAGTGTCTCCTTGATATTGTTTCATGTTTTTCTTCTGTTTGAATGCTTCTGTAAAACGTTATGCTGCATTGGCAGCTCCTGTTGGTAGTTAACTCAATTGGTTGGTATGTTAAAAGTATGTGTACATGCACGTTTCTGGTTAAAAAAAAAAACAATACCACATTGTCATGGAATTTTGCGATGCATAAACTTGGGACACTATATGTAGTACAAATGGAAGAGTCAACTATCTATCTAACTCTTTAAAGTATGTTTTCCATAATTCACTACATTTGTTTTACATCTTCTGAAGTATTGTCTCTTGTATTTATTTCACTATTTATATATTATTATATTTTGTTTGGAAATTGTAGGATTGCACTGTTGTATGTTTAGTACTTTACTGCTCCTATTTCACGGCCCCTATTTTATGACACACGAGTCTGTGTACACTGTACTGTGATGTTGTAAATCAAATACTAATACAATTGACATTGTTTTCCTTGATTGGGCCAATCCATACTGTACACAAAGAAGGTACCGCCCACGGGCGTAAATGTAAAATTAAGAAAAACCAAACAACAAGATTACTGACAATACTGCCTGTGTTTTGTTGAAACTTGTTTTGAAGTTCAACTTCAAAATTGTCTTTGTATACCGAACAAGTACACCCTGAATTTAGCTCACAGGGTCGTTAAGAAAGACCGCGACGTTTACCATAGCATTACATTGATAGCTTGTATAAAGAAACACTGCAAAGGAAACAATTGTCATGATAACCGTAAGAAATACATTCCTTATGTTTTTGTTAAATATGCACGTAGACGTAGATTAAAAGTGTGGGCGCATACACGAAGGAAGGAATTATACGCGGTGCTTCCTGCCTACCCTCATCACGCACAATAAAGTGTCCTTCCGTTACATAGGTAATGTCTAATTTCCAAGATTAAGAGCCTTGGCATCATCAGCATCCGTCTTTCACGGACGGAACTAGCCTCGATTATCGAGACTCCGTAATGTGGCGCCACGGTATGTCGCTCATACGCCTAGAAACACATGAACTTCTCACTGTGTCGAAGACAATTGGCCTATCCAACACGTCACCTGTTGCCTAGCAATATGTTCGTCAATCCGCTGAATGTCTGTATACGTGCTCGCCATTCAATTCTAATGGCTTGACGGACCATTTGCCTAGCAACATATCACGTGTTGGATAGGTCAATTGGTTACCCTGCATCAGGGCAGTGACGCGGGAAAGAAATTCATATTGGGGGGGGGGGGGGGCTAACATTTTTTACCGCCACGTATCTTCATACTGTGACTTCGGAAGACGACGGGGGGTGCTGTTGGAAATATTTTTGCCAGTGCTATTAAAAATATATTTTGTACGTCGCGCCGCTGCTGACAATTTACCTTCTCAAGCTTCTCTCCGCTGTCTCGGCGTAAATTATGACACCGAAGACGTGGAAGGGGGGTGCTTACGAAAAAATGTTCGCCACCACGCCACCTAATTACAGGGGGGGGGGGGCAGAAAACTATATATATCTACACTCCAATTGTCAACAAAAATACACATTAATCATCTCATAAAATGTTCATTTCCACACGCCATTGACGCTCGCCACAAAAACAAACATTCAAATTCACATTTAATGGGAGAAATTCCAGGGGGCAGCAACCCCCTGCCCCCTGTTCGCGTCTGTGCATCAGGTTAATCAAAAAACTAACTGAATTGCAAACGATAATGATTAGGTTACAGGTTCAAATCGTATAATAGGCAACCTATTCGAACACTTGCAATTGAGAGTATCTTCTATTTTCTATGAAACTATTAGAGACGTTGTTGCATTAGCAATATACTTTTAATATCACATTAAATATATTTTAATTGAACAGTTGTTGAAATTAAGTAATACCATCTGATGGTAACAGTCTTATGGTATCAGACACTCTTCCCTCACGGTTTACACAGCCGGGCGAGAGTCGGCTAAGGGAGAACAGTATAGAAGCTGCAACATGTTCTCACACTACACTTTCTTATTATTGTCCATCAATTGTGAGGTTTCAAAGCCTGCGTGTCTGCTGGCAACTGTAGAACAAACATGACACGAAGAAAGTACATCAGCGACACGGGGCTTTCTTGCCATGCCAGTTAATTTTCCCTGCAGGGGATTTTTCTTGGCTGCTTGTTAGCCGATTGTCTTCTTGTAGCTAATCGTAACATCTTTTTCAAAATTATTTATTTTTCCTGTCAATACATCACATTTACCAGCTGCAATGACAGTTTGTGTAGTAAACTGTAAAGTAAACTGTAAAATGTTCAAACTATATTCCAATAAATACTTTCTCTGAACAATATCGTCAATCAAAGCTGTCTTTCAGAAATGAAATTGCATAATTTCACTCGTAGTGTCATTCGGTTTAATAGTCTCTTACTACGCCATCAAAATGAGAACGAATGCAAGGGCACAAATCCAACCAGACTTGTTTGTAACAGACGAAGAGTTGATGTCCGTAGTTGTTTCAAGACCAGCAATCGTAGATATCTCGAGTTTCTCATCTGTAATACACGTACCACAGTCATTAACAACCTTGAGCACGTTGCAATTCGCTGACGTAGATACTTTTTTGAAAAAGTCGAACAGGCTCGTCTTTTCTGTATCCGGTCCTGCGCAGACAAATCCGGAAGTAAGCTCCTGCAGTGCCCGCGTGTTTCTCCACTTCATCCACATCCAGTTTAGCCGACAGTCACACGTGACCTCATTGTCAAGGATCTTGTAGTCAATGGTCGATGGGTAATCGTTGGCTGGCGCCTGACACAAGATTGTCGTCACGATATTTTCGTAGAATTCCAAAGTTTCCAGATCGAATGGGAAGAACCGAGCAACAATTAAAGGAAGAGCGTTTCTGTAGATCTGCAACGACGTCACACCGGTCATGTTGCTGAAGACATTTCCTTCGCTGCCGATTACGATGTTATCATGTATAGACACGTTTACAGAATTGATGCCACAAAATGCACATTTATCCCAAAACTGAAAGTTATTGTGATTAACGTTAACATTTTCCGAGTCTGACAGTGTCAGAAAATTACTCCCGATAGCGGCAGCAGACGAATTGGAAAATATAAAAGATTCCACTAGGGTAATATTTGAGAATGCTTCTTTTTCGATAATACGGAAAGTAGAACGCGCAATGGAAAATTTTTTGACATGATTAATGGATGTAAATGTAGCCGAACGAATTATGGGTATGTCCACGTTTTGTAAGTCAATATTCTGAATGTTGTTCAAATTGCTGAATGCACCACTTGAAACATTTGAAATGTTGGACTCAAGTATCATAATTAAAAAGAAATTATCGAGTTCTTGAAACGCTCCACCTTCAATGTTACCAATGGAGGCTCTATGAAACACCAACGTTTTCCCCATCTGTACTCCCCGTGCCATACGGTAAAATGCCCTTGGTCGAATGGTTCCAATAATCACTTCATCGAACGTGATAGACACTAAGTGTGGAAGATTGTTGAACGCGCCGCTGGGAATTTCGCTGAAATTACTCTTTCTTATGTGAATCACCCTCGGCGTTGCGGGAATTGTTGGGAAAGAATCTAAATTCGAGCAAAGTATACTTTGCTCAACGTCGTCACAGAAACACCCTCGCGGACACTCGCCTGACGCCACAGTCAGTCCGCACGACAGCATAGTAGCCAGTATCATCATCTGTATGACGTCACCTGAGGAACTGGTCACTAGGGCCATCTCTCGGCAAACCTGCAACCAAAAAAGTGGGACATCGATGAGAAAATGGATGGTAGAGTTGCGACAATGTATAATGCTGTTGAAAGTGATTGGTGTATTCAGATGAAAATGGAATTTCTTTTTTAATTAACAATAATGAACTCTTTATGCTCAGTTAATAAACGTACGCCAAACATTGGTTAATGGTGTTCATTCATCAGTAGGTTTGTTTGTCGTACGTTTATTTTGTCTAATCAATGCGGTCAAAACAATAATGTTGGCATAATTGTGAACAATGAAAATGTATCAGGTCTCCTACTCTGACATCCGAACAATCGCAAAATCAAGTGCACGTAGAATTGAGCCTATCCATGATTCCTCGGGTGCACCCCCTGATCAATTAAACATTCCATCTCGTGACATGTTGCCTAGCAAAACGTTCGGCAAGCCATCAACATTGAACAATGGATGTCGACTATGTGGTGAGTTTAGATATTCCGCTGTATATTTTGTTGAAATGAGTTTTTCTTTATGAAAACAAACGCAAGGCATATTGTTAAAGTGACAACTGTATGCGGGAGTGTTGGATCTATGATCTGTCATGCTGCAATGATATGCGGATTCAGGGGGCGTGGGGGCATGTGAGGTTTTGGACCCCCTTAGACAACCCTCTTTGGATCCGTCCCTGGTAGTATTAATGCAGTTCACACTGTATAATCGTTATAAACACGGTTGCCACCAAAGACAGTATATCAATACAAGACGGTGCAGCGCGCGCTATCTACATTGTTCGAGGAAAGTACGTAAGCAGTTCGTCCGCCATTCTGGAGTTGCGCCAAGCCAGACCATACGCATGCAGAAAATGCAGTTCTTTGCATTACCATTGCTCAACATGTTCAAGGATAACCTAAATATTTTAATTATATAACAAGTGGTACAGCCTGACGATTATTCTGATGAAACACGACGAGGTTCAGTTGGCTCAATAAATAATTGCAACGTTTCTACGTGATTTGCTTGCAAATTTCATTATTTTGAAAACCCTTCAAGGATTACCTTAATATTTTATATTTTATATGACGCATCACAGCTTGGTGATTATTCTGATGAAATGAGGTCCCTGAACAAATACGCTAACATCGCGCGCTACGGTCCCGCAGGCGCATGCTCATGCCTCCCGAATGGCGGACAAAAACCTTCAGTGTAGACTGCCATTTTCTCGCTCAGTGACGCCTCCTGTCCAAATAGAGGCTCCTTGGTTGCCACAAGACAAAACTTGACGGAGGTCACGCGCAGAGTTTTGATTGTGACGTAGAGAAACCACGAAGTAGCGGATCCACTACTTCCTTGCCACAGATGTTATCACATGTGTATATATATATATATATATATCTATATATATATATATATATATATATCTATATATATATATATATATATATATATATATATATATATATATGTATGTATGACACATAAACGCAGTTGCCCAGCAAACATAGCAGAGTTGGCTCAATGCTGGCAATATACTGACAAGTGCCGTTTTGTACCGTTAACGGTACAGCCAGTATTGAGCCAGTGCAATACACATACCGCAATTAATTTGATCTTACAGGCCCAACACTGGCACAATACTAGCCAGTATAATTACAGCATGCAGCGCCACCCGTGGAATGTAATTTAGCAGCATTGGGCCAGTACAGCATGTCTGTACAGGTCCAGTATTTTACATACACTCTATGACAGCACAGCGTTACTACTGTTCTAATATGATGCCAGCATTGGGTCAGTACAGCATGTCTGTACAGGTCCAGTATTGTACATACACTCTATGACAGCACAGCGTCACTACTGTTCTAGTATGATGCCAGCATTGGGTCAGTACAGCATGTCTGTACAGGTCCAGTATTGTACATACACTCTATGACAGCACAGCGTCACTACTGTTCTAGTATGATGCCAGCTTTGGGTCAGTACAGTATGTCACTACTGGCACAATGTACAGCCTCTGTGCAAAACAGTATTGGACCAACTGGTACCGTTTCTATCTATTGGGCCAACACGCCGTTAGTTATTTGACCAGTACAGGCCCGTTACACTCATGTTGCCTGGGTGTATCTAAAATGTTATTGAGGCGGTGACTGAAAGTATATCTAGGTCACTAGGTATGTGTCGCATTCACCAACGGCAATAACATCAACAGTAGACTATTAAAATTACTGCTGACATTCCGTGCCATGTTTGTAGATGTTATTATTTTCTTTACGATGACAGAGAAGAAAGAGATGTTGACCCTTCCCAATATACATACATGGATACAGTCATACGTACATACATACATACGTACGTACATACATACATACGTACGCACATACATACATACGTACGTACATACATACGTACATACATACATACATACATACATACATACATACATACATACATACATGTATACATACATACATACATACATACATACATACATACATACATACATACATACATACATACATACATACATACATACATACATACATACATATATACATACATACATACATACATACATACATACATACATACATACACACATACATACATACATACATACATACATACATACATACATACATACATGCACACATACATATACAAATATGCATACATGCATACATACCTATACATACATAAATAAATCATACATACATACATGCATACATAACTATGGACAGTGACACGAACTGCTTCCCAAGATCCTCCTCTCACCAAGATCCCCACGAAGGACGAAATTCGAAAAAAACTATGAACCGCAGACGCGCCTACAACATATCGGCCCCATACATGCGAAACTGCGGAGATGTAGGCCTACATACATATATAAACTGTACATACATACATACATACATACATACATACATACATACATGGATACAGTCATACGCACATACATACATACGTACGTACGTACATACATACATACATACATACATACATACATACATGCACACATACATGCACACATACATATACAAATATGCATACATGCATACATACCTATACATACATAAATAAATGCATACATACATACATGCATACATAACTATGGACAGTGACACGAACTGCTCTATAACATTGTCTTAGGTAGGTTAACTTAAGCCAACCCAAATTCCTGGAAATCATCGAAATATTTGTTTGAAGCAAACAGGACAAAAAGGGAACAGATAGCTGGAAATTGGGAGAATGTTAAAAAGTGGCCAATAAACAGGATAAATCCCGCAATATGGGGAACATTGGCAGGCCTGCTAGCTCCCAATAGTCTTTTGAATTGGTCTCGGCTTCCGTGGCGGCATTATGTAGTTACATTTAGTATTATTTAATAATGTTATCTAATAGGTGTTGAGGTTCAGGCATTATTATACAACGCGGATTAGGCCTATACGTGATTGTATCGATGAAAACCCAATTCACACAACACTCGTTTGCACTTGCACGTGTTGGTCTACACTGTGTTAGCGTGAAACAAAATTTTACTTAACAACACAGTGGATCCTCATTATTAAGGTCACCTTTGGTACTGGACAAAATACCTGACTAATGGGGTGACCATATTAGCGAGGATAATTTCCTATACTTTACTGTTACAAAAATAATCTGGAACTGTCCCCGGGGTGACCTTAATTGTGAAGTGGCTGTATTACCGAGATGAGCATAAAGCGAGGTTCTACTGTACGATTGAAACACGCATTGTTGAATTGTTCAAACAATACAACTACAGTGACTTTTCATGGCTAGGCTAAAAACTAACCTTTGTTCCAGGCTCTAAAATCCGGTTTCACAAGACAATGCTGTACAGCAACGTTTTGTAGGATCGTAGATGCTTGAGGGCGGTACACTGGATGTGCACCTCACTACTGATGACCTGTTGCTCTTCAGCAGGCGGCCCTTATATCAGGTATCGTGTCATCGAAATAGCTGCAAGCGTAACCCAAAGATCCGGTTTGTGTTTATACCAGACTCTCATTCTGCTCAACCCGGATTTAGTGATCTAGTCACCAGCTGCGGTTGTCAATAAAAAAACAGGCCAGTGAACAACATCCGGGAATTGAAAAATACTATTGGACTGGTGGTAACGCGCTGACGTTGGTGGCACACTTCTCAATGTTTGCTAGAATCTGGGACAGCGTTACTTTTTGGGGCTGCGACCCAAATTCCGGTTGCGGTACTTGCTTGGTGACCGTGCCTTGTAATGGTTAACTTGTAATAACGAATATACCCCTAAAATAATAATAACATAATTAGGCTTAATATAAGTAAAATAACAATAACATAATTAGGCTTGACATAAATAAATGAAATGAAAGAAAACGTATCAACCTTTCTCGCTAAATCACCCAATCAGCGCCAGCTATTAGTTTGTCAGCATAAAAAGGGGTCACCCATTACAATTAACGCAAAACAAAGTCTACGTTACTTCGTATGCTGATAAGGAGGCACACAATCCGATAGACATTATATGTGGCTGACCTTGCTTATTAAACCGATATTTGCCTGTGAAGGTATTTTGAACGCTTCGATATGGAATGCATCGAAAACGACGCCAATGTTCTTCCAGTGCTCGCGTGACGGCTGCATCAGATAGAATGATACATCCCCATACGAAATGCAAGCGAGATGACCAGTTGACTACAAATGCTGCTTATATTTGAGATGTCAGGTAATATTATTTCAAATGCAGGCAACATTTCGCACAAATTATTCGTCTCCAATGCCTCTGGTACAGGAAATAAAGGAAATTTTGGACAGTCATTTTACACTGGAAATTCTTGGCGACCCCCTCAAAAAGACTAGGAGACCCAATTTTATTTTTAACCCCGAGATTAATAACCGCTGATCTAGGATGTGATGGGGGAACATTTTATTATGTTACTAGTTCATTAACCTTTATTTATGTGTTGTTCGTAATACTAGACACAATACGTGTAAAGGTAAGTAAAGGTAAGATCGTATGTAGCGCAGTGTCCAGTCCTCAGGACTGCTCAAAGTGCTTTACACTTTACTCCCTAGCAGACCTGTTCAATATCCACCATTGTCTATAGCCAGGTACTCATTCATACAGCTGAATGAATTGAAGCAATGTAGAGTAAATGGACTTGCCCAAGGTTCGACACCGCCACACAGGATTCGAACCTGCGGGTTCTCTCAGTCGAGAGTCCATAGCTCTTACCGCTGCGCTACTGATGGTTCATATCCCACTGAATTGCGTTTAGTAAGCTTGAAACACTGTGTTAATTGGCTCTTTAAAAATTGCGTCCAAAATGAAAATACAACATTAAAATATTAAACATCTCCTATTTCCTGTAACTGACACATGTTGCAAAGGCAATAATTCTACCCGCAGATACCTTTGAAGTAAGATGGTTCCCACACACCAAATCATAAATCGACCGAAGTACAACTTTCAAAATCCGCGAACTAATCATTACCTAACGGAACAGAAAACCTCCTTTTTTAAGGGAACCTTTCAAGCAATACGGATGCGTCTAGAACATTAATCTGCTTCGGCTGACTGTCTGGCTTGAAGCCAAGCCTCTCCATCCGCACCGATATAATTGTGCGTTCCTGTCTGATCAACTCATTGTCAGTATTCCTTCAAGGCGTGCTGACACCGGCCTATCACTGACAAGTTACACACTATTTATGTGTCAAGTTTACCCGCAGCGTGGTGCAACCGCCGCTCTATTTTGCCGGACTGGAAGGGTTATTTCAAGAACTTGTAAAGAAAAACCATACATTTGTCTTCTCAATACCAATAACATGCATATAAGGAATAAACCAATTCGATGTTTTCGGTTTTCAAATTAATTTTGAGAATAAGCAAACGTTCGAAATATCCATTTAATTAATTACGGCATGCCAGCTCGTTTGCGTAAGGGATCATCCATGAGCTTAGGGAGGCGTGGAGTCTATGGGGACTAAGCGCTACGTAACGACGTTTTCAATGTTGACTATTCGAGCTGTCAATATCAGACAGTAGCATAATTAGAGGGGGACATTGGGCTATGCCACCCTTTGGCTTTGGAAATAAATAAATAAAATCAATAAATATATATATTTATTTATTTATGTTTAATATTTTAATGTTGTATTTTTCATATATATATATATATATATATATATAAATATATATATATGTATATATATGTATATTTATATATATATATATACATATATATATATATACATATATTTATATGTATGTGTGTATATATATATTGAATAATCTAATCTATTGCTAAGGCGTTGGCGTCGGCAGTGGGTAGCGTCAAGGTGGGGACTGTTCGAAGTTTTTGGAAAACCTTGAGAGAGTGTAGTTGAATTTTTTAGATACAATTCCCCCTCACCCCGACATCCTAGATAAGGCACTGGTAGTTAATTGATCATTTTTTTGGTAGATTTAAGCAGCATTCCAACGAAAAACCAGCGAGAAAGGCATAGTATTGATTTTGTTACTTTTACATACGGAGAGCTGGCCACTGGAAAGAAAGCTGCAGGACGTCCCCATCTGCGCGTAAAGGACGTATGCAAACGAGACTTGAAGGCACTTGACATGGATGTTGACAACAGGGAGGAGCTTGCCGGAGACCGATCCTCGTGGAGGCAGGAACTACAGAGGAGTCTCAAAAGAGGAGAGGAGACTCTCTGCAGGCTAGCAGAAGAAAAACGTAACCGCAG
Source organism: Escarpia spicata (assembly GCA_963995525.1). Lineage (NCBI taxonomy): Eukaryota > Metazoa > Annelida > Polychaeta > Sabellida > Siboglinidae > Escarpia > Escarpia spicata. The sequence goes on from OZ023213.1 coordinate 32,694,096, forward strand.
AAAAAACATCCAGACTGAGAACAGAGCTGAGAGCGCCTTCAAGTGCAACAAATGTAATAAAGACTGCCACTCAAGAATTAGCCTCTACAACCACAACAGACGTTGCTCAGTCAACAACTGATCTTCGACACCAGGACGCAGATCCATAGTAATACGAGACTGCAGGATGCCTACTACGACTACTACTACTACATACGGATATTTTATGTACATACAACTTAACAATGCAGCTATGCAACGAATATAACAAGTATTATAGATGTACATATCATGGGGTCTTTGTAAAAAAAATGAACGCATGAGTGCATGGGTAAACAGCGTTATGAAACGTAACAAAGGGGTGGTGGTCTCGAAGATGCCCAATAATAGTTGGACGCTCTTTGTGGATACCTCGTGACCTGTTTTCTGGTTTTCTGTAAATGATGGATCCAACATATTTAACGCTGGATGCAGTAACAATTTAAGTGATTCTCAAAATTGAAATCTTCACGGCAATGCGCGATACTATTGTACACCTGTTGATGTGTTGATATGTTCGACTTTGCTTGCACTCTCAAATACCACGCGTTCGAGATGTTCAGTGATTTGTAGGCTAATTGGCCGCCCGGTAGACCAGATGCGTCGACCAAAGTAAATTCCATTGAAATGGCAATTTTGTTTGTTATTTATTAATTATTTATACGTATTGTTTCAGTTATCAGTCCTATTTCTGGCTCCACTGGACTTATTAGAATCTAAATAAAGTAGATATCGAATCCTTTTCACGCTTCATAAAATTACGTTCGTCTTGACAAAAAAGTGATGCATACATCAATGTTTGTGATGATATTAATTCGTTGTTTATACGTACAATATGTACGCATGTAACTGTATAAAAACAGAGTCTAATATATGTGGTTGGGTTTTCGCTGGAAAAGTGTTTCAGGTCAACAAAAACTGGCTAAACAACTGTGTGGTATCGACTGCTCGACATGCCAACTTTTTCAAAATCGTTACACGACGCATGCCCAGGGAGAAACACGTTACATCACAGAAAGAGTAATAACCAGCTGCCAAAACAACACTTACAAGACCGAGAATCGACATGGACTGAGTTTGATGAGTCTACTCTCTCCCAATGGCGTTGCCAATGCTACAGTGGAGAGTTGTATATCTCAATAGAAATATTTTAATTGTCATTTGTGTCAACATTTTATAAGGATACTGTAGGGACATGAATCGTCTCTTTGTGCAAGACATCTATGGACAATGGCTCGAGTCATGGCCAAGGAATCAAGATAAATTGGTGTAATAAATTGCTCACCAAAGTCTGCTGGAGGTGTGGACTCGACTCGGAACAAGACCAAGAACACGAACAAGATGTTTATTTCTGACCCCATATTACATTACAGTATATGATATAAAGCTACGCACGCTACATATTTCGACTATAGTTAAACACATCATGACTACTAATTTAAAGTAAAACAAAGAACAGTGAAAAGGGGTCAGTGACACACATTAAGACAAATATGTCGCTGTCACAGGAGCCACTCATTATGTCAAATTATAATTGGTCTCTCTTCGTAAAATATATATTTAGTACTATCACTTTTTTAATACGATGTCTTTTTAATACGGTGTCTATCTCTTTGTAAGTGTGCCTGTGTCCAGAGTGTTTGTAACGGTATGATTGTTTGTAGTACAGTTTTTGTTAATTGAATTTAGATTCCTAAATACTAGTATGTATCTTATATATAACAACTTCATAGTGTACATATGTTTTCATATTTTTGTGAGATATATTTTTTAATAATAAGCAAAATCACGTAAACTATGAGTGAATATAGGAACTTCAGTCCACCCACTGATCACACCATACCTCTCCCCACTCAGAAATGATCGCTGCGTGCTTGGGGGTTTCAACCAAAGACATAAATCTGAAATATAATGAGAACGCACACCTTCCACAACCTGTCATAACACTGTGTGTCATCAGAATTATCGCTGCATTCGAGCGTGGGTTGTCTGGGCACTTGAAGTCGTCGTGTCGTTGAGGAGTCACAAGTGACTAACTCCAATGAATCAACAGAACGTCTGGAACCCCGGATGCAAGCCGAGTTGCACCTACGAATATGCAAAATGATATTACAATGAATCAGGACGTAAATCCATTCATAGCACTCGGAATACGCTGCTGTGCTCTAGCTGGTATAATAATAAAAAAATCTAAATTTTCGCACATTAAAAGTGGCAATTGCACATTCTTTAAAATACATTAATCTCCGTAATTATACGGCTGACATCATCATCATTTAAAAAATTACATGTCTTAAAACCATTTCTGATGTCTAACATTTGGCATAAAACATTCACATTAGATATTGTTTCGTCTTGTACAACAGCCTGCTACTTACGGCCAATATCACACGCAGACACATCATGAATTGCAAAAACGTATGTTTGTGACATGCAATGGCGCAAACAATGTTTTATGCGGCAGTAGCAACGTAAGGAATGTACAGGGGATGCAGGGATACAGCGAATTGTGATAGCGGGCGTAATTTAACGTGGCAGCTGCATCCCCTGGTGGTTTAGGCCAGCACTTGCATGTGCCTATGAATAACCGTGTTACTGCCATGCGCGGAGTGATACCTAGCGCCTCGTGATGCGCACAGCCGAGTTAATGTTTGCAGATGGATGTGATCTGCTTGTGAGATCTTGGCTTGTAATTTCATTGTTAATTGTTGGATTGTTATATGGCTTGCTAAGCAGATTCATAATTTAATAAGCAGTTGTTGACCCACCCTCCTCCCTGTACTACACATGTATCGATGTATGTCTGCATAAGTTATAGCAGAAGTCTGATTAAATAAAATATAGTTCTTTGACGCTTTTCCCTGGTCCAGATGGGTACACGAGGTTTTGCTTAGGCTTTTCCTCTCCACTGAATTTCAGTAGTGTATACAGGGTTTTTAGTGCGGTAAATAAAGTAGGGGTACATATGTTTGCAAGAAGGCGGAGTGACCCCCACCGATACTGTGTGAATGGTAAATACCAGCCAGTAGGGATATAGTTAGTAGTTGTGGCAGGTAGCTGCCAGAGAGGCGGAGTGACCCCCACCGATATGGTGTGAATGGTAAATACCAGCCAGTAGGGATATAGTTAGTAGTTGTAGCAGGTAGCTGCCAGAGAGGCGGAGTGACCCCCACCGATACGGTGTGAATTGTAAATACCAGCCAGTAGGGATATAGTTAGTAGTTGTAGCAGGTAGCTGCCAGAGAGGCGGAATGACCCTCACCGATACGGTGTGAATGGTAAATACCAGCCAGTAGGGATATAGTTAGTAGTTGTAGCAGGTAGCTGCCAGAGAGGCGGAGTGACCCTCACCGATACGGTGTGAATGGTTAATACCAGCCAGTAGGGATATAGTTAGTAGTTGTAGCAGGTAGCTGCCAGAGAGGCGGAGTGACCCCCACCAATACGGTGTGAATGGTAAATACTAGCCAGTATGGATATAGTTAGTAGTTGTAGCAGGTAGCTGCCAGAGAGGCGGAGTGACCCCCACCGATACGGTGTGAATGGTAAATACCAGCCAGAAGGGATATAGTTGGTAGTTGTAGCAGGTAGCTGCCAGAGAGGCGGAGTGACCCTCACCGATACGGTGTGAATGGTAAATACCAGCCAGTAGGGATATAGTTAGTAGTTGTAGCAGGTAGCTGCCAGAGAGGCGGAGTGACCCCCACCGATACGGTGTGAATGGTAAATACCAGCCAGTAGGGATATGGTTTGTAGTTGTAGCAGGTAGCTGCTGGAGACAATTAAAGAATATTGCTCTAACTATTAGTGAGACTACTAATAGGTCGGTGAATTGTAGATATTCTGTAGCAATACAATTGGGGTCCGCATGTTTGCTGTGAATATGTGATTCGATTATTGCATTGATGGATACATAATCTTTGTTACTTAATAAAAGAAAATGTCATTAAGTTGGTCTATTCCAATCTACACTGGACTTGCGTTGTTGCTCTGCATAACATCCATTTATGTTTAGGATGTGACGGTAATTTCCAATAGATAACTTGATCGTAGGTGACCTGTAGCAAACGAACTTGCCGGAGAACATTGTCACGGTCGGCTCCATGTATACGTTATTATTATTATATTTATTTCAGAGATTCACATTCATGCTCACATTACGTGTTTAAATGACAAAGTTGGAACTGGGGTGATTTGGTAGGTTTGTATTCTAAAACGTAACTAATATAGTTTCATATGATGGGTGGATAATGTCTCGTTTGCATGTTCACCGGGTGCTCAGCGTAGCACGAACCATTATGGGAAAGCACTATACCTACATATAAATGGCATTTTTTCTTAAACTCATATTCCAAATGATTTGTGTGTTTACTGTGAAGAAAGGTTATTTTTTATAACAATAACATACATCGAAATCGCATTTATTCGTGGACAATTCATGCGTCTATCAAGCAATAAATGCCATTCTATCTTTGGCGGCCATTTACAGGACATGGAATTTGTTGGATTTGCGTTCAGTATATCTCAGGTAATATTGATGCCAGGACAAGTATGTTTAGAATGTACACATTGAAGCACATGATTTCACAGTTCTAACTAATTTGAATCATAATGCGGCACAAGTTCACGTGATTGCATTTAAGCTCTTTGACTGCAGATTTAAATGATAATTTCCTATTTTCTACATTGTAAGGGGGCAAGGGTAATAGTTTTGGACACCTCGTGCAATTTTTGGTTGTCAGTCCTGTGTTTTTGTAAACATAAAATCTTGCAGAATAATATTCCCGAGGGCAACTCTCTGAAAGGTTTTGGCCTGACTAAAAAAATTGATCTTACAACCAGGCCTAAGGGATCTCGGAAAGACTGTACTTTCATAAGTTATATTTCCAAATGTGAATAGTGGAAATAAAACAACAATACTAAATGTTGTGTCGAAATATGCGGAATAATGAGTACATATAACAACATGTAATATCATCTAGTTGTGTATAATTATGAGAAGGCTCGAGACGAAACTTTGAATAATATGTCGAAAAAATCCACTTCGGTTTCATCGTCGACATCACAAAAAATAACACAATTACTTTCATACATAACTAAACTAACCTCCATTCATTTATCTATTGATCACATTGTGGAGTTCATCGTTAAGTGTTCAACACCACATGTTATGAACAAAACTAATAGCCCACCCCCATAATGATTGTGTGACCAGTCGAAAAGGATTTCATGACCTGCACCATTTCCACTTTCCTTGATGATTTAAGATTGAATAATGAAACAACATCTACTAACGAATAATAGTGACATGCTTCATAAGATAATTGAATTGATATGATTTTTACAAACGAATGATATCCTGTGCATATAGTGCACGAATTGTGCAAACAAGTAACGTAATCTTGGATATACCTGTCAATTTTTATATAATTGCGGAGTGCAAACAAGAATTACGAGAAGCGCTGCAATAGTGGAAAACGGTATCTGAGAAGCAGGTGTT
>OZ023213.1:32704613-32777113 GCA_963995525.1 Escarpia spicata
CATCATCATCATCTGTATGACGTCACGTGAGAAACTAATCACTAACGCCATCTCTCGACAACAAACCTGGAACAAAAGAAACTGAATATTTATGAACCGAAAGTGCAACAATGCGTTGCAGTAACACGTCGATAAGAACGACCAGTTGAAAGGTCGTTTCCCCAAATACGGTAAAGTATATAATTTTACATAAGTGGTGTCATGACACGCCTACTTTTGCTAATACGAAGAAAGCAATAGGTTATGTTATTGATTTATCCTATTTGTATTGCCTTCTAATGCCAATACGTATACAATAATATGACTATGACCAATATTAATCATTTTTATTAATTAACACTAATTATTGTATACGATCAAAAGTAAATGTGTGTGTATGAGTGTGTATGTGTGTGTGTGTGTGTGTGTGTGTGTGTGTGTGTGTGTGTGTGTGTGTGTGTGTGTGCTTGTGTGTGTGCGTGCATGCGTGCGTGCATGTGTACATACACACGTGAATCCATAGCAATACAAAGACTCTACAAAATTAATATAATCGTTTGACGCTGACTGTTTTGACACAAGAAACATATATCCGTGGCGTTTTACATCATAGTCAACGGATAATGACTATTGACGTCACAATCACGTGACCTCTTGTCTAGCAGAAGTGCCGTCAAGCCATCAACAAATGGACTCCGAAAACGTAGAATGTTTAGATATTCCGTCGTATATTTTGTTGACATTCTGGCCCTCGAAAATTGGCTTTATAATAAAAATAAAGTAAAAGTAAAGGTAAATTTTTATATAGCGCAGTATCCAGTCCTCAGGACTACTCAAAGCGCTTGACACTTTACTCCCTGGCAGATCAACCAAACATCATATTGACTTCTCTGGGAACGATTCAGCCACGCTGCAATTAATGCGCGAAGATTATTCGTACATAAATATCCACCTATAGCCAGGTTCTCATTCATACAGCTGAGTGAACTGAAGCAATGTAGAGTAAACGAACTTGCCCAAGGTTCGACACCGCCGCACATGATTCGAACCCGAGTTCTCTCAGTTGAGAGACCGGAGCTCTTTTCGTTGCGCTACTGCGCTCCACATATATAAAAACATAAGGCAACGTTTTTTTGAGTGACAACTTTATGCAGGAATGTTTGATCTAGGAGATGTCATGCCGCAATAGTAATGTGATTCCCACATATAACAATTGTCAAAATTGTTGGCAAAAACAGAGGTAACATGCATAATTTTAATTGTAACGTATGCAAACCGTGATATGGCAGAACCGTGAAATGAACTCGTCACAGTATGGGTTGAACTTGTTGTAATATGGCTTGACCTCTGCCAATACGGATTCTCAGGTTTAAACACATACACACAAACACACACACACGCACACGCACACGCACACGCACACGCACACGCACACGCACACACACACACACACAATTATGAATATCTCCAAATCGTGAACAAAACTATGCTGACATAACAAATAACCAAGGAGAAAGCAAAACAACATGAGACAATGTAATTGATGTATCCTTTACGTCTACGTCATAATCAAAATTGTGTGCGTGACCACCTTCAAGCCTTACCTTTGCCAACAATGTTGACAACGGTTTGTACGTTAATTACATTACTAATGTTGCATAACATATCATAAATTAATTAACGTTTTATACAGAATTCCAACAAAATGTACGACGGAATGCACAAACGCACCACAGGTTCGGCATTCATTTTGATGGCTTGACGGAGTTTTTGCTGGGCAACAGGTTCCGTGATTGATAAACGCAAATACTGTTTGTCGTATCGACCGATTTGGGGTAGATGTTGGCAAAATCAGTGGTAATGTGAAATTACTTAAATGAAACGCTACGTATAGTCGGTATACACGCAGCACAGACCACGCCTTTCAGGCTTAGGTAAACATTGGTACATTTTGTATATCCTTGCATTCAAATTAAACGTAGATTTACCTGTGCATTTGTAGCACGCGTTCGTTAATACACCTTGTAGCATTTTCTTTAAAACCTTACAATTACGGTGAATATTTGTGAACTAAACTTAAAAAGTCCCAAAGCATGAGTACGTGTAAAACACACCTTTGCGTGAAGCTGTAAACAATGTGGTTGTCTCTCTCGAATGCGTAACCGCAGAATGCAGCAACGTTCTGTTGACGCTTCGGTTGTCGACAATATGCACCGTATACAAAGGCCAACCGACTGTTGCCTGCTACAACGAGCGGCTGTTTTATTTACTACTTACCACATACCTAAGAGCCAGTGAAAGATCCAGGTTGAGTAGAAAAGGTTACACAATGACTCGCAGGTAAAGGTAATTTTGTCACAACTTCGGTACCATCCATACAATACGTCTTGCTCTTTGTGGACAGACCCCATCTCTTTGTCTGCGCTGCGAAGGAACATGACGAAGATATCGGCATGTCTCGTAAGCGGAAGATCCCGGTTGAATAGAAATTGTACTATTTGGGAGGGAACACTCGAACGATCAGCGGGTGGACTAAAGTATTAAAGATGCCTCCCCATTTTGAAGTTTTCGTTTGTCTAATTTGAAATTAGTTTTGCGAAAAAGAAAACCTACCAAATATCCATTACAACGTGCACGCAACATATTTAATATTGGATCCAGTATTAATTCAAGTGATTGTCAAAATTGAAACCTTCACATGAATGCATGATTTGGTTATGCTTTTGTTTCTACCTTGATGTCTTCCCTTGCTTTCTTGAAAACGACTTGGCCGATTATTGCAGTGAGTAGAAGGTTAATCGTCGGTCTGCAATTGACTTTGACAGGTCACCTAATGTAAGGATTAAAGTCAATTATTTCGATCATTAAAATAAAAACTATATACTATACACTAATACTGCAGATAGTCCACGCAATGTAAGGAAGTTCGGTGAATTAGTTGTACTTTGTCCTAGTTGTTTTCGTATGTTAGTGAGGTGTGTCATGTTTTCAATTTGAACTTACCTTTAATGTAAGGAAGCTCGCTGAATCACATGTACTTCGTCCTAGTTGTCTTCGCCTGTTAGTGAGGTGTGTCATGTTTTCAATTTGAACTTACTTTTAATGTAAGGAAGCTCGCTGAATCACATCACATGTACTTTGTCCTAATTGTCTTCGTCTGTTAATGAGGTGTGCCATGTTTTCAATTTGAAGTTACCTTTAATGTAAGGAAGCTCGCTGAATCACATGTACTTCGTCATAATTGTCTTCACCTCCGCATAAGACAACTCCAAGAAATCCAAATAATTATCAGTGCGACCATTCTCACAAGTTAGCGTTGTTATAAATTTGACTACTTCTAGAGCTAACATTTCGAACTGAGCCAATTTACGATTTTAATGGGTTTATAGTGAATCATTAGTTAATTTTAAGTAGCCACTGAATAATTAATAAAATTATACATATATATATATATTAACAAAATATACAACAGCATAATATTGTATTTATTTTATTTATTTCGTGACTGTGATGCCATGCCATGCGTGATACTGATTGTGATAACATGGTATTTAAAAAAAAAATTGATACTTATTTGCTATCTGTTTTCAGGTTACGAAATTGTAAAATCGTTGTATTCCTCTTGTCACCACTACCATCATCATTTTCGTGGAGGGAGAATAAAAGTGTGGGAATATGAGTTAGTATATTTACTTTACTGTGATTGTCTATGTTTTATGTACTCTTTATGCATTAATTGGCCACAAGACAAAGTTCTCTTTTGAGAAATTCAATAAAGTATCTTTGTATTTTGGTCCAAACCAAAATCAGCCTAATTTGAATGTCAAAGAGATTATTGGATAACGGGCTCGACCAGACTGCCACGTTTCGACCAGGCGTGGGCAGCGGCTGGAGGCTTGCTCGGCTAAGAAATCAAGAACAGTCTATTCACAATAAATGGTGCAACTGAATATGCTAGTGGTGTAGACTCGAGTCGGTATTTAAGCCCACTCACTGATCGCAACATACCTCTCCCCATTCAAAAATGAACCACGTATGTAGGAGTGTAACCTCGTACACTTACCAGTGTTTTTTCCCCAACACATGTATCACCAGTAGGTCATAGTCAGCATGCCATTATGCGTCCATCTCCATTAGCCGTCCCCATAAAATAAAATTACTATACGCTTTTACGTTAATAACTGTCTTTCAGTTGTTAGTAACGTTGATTTTTCGTGTGGAAACTGTATATTTCACTTAAACCTGTTAAGCCCAATGTTTTTATATGGGTATATGTATTAGTCCGGTGCATGGTAACAATCGATTGGTAGCCTATATGTATTAGTCCGGTGCATGGTAACACTCGATTGGTAGCCTATATGTATTAGTCCGGTGCATTGTAACACTCGATTGGTAGCCTATTTGTATTAGCCCGGTGCATGGTAACACTAGATTGGTAGCCTATATGTATTAGTCCGGTGCATGGTAACACTCGATTGGTAGCCTACATGTATTAGCCCGGTGCATGATAACACTCGATTGGTAGCCTATATGTATTAGTCCGGTGCATGGTAACACTCGATTGGTAGCCTATATGTATTAGTCCGGTGCATGGTAACACTCGATTGGTAGCCTATTTGTATTAGCCCGGTGCATGGTAACACTCGATTGGTAGCCTATATGTATTAGTCCGGTGCATGGTAACACTCGATTGGTAGCCTACGGTGCATGGTAACACTCGATTGGTAGCCTATTTGTATTAGCCCGGTGCATGGTAACACTCGATTGGTAGCCTATATGTATTAGTCCGGTGCATGGTAACACTCGATTGGTAGCCTATATGTATTAGTCCGGTGCATGGTAACACTAGATTGGTAGCCTATATATATTAGTCCGATGCATGGTAACACTCGATTGGTAGCCTATATGTATTAGTCCGGTGCATGGTAACACTCGATTGGTAGCCTATATGTATTAGTCAGGTGCATGGTAACACTCGATTGGTAGCCTATATGTATTAGTCCGGTGCATGGTAACACTAGATTGGTAGCCTATATGTATTAGCCCGGTGCATGGTAACACTAGATTGGTAGCCTATATGTATTAGTCCGGTGCATGGTAACACTCGATTGGTAGCCTACATGTATTAGCCCGGTGCATGATAACACTCAATTGGTAGCCTATATGAATGTTGCATATTGGTTAGCTAATACAAAATTGTATACGGGTACCGATGTACATGAGTTTATACGGATTTCAAGTAACAAATACGGTTTTCATCCACAAAAAGTAGCACGTCTGAAATATATCAAGAAGCAACTCCTCCTTGTATAGTCATGGCAGGATGTGTCATCAGAACTGTCGCTGCATTCAAACGTGGGTTGTAGGGGCACAATTCTTCGTCAAGTCGTAAACGGGTCATGCGTGACTGACCCAGTGAATCAACACACAGTCTTGGACTCTGGATCGGTTCAACAATATGCGAGCCGGGCTGCACCTACGTACATGCGGTGAACCGTATATGCAAAACCTATTTATTTCTCGCAATATGCACAGTGGCTTTGCCACCGTTACCTGTCAACGTGCCGCTTACTTGTATACATTTACATTAGTAGAGTAGACTGGAGCAGCGGTGGCGGGGGCCCCTTGGCGCAAGACGGTCCCCATCACGTACGTATTATAAATTTTAGTTAATTTAATAATAGCATTTACAGGGAGTTAGCTTTTTATTTTTTATTTTAATTACATAAATATAAACAACCCGTGTCAATGAGGACACCAAGTAATATCAACAACCCGTGTCAATGAGGACACCATTTGCTCGACAGATCCCATAATCCACGTGACTGCAACCCCAAACAGGCGCTTCAAATGAAAGAAGACGTTGTGTAATATTTGCGCAATGCTGCCTTCAAACAGAAACGTACATAACAAGTATAACATTAACAATTGGTGGTTTTCGCAAAAGTGACATCGCCTAACGAGTGAAATTTGTATTAATGTACACAAACGCTGCTGTGTGCCTCCAAAAAGGACAGCGTGGTTTTGTTGTTTTGGTAACAATGTCACGTCAGTTAAGTCGTATTGAGACATTATTTAAGGTGATCGTTTTATTGATCGTGTTGAATTAATTGCAGCTAGGACCAATCACCTGAGGCCTGTTTCCTCTCCCTGTATTTAGTTAAGTGTTGCAGACATGGTGTATAGTTATTATACTTTGTAATTGACAATATGCGCATCATCTATATTAACAAACCAATATGCCGACAAACCACGTATCTTGAACTTTACGAATTTATGAGATCATTCCCTAAGTAAAAATAGATGTCGTCGCCGGAAGTGTCGTTACTACTCGAGCGAGCATGTTACGTGACGTCATACTACGTCTTTCTTATTTTATGTTATTTTTTCTACAAACAAAACTACAAGATGTCTATCTCAGACTGTTCTCACATTTACATTTCTAATCAATGTCACATTTACGTTCAATGCATTACGTTATATATAATAAAATTTACGACAGGCAATGCCACAAATAAATGTAATTATCGGGATATGCATATATCAAAAAAAATTGAACACTCATTTACAAATACAAATATAATAACAAATACATACGATTAATATAAAATTATATAAAAGCATAACATCAGACGAAACGTTCCTTTCATATTTAGGAGGTATTAATAATAATGATTTAATCAACATCTTATACACAAATTATATTGACGATTAGGAATCTCAACTAATACGTCGGTCACCCTATTATGACTCTGATAAGTTTAGCAAACTTACTTTTGTAGAAGAGCTAAGTAGTACAACATTTTAATTTAATGTCATTTCCTTACAAGAAACTTGGAAATCCGAAAACGTGCAGTAACAAAGGAGGACTAATAATATATGTCGACAACAAATATAGATCAGAGGTCAAATTAAATATAAACATGTACAAACACTGGGAAGGGATGATAGTCCAAATAAATGGTGGTAATCTACCTAAGAGCATAACCGTCGGAAACATATATAGACCTCCACGAACTTCTAATGGTAATTTAAATGCTTTTATAAATGAATTTACTTCTATAATATAATAATAATAGTAAGATAACTTCTATTGCGCCTAAATCCTTGGAAACCAAACTCAAAGACGCATCAAAACAAAAGGATTGGTCAATCTCAAAATCCGTAAGTAGTTTTCCAGTTGTCAACCGATGGGTCAAAGCGCTAGGGAGCTACGGTGGATAAGCAAGGTTGTACAGATAAGTTTTTAAATGACGACGGAATTTTTTTTTATTTTCAACTGATCTAACACTAAGAGGAAGCATATTCCAGAGATTTTGTGCAGCAACAGTAAAAGCCCTATTTCCAATGTTAGTGTTGACTCTAGGAACAAAACGTTGGTCAGAACTAGATGATCGAAGCTGGATAGGTTTTCTTATAGGAGAAAGCAATGAATGCAAATAAGATGGTTGCTTATTGGACAGTGCCTGATATGTAATGGTACAGATCTTAAATAGTATACGATATCGTACAGGAAGCCAATGCAAAGACTTCAAAAGTGGTACAGAGCGAGAAAAACGAGGAGATCTTGTAGCTAGAACTAGAACAACTAGAAGAACTACTCTTGCTAGACAATTTTCGACACGCTGAAGTTTTGTGATATCCTTGCCAGCGATATTATAAAGGAGGGAATTGCAATAGACAAGTCTGCTGCTAACAAGCGCTGTTGCAGCAGTTTTAGCAACAGAAAATGACATATACCGGCGAATACGGCGAAGATCACGAATATTATAAAAACAGCAGCGATATGTTTGAGATATGTGTTGTTTTGAAATTGAAGTTACTATCAAAGATCACTCCTAGATTCCGCACCGAGGTTGCTGGCGTGATATACTGATTCAAAATACGCTTAGGGAAAAAAAACATCCAGTCTACTACGCTGCATTGGAGTACCAATAATGATCAATTCAGTTTTATTTGCATTTAATTTCAACTTGCTGTCAGTCATCCAGTGGAAGATATATTGAAGGCAATCACTAAGTTGGTTAAGGGAGCGATTTGTATCCGGGGTAGCCAATGAAATGTAGATCTGCATATCATCAGCATAAAGATGATGATCCAAGTTATGTTTTTGTATAACAGAGCTTAGTGGCGTGGTGTAAAGAGTAAAAAGGAAAGGCCCAAGAACAGAACCCTGGGGAACACCAAATAAAGCCGGCAGCGCAGCTGAAAAGCAGTTCCCAATCTTTATAGTTTGATATCTATCAGTTAGATGTGAAGAAAACCAGCTTAGAGCTGTGCCAGATATGCCGTACCACTTTAATAGGAGTTCAATGAGAATGCTGTGATCAATTGTGTCAAACGCGGCAGAGAGATCTAGTAAGGTAAGTGCAGTCACTTTACCATTATTAATGTTCAAGTTAATGTCATTATGAACCTTTAAGAGGGCAGTCTCTGTTGAATGAAACTGCCTATATGCCGATTGTAACACGTTAGTTAAGACATGTGTGCTAATGTGAGACATTGGACGACTTGCTACAACCTTTTCTAATATTTTGGAAATGAAGCTGAGGTTAGAAATAGGTATATAACTGTTTAGGTCTTGTTTAGGCAGAGATGACTTCTTAAGAGGTGGTGTGACATGGGCGTATTGCAAAGTGATGCATTTAAAACAATTGTTGTAGGTCTAATTGGTGTATCAAGACATGCTTTTAGCAGTATTGTTGGAAATGGATCAAGTGCACAAGATTTATTTGGGGACGACATAATTATTTTCCTAACTTCATCAACTGTTGCAGGTTCAAATGATACAAGTTGAGAATTTACTTGTGGAAAGTCCACACTGACATTACTTATATTATGACGTGGGAAAGCAGAACGAATAATACTGATTTTATTCTTAAAGTGGCTAGAGAACGAATCACATAGAAATTTAATTGACACATGATCAGGTAGCGATGGAGTAGGCCGTCTGTGTAGAATATTATTGATGCAGTTCCATAACTGACGCGGATTATCAGACTTATTTATGACCATATTTGTAAAATAATATGATTTAGCTTTAGCCATTTGTCTGTTACAGGGGTGACATTGCTTAGAATAGCGCGATCTATCTAATGGCGAGCGTGATTTGCGCCATACACGCTCTAAATAACGACGACGCCTTTTAGATAGTATAATTTCGGAAGTCATCCATGGAGCCGGTGGCCTTTCTTACACCCATTTGGATGTTATATGTACATGTTTGTCAAGTAATGCATTGAGTACTTGACAGTACTGTTTATATAAGTCAGATATATGTTTTTTGATCTGTAATAAGGTCAGATATAAGGATATCAGCCATTAAAGCTGTAATGTCAATCCTATGTAAGACACATTGTGTTTCGACTCTAAAGGGGTTATAGAAACGTTAATATTAGCAATGACAGTATGGTGGTCTGATAACCCATCTGAAACAGTAGGTTATCAAGAGATCAAGCCAATGGCCATGTATATGTGTCGAAAAGGTAACATGTTGTTTCAAATCAAATGATGCCAGAATATCATCAAACGTAGTTGTAGTTGAAGAAGGTATATCCAAATGTAGATTACAATCATCAAGAACGTAAAATTCTGAATGAGTAACTGCCAGATTTTCCAACATATCCTGAAAGTCTTCAAAGAAATTGGCCGGATGTCCTGGAGGGCGATAGATATAAACAAAGTATGCGGAGAAAGAAGAATCTGAAACTAGAGTATTCAGGGTTAGAATGTAATTTAACTTTGAACTGCTGTGATATAAGAAAGCTAACACCACCTCCACGGCCAACTAAACGTGGTCAATGGTGAAAGGTGTAACGAGAAGGGGAAACGTCAGCAATGCACGCATGTGTATCATGTGGTCTGAGCCAGGTCTCAGTTACAGCTAGAATGTTCAGTTTCTTTGAAATTAATAAATCACAAAGTGAGGCTGTCTTATCTCGTACAGATCGAATGTTTGTAGTGGCCACCCGAATGTTTCGTCTGACAGATATCATAATTGGAAAACAATTGTAATAACAATCTCATTATCGCAGGGGATTTTAATATAAATTTGTTCAAATTAAATGAAAATGATACATATAGTAACTATTTTGACACCTTAATATCACATAGCCTTTACCCGCAAATTACTCTTCCTACTAAATTTACTCAAACAAATGGCACTTTAATAGATAATTTCTTTTGTAAACATAGTAAATCTATATTGGAGCGTACTGCAGGGATTTTAATCAAATAATTTCCTGATCATCAGCCATATTTTATATTCATTAACATCTCATTGAAGACTGAACCTCCACGTAAATATGTTAAAATAAATATACTAAATGAAGAGGCAATGCGTAACGTTAAACACGAAATATCATAATAATCATTATGAGATTTACAGTAAGCTAAATAAAAATCTGAATGCAGACACTCATTTAAATTATGATATAATTTACGAAGACAATTTATGGGCAAAAAATAAGCATATGCAAACTAAGCTGGTGAAATTTTAAATAATATAAACATAAAAGATCAACGTGGATTACACAAGGATTGCTAAAATCTATTCAATATCGAGACAAACTTGATAAACAATTAAAATTGACAAAACCAAATTCGACAAGCTATTAAGCTATTAATATTAATTTAAAAACGTATAACACAATATTAAAGAAAAATATTCGTGCAGCCAAACAAGTGTATTTTAGACAAATGTTTAATCGATTTAAATATTAGATAAAAAATACCTGGAAAGTTATTAATGAATGTCTTTCTAAAATCATATAAACCAAAGATTACCATTATTTTTTTATAGAAAACGGTATAAAAATAATCAATAGAAAGGATATTGCAAACAAATTTAATAATTATTTTATAAAAATAGGTTAGACCATTGCACAAGGTATTAAATATAAAGGTAACAAAGATTATACTTATTATTTAAATAAAACTGAAAATTCTCTATTTACGTTTGAGAGTGTTGATAAAGAAACTGTTAGGGAAACTATTAATAATCCTCCCCACAAAAAACTGCTGTGGAATTGATGGTATTTCTTCAAAATTGCTCAAAATAATTGAACCTGCAATTATAAATCATTAACGCTGTTAACAAACCAAGTTTTAAAATGGGGGATATTCCCAGAAAAACAAAAAATTGCAAATGTTATTCCTATTCCTTTAAGAAAGATGATCCATCTTTATTTGAAAATTAGAGACCAATTTCACTTCTTCCTATAATTTCTAAAGTATTAGATAATGAATTGTTATTCAATTATATTCTTATATCAATGATTTGAAGCTTTTATTTATTAACCAGTATGGTTTTAGAGCTAAATATTCAACGGAATTTGCTGCGGTCGAGCTAATAGATATAATTATAACTCAAATTCATAATAAAGATGAACCAATTAATGTATTTCTCGACCTTTCTAAGGCTTTTGATACTATTGACTATAACATTTTACTTAACAAATTAACATACCATGGCCTAAATGGCTCAACTTTGCAGTTAGTAAAAAGTTACTTACAAAACAGAAAATAATATATTGAAATTGAAAAAATTAATTCAGACATCTTACCTATAACCATTGGCGTCCAACAAGGTTCAATCCTTGGACCACTATTATTTATCATTTACATAAATGATTTCTCACAAGCTAGTCAATTATTTAATTTCGTCAAGTACGCTGATGACACCACATTATCAAGCTCTTTAAAATATCTTAAAAACAACAACAACAACACACGCAATAAAAGTACAGAATCCTTTATAAATGAAGAACTTTTTAAAGTTAATGAATGGCAAAACATAAATCAATTATCTTTAAATAAAAGCATATAAAAATACATGATCTTCCATACGCATAATACACGTGAGCAGACTTTTACGCTTAAAATAGATTATATAAATATTGAAAGAGTAGATGAATTTAACTTTCTAGGATTGACCTTAGACACTAACCTAAACTGGAAAAAACACACTGAGAAAATTTCAAATAAGTGCTCCAAAACAATTGGCATAATAAACAGATTAAAATATGTATTACCTTTAGATATAAAAGTGTTGTTATATAACACATTAATATTATTTCATATTAATTATTGTATCATGGTTTGGGGATACCAAAGAAACAGAATTACGAAAATTAAAGAGAAAAGCTGTACGAATAATATCCTTAAATAAATGCAACTCACACACAGAACCACTTTAAAAAAATTAAACTACTAAAACTAGAAGACATTAAAGTTACATGAATAAAAATTTTACTTTAAATACATTCATAAACATTTTCTCCGTGTTTACTTAACTGGCAAATTATCCCAAGTGCAAGCGTACATAATTATAATACTCGTGAAAAAAAATGGTATACATACTTTTAGAACTAAGCATGAATTTGCAATGAAATGTCTCAAATACAACCGACCACGTGCTATAAATGACACCCCCGATATAATAAAAAAAAAAAAAATTATACACTCACAGTTTGTGAGGATTCTCATTTTATATAACAACATAATGGTTACACAAATTTAATGATATATGCACTTTATCAAATTGCTACACATGTCAACAAAACCAATAAATGCAATACATTTGATGCTAGTTTCAGGCAACCAACACACAAACAAACTTACATTCTCACATTAAACAAGCACTCCCAATAAACATACATGAGATGGACACCTTGTAAAAGGACCATATAAATCATTACGTAAATAGGGTGGCTCCTATGATAGCAACGATTGTGTCTTAATAGGAGTCATCGACCCCGATTGAATAAGCTATACGATTACATGCTATGGTACATCATTGCCATAATAGGTGTACATGTGTTTGTATGTATTTTCCAAGAGTATAGTATGTAGAACATATAATGGTATACGTATATGTATGCCTGTGTAATGTTGATATTTTGTTGTTTTCTCTGCTTAAGTAATTTTTAAGAAAATCAATTAATTGTGTACCTACATGGGGTCAAATAAACGTTATGTTCTTATGTTCTTGTGTTACCATGGCGACCGCAATCAGAAGCGCAGAGACAGGTAAAGGCGGACGCGGTCTTCTTCCTAATGTGTCCTAATTGTGTTTTGCATCCGTGACACATTGTGACTATGGCGACGAGGCCGGATAATGTCCTATAAACACTCACTCTTCAAGAGAGCCACCATTTATCCAAGTGTGCCCGATTTGGAAACACGGAGATTGAACGTTTGCTCTGAAATTTCCAGATTGGTATGAAGTATTTTGATTCGTTTTGATGCATGAACAGTCGGGAAATGAGCTGACATTGCGGCGGACCAATTAAGTGAGCGATAACTTGTTCTTGGTCTTTCGTATTATCGTTATGTTTTCGTGACTGACTGTAGCCAGTATGCGACATAAAGCTTAAAGTGTTAAGGGCCACCAGGCCTGTAACAATTCGAGCAGTCAAGTTGCTGCTGTCATCTTAGGAATGTGGGCCTAATGTTGTGTGCGTGTGTGTGCGTGCGTGTGCGTGCGTGCGTGAGTGAATGTCTGAGTTTGTGCGTGCGTGCGCGCGCGCGCGAGCGAGCGAGCGAGCGAGCGAGCGAGTGAGTGAGTGAGTGAGTGAGTGAGTGAGTGAGTGAGCGAATGAGTGAATGAGTGAGTGTGTATGTATGGGTTATTGTGTGCGTGTGTGCATGCGTGCGTGCGCGAGCGCGTGCTTTTTACAATTCTTCTTTCGGATTTAGTTGTTCTCGCAAACGTGCCGCCTCAGTATAGTGTCAACGACATCGTCCCCATCCCATATTTGGATGGCGACATTACACGTGATTTTACGACTGCTCAACTAGGTTGATTCATGCCCTCCTGTCATTGCGCGGTTTGCGATCTTCATTGCATTTTCCATATGAAACACATATCATTCACGCACTCCTACATACAAACGCAAGCCCTCTTTCCAATGTCCAACCACACTAGTTATGACTTCCGTTGTGTCCTTCAGCGCATGCTTCTCGAACAGCTCCTTCGAATCTGACAACAGCCTTTGTAATTCCTGTTTGTTCTCCGTCACTATGGCAAGATCAGACGATGTATCCAAGAGCGACGCGAGCCAACCGGGCCTGTGACTTGCGGAAGTTATGAACCCGACAGAAAGTTCAAGGGCATATTACCTTATATGTGCAACTTCAACTTGGAAGTCGCAACTCGAATGGCACTCACCAAAACATCTTCAAAAGCCACACAATATTGATTAAAAAAATGCGGCGCTTTGTCAAAACGAACGTAACTTTATGTGGGGTGTAAGGGCCGGCTTTGTGAACCGCTGTAAGCATAAAAGAAACAGTATTTTATGTTACAGCGCTTCGCAACGCTGGCCTTTACACCCCATATGAAGTTATGTTCGTTTTGACAAAGGGCCGCATTTTTTATCAATATTGTGTGCGTTTTGAAGATGTTATTGAGTGCCATTCGAGTTGCGACTTCCAAGTTGCACATATAAGGTAGTAAAGGCTGTATTCGTTCCGTTAGCCCACCACAGTTAAACAATCTAGATAGATCCTCACAATCGCTGCGTCTGTGGAGAGAAGGAAGGAGTATTCATTTTTACGTAACAACATAGGCAGAGCTACTCACAACGTGCAGTCATTCAGCTAGTCACTTTGTAAGAAAACACAGTTAGCGCTGGACATAAACTCGGGCCCGCGGGCCCTGGCCGAGGCCCATGAATTTTCTGTCGGGTTCGTAATTCCGCAAGTCACAGGCCCGGTTGGCTCGCGTCGCTCTTGGATACATCTGCTGATCTTGCCATAGTGACGGAGAACAAACAGGAATTACAAAGGCCGTTGTCAGATTCGAAGGAGGTGTTCGAGAAGCATGCGCTGAAGGACACAACGGAAGTCATAACTAGTGTGGTTGGACATTGGAAAGAGAGCTTGAACGTCATGTTCAAGGTGCGTTTGTATGTAGGAGTGCGGCGAATGATACGTGTTTAAGATGCAAAGGCAATGAGACACGCAAACCGTGCAGTGACAGAAGGGCATGAATCAACCTAGTTGAGCAGTCGTAAAATCACGTGTAATGTCGCCATCATGTGTACTGCTGGCTGGCACTGACGTTATCAGCGGCAGCGACCCCTGGCGCGCGAGGATAACCTCACGTGCTGTGATCTTGTCAGAAATAACGGTTATAATGGCAGAAGTAGAATGTTGTGTAATAGCGACCCTAATCTGCATATTATGAAAATATGCTCAAGGATAGTAAGATGACATTACTCGGATTCTTCGTTAATACACCTCAAAGATACAGAAACTTCAAAATTTACTGTGAATCCGGTGTCACAGTACGAGAGTAGTCGTGCCAAAAGTAAGCGTAAACTAGGTCTGGGCCAGACACAAAAAACAAACGGTGCTTCTGATGTGATTTGTGCCAGTAATACTTGCGAACGTGCTGTAGACAAAGGACTACTCTTGTCCCGTTACACTGATAGCTTTCCACCGGCTTGAAACGGAGCCTTCGACTGTGACAGCAGCTCTAGAAAACTTTCAATACATCTGACTCATCATTACGTATGCGTAAAACCGTCTCTTTCGCTAAAATAACAGTTGATCGACTGTAAACCAGAGGTTATTTAAACAAAAATATGGAGAAACCAATTACTTATCTGCTCAAGAGTGATGTTAATACATCACTGAATACCAAAATAAATGTCGCGCAAATTCTAAGAACACAACAAAACCGAGGATTCAAACTGACGGTAACGACCGTGATACTGATGTTCATATGTAGGATTGAGAATCGGAACTTCCGATGAGATGACACACGTATGTAATATTGTTAAACACCCGATCTACAAAGTTTGGCAACCACGTGGAACTTGTGTAAACCTTTATTACCAGGTGTGTAAGTGACTGTAGAAATGAATAAGTGTTATACTACATGAAATATATGGCCAACTATGACTACAATATGCAAGCATTCACACAGTCGTGGTGCTCATAAATAAAGCAAGAACAATATTATGGATCAGTAGTTCTGGTTAAACAAGTAGTTTATAGCCTACAAATATAGCAGCAAGCTATCTTAACATCCTGCCACATGTAAGATTTTGCGAACGCATGCAGTATACACTTTACAGCAACAATAGCAACTTCTCGTTATGTGGGAAACAGTGCGCATCGGGCTTAACAGAATAAAGTCTGACCAGACTCACCAGAGATTATACTAATTTCCACGAACAAATTGACCGAGAACGATTTGGATGCGAATTTAGTTTTTCGTCCATTATGAATTACCGCATGTTAGCCACGAGATTTATCTTAGCTAGAGAAAAATCGCAATTTAGTTACATGTATACAATACTCCCGAGGTCGCGTCCCTGTTGCGATAGCTGCAATGGATACTATTTCGTCTATGTAATCATTTACCCTTTTATATGTACGATGAGTAATTTTTGACTGAATCTAATAAACGAATGGCAGGACAAGGTCATTATTCCGTCCCAGACATCTTATTCTACTAAAGTGCTGGTAATATTAATGGCGATTCTATTTAAGCGAAGTACACTGCATTTCGAACGCCTATAGTAGACCCCAATATATGATGTACGATAGAGTACAGTAGGCTACAATGCATGAGATACAATAGAGCAACTTCACTTAAACATATGTTGTTAATTAATTAGTATTAATTAGCGCCACGCTATATAATTATATTTAAATAACTCATATTAACATAATATAATATATATTAAAGTGATACCAGCTTTCTTTCTGTCTGGCTGCCACAACGACAGAGAAAACAATAGAGACAATTCATCACCACAATGTCACCACGTTAAGTGGAGGACATAAATAAGTAAGTCAGTCGGTCAGCCAATCGGTCGGTCGGTCGGTCAGCCAATCGGTCGGTCGGTCGGTCGGTCGGTCGATATGTAGTTGCTGTATATCTGCACATGGTATAATTAATTAATAATAATAATACACTTAATACTACGTAACATACACTACACAACAATAGCAACTATCTTTCACGTAATCTAATTAACCAATGGTATTATTATACGTAGTGTAACTATGCTACGATCACAGCTTACGAACGTTAGTTGAGCTACCTCAAACAACGAGAGTATACAGTGCATCAAATAGTAGTAAATACATATACATGTAGCATAGGTATCTAAATGTAATGCACTGTTTCCCGTGCAGAATCACTGCGATTGGCAGCGTCTTTCTGTTTAATCGTGTTTTGAGATAATATTATTAAAACAAAATGGACGACAAGGGCCAAATTCAAACTAGTCTTAGTTATAGCCGATAGGGCGTTGCTTCTCTTAGGTGTATCGTGTCCAGCATCACTAGATGTTTCCAATCCTACACCCGTAGATGGCTCGAGTGTGGTAGCAGTACAAGACGCGCTACAGTCGTGGACAAATTCGTCCGCAGTGCACGGGGGAGTTGTTCCAAACGTACACACTTTCTTGACGACCCTAAGCAGTCAAACCGGGGACATCAAAGGTCCTCACATGTGTGAAATTTGAAAATGCGCCTTTTTCGATAACGCCAACAGTTGAATGACTAAAATAGAAGGACTCCACGTTGTGGAAATTTGAAAAAGCGCCTTGTTTGATGACGCTAATTATCGAATTGGAAAAATAAAAAGATTCCACGCGGATGAATTTTGAAAAAGCTTCTCGTTTGATAACGCCAACTTTCGATTTGTAAAAATTAAAAGAATTCACGTGCATGAATTGTGAAAATGCTTCTTTTTTGATATCAGGAATTTTCGAAATGGAAATATAACATGATTCTACATGGATGAAGTTTGAGAAGGCTTCCTGTTTGATAACGCCAACATATGAACTACTAAAATAAAAAGACCTCACATTGATAAAATTTGAAAATGCCTGTTGTTTGATAATGTCAACATTTGATTTGGAAAAATAAAAAGATCTCACGTTGGTAAAATTTGAAAATGCCTGTTGTTTGATAATGTCAACATTTGATTTGGAAAAATAAAAAGATCTCACGTTGGTGAAATTATTAAATGCTTCTTCTCTGATAACGCCAACAGATGATCTAGTAAAATAAAAGGACGTCACGTTGGTAAAATGTGTAAATGCTTGTTGTTCGATAATGCCAACATTTGATTTGGAAAAATAAAAAGATCTCACGTGGATGAAATTATTAAATGCTTCTTCTCTGATAACGCCAACAGATGAACATCTAAAATAAAAGGACCTCACGTTGACAAAATTTGAAAATGCTTGTTGTTTAATAACGGGAATTTTCGAAATGGAAATTTGTCTGTAATTGTAGTAATACTGGCGGAACATATGCCAGTCATTCGGGCTGGAAACGTTTTAAAATCGCATGTCTTTATGATCGAATATTTGCCAGGTGCCACAACAAAGGAGTCGCCATTCAGTAAACACCACACATGTCGCTACAACAACGTGCGTCACACTACAAAAATGTGATCTTAAAGAAGTCCACACGCTACGAAAGAATAAATACTAAAGAGTGTGATTCAAGCAAACAATGGATCTTTGCATTGCCTTCGCATGCAAGGAGGAATTAGTGGTCTCGCCCAAACGCCATGCTAGGCACCGTTCAACAAAAAGTACATGAAATACAAAAGGAAGACTATACTAGTACTGACGCATGCGACACATAAGTTTTTATTTATGGATAGAACAAAAACCGACAGTGGCGAAACCAACTGCTCAGAAGGATCTAACTGTTTGCTAAGCAACTAATGTTAGTGCCACTACTTTGTTGATCCAACAAAGTAACCAAACCTAAAAAGCTATCCCGATCGTGCTAGTAACTTACGGAACTTGCGTTAACTAGATAACACTGTTAATATTAACGTCATATTAAATGTCATCTACGTATACTCCGGGAAACCGTCGTTTTCGTCTGCGTCTATGTAGCGCTGTCAGGAGAATGGGCATATTTGCTAGTCGTAGTAATCCTGTGCATTCTCAATTCAGAATGTGTATTCTTAAAAGAAGGTCACCATATTGTGTGAATTCTGCAAATGTAAACTGGCTGGGTTGCGAATGATTTAAATATGACTTTGCATTACTAAACAATTAATCCAACTCTGAATTAGCGTGTCAGCACCAATCCGACTAAATAACACATTCAAGAATGTATTCCAGATACAGCACAAGCCACGCACGCAAGCAGGTACATCGTCTTGACGTCGACGTCAATGTTCGCGTGAGAAGAAAATGAATATGGTTAGAAGAAACGCGGGATAGTTCTTAAAGGCCATCAGTAAATAGAAGGCACTATCGCCTGTCGCGCAGTCTTTCACTTCAAAAGAAAACACGAAACATACTTCATCGCCAACGGTCTTTGTGTTCATTGCAAAACCGAGCTTACGGGTGTCAGAACATTAAGAAATTGTTCTTTTTAATACTTGAAATACCATTACTGCACATGCAATAATATGTTTTATAGCGATAATGCTGTTACCCGAATGAATGTTTTTCTTTACAAAACATATTTTTATTCGTTATAAAAAAAACGTACAACATAACTTAAATTCTTGTTTTATCCATGTGAAACGTATCATTAGAGTACACGCAGCGTATTTTCATACGTATGCCTGAAATAAAATGTCTACTTTCCCGTAAAATGTTAATGTCTTAATTTGTTGGGGTAAATAACGCTAACATATTGTGCTCGGATGTTCGCTGTCCAGATATAAATACGAGGAAAGTAAGCAAGCCTCGGGTAATTGGCCCAATAAATTATTCAGTGTGTGTGTATATATATATATATATATATATATATATATATATATATATGTATATATATATATATAATTAGGCCTATCATCTGAGGCCTGCTTCCCCTCCCTGTATTAAGTTCAGTGTCGCAGACATGAAATGTAGTTATTAAGTTATTTTACTTCGCGGTTGGCAATATGCGTGTCATCTATAGTCACAAACCACACCACATAACTTGAATGTTTAAGACCACGCTTAAATAAAACAAGATATCGTCGCCGGAAGTGAAGTTACCACTCGAGCTAGCATTTTGGATATTACGTGACCTCAGACTACGTCACCACGGCGCTCGCAGTCAGAAGCGCTGGGACAGGTAAGGACGGACTGTTATTCTCTCTATTATTTCCTAGTTGCATCCGTAACCGACTGTGATAATGACGACGGAATCGGAGGGTGTCCTATAAAGACGACACATTTATTTGCGGACATATGTGAAAAACTACCATTTATCCGAGTGTTAAGTGGTTCATAGGAAACATCAAATTTCATTATTTGCTGTGAAATACCCAGATTAACATGTTGATTCATTTTGACGCATGGAACGTCAGGAAACGAAGCTGACTTTGCAGCGGAACAATTGAGTGAGCGAGCGTATATGGAATCCAAAGCATGCGACTTTTAATTCGAGTATTTCGCGTGTTGCGTGACGTTGCGTCCCCGACCTAGTTTGTGGCTCGTAGTGCACTTATTATAATATGATTTAATTGATGACAGACCTCGCTGGGTTACCGGACTTACCTCCTAATGCGGTCAAACCTTACACAATGATGACGCCTGAAACTACTGGTTACACCAGCGTAAATGTATTCACTGTTGGTTTCAAATATCCCAAATAATAAGTAAATTACTTTTAGTCTCATCAACGAACGATTTAGGTTGAACAAAAATGTTAACAAAGCTTTCTCACCTGAAATGGGTTCGTTGGTGGTATATCTCACCACCAAAAAACCCCACCCGAATCCACCCATAGCAAAACCTTTTTTTCGGCTCAAATCCAAGATAGCCGACATTATATTTACAGGGTCTAATATTCAAATGGACCTAATTTTGGAACTACGCAACATAAAAACACATTTGAAGTGTCATTTCCAACTAACTTCAGTATGTTCATTCGTTTGGTGACACTCTTAATGTCGTTAGAGGTCAATGTCATGCGATAAGGTGAAGGTCAAGGCAAAATTGGATCAAATATGCTGGATTCGGACCAAATCGGCATGACTTTGCAAAGAAATTAAGTTACAAACACTTTTTTAGGTGTCATTGCAACCAAGTTGACTATGTCTAATCATTTAAACCACATTTTACAGGTGATTATAATTCAGTCATGTTTCAATGTAAATATATGCATATTGTCTATTTACAATCCTGTATGATCCTGATCAACATCCCGGTCATCATCATCCTGGCTCTCCACTTGTGTCACATTCATGCATGTGATGCCCTTGCACTAGTCACATGCTGGTGTCCACTGCAGACCATTCTTACGGCAGGTGCACGTTTTTTTTTATTGCAATGACCACCGCAATTGCATCGAATTATATTGAGGAGTCGCTCTGGAGCCACAGACTGAGACATTCTGATAGGCTCGAGACCACCGGAAGATGCTATCCAACCCCAAACCTCAGGGGAGATATCGTTGCCACGCCATCCCTGCACCTGGTGATAAGTCCGATGGCTATGGAAGGCGGCTGCATCGTTCGTTGGCGGAAGCTTCTCTGGAAACACGCATTGTGTACAAGTAGCTACCTTCAGCAGGAACTTCGCCACCCATGCGGTGTTGAGGCTTAGTGGTGTGGTGCACCCGTATATCACCAGCAGGGCTTCCTCTCCTGCCTTTACGATGTCCTCTTTCGAGGAAGATGGAGACATGAAGATGGAGGTGTACCTTTTCAGTGCTGCGTACTTCGTGAGAACGGTCACTTTGCCAATTCCATATGGCTTTGACGTGGTATCACTCCCACTGAGAGCGTGCAGAAAGAGCAGAGCTTCAGAGAGGGCTGGATCCAGATTCTTCTTCAACGTAGTGATGCATACCATGTGTTTCGATGTCACCATGTACAGGTTATCACTCTTATCTGAGGCATCAGCATGATGTATCATGAGTTTAAATACGTCTGAATCTTCTGCGACAACAGCTGTTCGCTTTTTCTTCGCTGAAAGGCATGCCAACATACAAATCTGCTTGCTGAACTGTGACATGTCTGCTTTGACCATAATAGTATTATCTGCAATGAGGTTGATGAGGGCCTACTTGTTTGGTGTATCTGCAAGGAAAGCTTTTTTGCTCATGGTTACACGCATTTCTGCGGAAACTGAGACTGAAGCACCAACGCCGTTCCCTGTCCTACGACGGTGGACTTCG
The DNA here is from genome assembly GCA_963995525.1 of Escarpia spicata. Classification (NCBI taxonomy): domain Eukaryota; kingdom Metazoa; phylum Annelida; class Polychaeta; order Sabellida; family Siboglinidae; genus Escarpia; species Escarpia spicata. The sequence continues at coordinate 32,726,703 of OZ023213.1, forward strand.
TCCTTAGTTTTGGAGCTGTGGTACCCGTCAAACACAGCACGGCCATAGCTGCTGCGTACATGCCGGATATACATAGCACAGATCTCGGCATAGGTGGAGTGCTTGGTCCATGAGAAGTTGTGGAGCAATCCTCCCCCATCAACAATAAACTGCAAGCCCTTGCCGAGCGTGGCTGGGACGATGCATGCAGGGACAAGCTTCAGGAGATGGTGTATGAGCTCCGCTTTGTCCCCAGTCCGCATGCGCATGTGATTGTCGAAGAGAGATGGGAGGAAAGAGCACAACTCATATTTGAAGAGGTCAGGCATATCGCCGATATCCGTATATGTACGCTGGTATAGACGCTGGGGTTCTATCTCGATTCATTCCTCGTCAGCAGTGTTGACATGGACAGCTGAAGCTGCTCTTCACTCGATTCTTCTGGGAGAACTTGTACTCTTGCCACAGAATGACCGACCATGGAAGTTAGGGTCTTCTCTCCGACACTGAGCATCGACCATGTTTACTGACTCCTCAGCCATCAACCCTGCTGAGAGACTTACAAGCTTTTCTGAGGATGTGTAGAATGGTACCCGCTCAACAAGCACCTGTTCAAAGCAGCTTCGGTATATCGGACATGTCGCGTCGGATGCGTGATGCTGCCAGGTGGAAAATCTCGCGGTCGGCAAGTTTTGTTGAAGTGTCTAAGTATAGTCGGAACAATGAAGTAATCGTAGTCAATTGTTGGAAATGACACAATGATTTTGACGTTGACCTTGTTCTTAACGCATGACCTTGACCTCTAAACTGTCACCAAACGAATGTACATCCTAAAGTTAGTTGGAAATGACACTTCAAATGTGTTTTTATGTTGCTTAGTTCCAAAATTAGATCCATTTGTATATAATAGACCCTGTATAATGTCGGCCATCTTGGATTTGAGCCAAAAAGGAGGTTTGCCATGGGTGGATTCGGGTGGTGTTTTTGGTGGCGAGACATACCACCAACGAACCCATTTCAGGTGAGAAAGATTTGTTAACATTTTTGTCCAACCTCTATAGACCCCGATCACTTCGTTGCTGCGACTATTTACGATATAAATAGACCATGTCAGGTGTAATCAATCTGCTGTAGTAACAAGTGCAAATTCGATCATTCATCCAACATAGCAGTTCCCGAATTCTCCCCAAAGTCATGAAGTTGAAGTGAAAATCGGCCTGAAAACAAGCTTGAATTTCACTGTGATCCCGGCCTCGTTTTCAATTTGAGCGTGTATCAAGTACTCCCTATCCAGCAATTGTTGCGAGGATCCTCATTAGTAATGAAAAATACGTTTTCATCCTGCTCGATCGTTGCCCTAGCTACAGCATAGTATACCGCATAGGCGAGATTCTTGCCCAAGCCTTCATCACCACATTTACTCCATGTCTACAGTTAAACATCATCTGGTAGTGATCATGCAAGACTCTTCATATTGTAATACACTAAGTCTGATATTTCAGCTTTTTTTTTAAACGCGACATCATAATATTAACATTGGTTTTATTTCACACAATCAATCAGTGTCAGTTCCTATATCATCTCAGATGGTAAACTATACTACTTTTACTACAGGCAGTTGCATTATCAGATTCGTGATTTGCTCAAATCATTGATTGGGAGTGTGGAATCCACGAACGGATACATAACGAACAGACCCTGTGAACTAATCAGAACAAGCCTCGTACTTTATTCTAGAAGTTACTTAATTTCTCAATATTGAAGAGCAGTAAGCACCTATTAAATAGTGTTCGACAACATTTGATTAGTACTGTTCACTGAACCAATTATTTTGTGCGTTGACAGTACAAAGATCATAACAAATAATCTACCACAATCAAATAGTCATTGAGCAAGCCTACATTAAGGTAGGTAGTATGGATTCCACCAAAAATCTTTAGTTTTCAAAACAGATCAACCATATTTGGTATGCAGATACATACCAACATAGTTAAGGTTTTTTTTTCATGTTTTGCATAAATTATGCAAATTAGGTATCTAATATGGCCACCATAATAGAGAAAATTAGGTGTTTTTTTATAAATATATTATTTCTTTTAATTCATGCAATATATATACTCATTAGGCACTGCGGTGCAAAATGTTTTGCAGTTATACCCAGTATTTATTCTACTAGAGCGCAGCAAAGTAGTGGGGTGGTCACATATTTTGGTGACCGGTGGCGTAATGACCCCACTTATAGATTTAGGCTAAATCTTGATACAATGTAACTCTTCAGCAGGTAGTTGGGATTATAGTTAGGTGAATGAATGGTGTGCTTGGTTAGTACGGTACGGTGCCTAAGGTCTACTGTGATTACAGTAGTAATGATGTTGTATATATCTATAACAATACTGCTAATGTTGTATATGCCGAAATGTGGGCTCTGTCAACCTGAGGGACAGGAGACTAGTATGGGCTCAGTCACAGGCCTGGCCTTGGGATGTAGAGCACACATTTCTCTCTCTAACTTAATCTCTTAATAAACGTCATTCATTTGGCCTTCTTTCATCACTATTCATGACTTGTGTTGGTGCTTGCATAAATGAGAATATGCGGCCACGGCACCGTGCTGCATATGGGTTTTTGTGCTGGCAACAACGCAGGACAAGTGATGATTGGCCTAATGTCTGATGCTAATTATTATGCTAATTACCTCGTTGTCTCTGGCGCAAGGAGCCAATCACCGCGCGGTAGTGGCGTGCAGTCACAGATTACAACGAGCTCTTGGTCACTTCGTTTTGTGAAAGCAGACGGAGTGGTCGCATCAACAAATTTTGGCCCTCCCATCCCTCCCAAATTTTTGATAGCGTTAGGGACATACCATGTACATCATTGGTGGAAGAGGGGTTGATAGCAAATCTCAAAGCTTTCCCCGTTTTCTTAGTGCAGGTGGACAATGTGTTCTCGGGGTTTTAACGCCGAGACAGCTCGCTTCTCTTCCACCGGTGATTTTAGTAAGTGGGGCGTAATGGCCCCACTTATAGGTTTAGGCTAAATCTTGATACAATGTAACTCTTCAGCAGGTAGTTGGGATTATAGTTAGGTGAATGAATGGTGTGCTTGGTTAGTACGGTACGGTGCCTAAGGTCTACTGTGATTACAGTAGTAATGATGTTGTATATATCTATAACAATACTGCTAATGTTGTATATGCCGAAATGTGGGCTCTGTCAACCTGAGGGACAGGAGACTAGTATGGGCTCAGTCACAGGCCTGGCCTTGGGATGTAGAGCCCACATTTCTCTCTCTAACTTAATCTCTTAATAAACGTCATTCATTTGGCCTTCTTTCATCACTATTCATAACTTGTGTTGGTGCTTGCATAAATGGTATTCCGAGAAAACGATGATAAGGTAATTTTGTATAACCAAATTCTGCCAAAAGCCGTCCGAAGAAACCTCAATATTGCCACTTTTTATTACTTTTTCAGCTAATATACTAACTGCATATTGAGGTAAGGATATGAAAGTACATAAATAGCAAAGAAAGTCCTTTTCCAAAAAAAATTCAAAAATCACTTTTTGAATCCATACTACCTACCTTAAATTCCTCTTGCAGTAACAGCAAAATTATTAGAATATTTGAACAAAGAAAATATATCCAATACAGAATAGTTGTTGATACATGAATTGTCTCTTGTTATTCGTTTTCCTTTTCTTTGTGCACTCGTTTGTAAATGGTCTCTTCCTTTCCTTCCGTCATGGCTGCGTAGCGGGCAGCTGTGAAGAGGAAGTCGCTAAGCCTGCCGGGGAAAAAAACATCAGCACCAATCACAACTTTTGCATACAATGCATAAAAGGGTTTGAATACCTTAAATATAATCAATCCTCTTTGTTCTAACGTTTAGCTTGGGGTGAAATTTTAGTACATTGTAAATGTTGTCCAAGTTGTATGTGTGTGTGTTGTATAAGACGACTACAATTTTTTAAAGTGGGGATTGACTTGCAAACATATAAGTTTTAAAAAATTTTAACAAAATGGTAAGACTCATCCTACTATTTTGTCATTGTATGGTACTTCACAATATTTCATCATAATAACTTGGACCAGTCTTATTCCTAATTTATATCAATGATATAACTAACTCTACGTCTTTGAATTTATTGTCTTTTGCGGATGACACAACTGTATATTAATGAGGTCCTCATGTTGACACTTTAATAAACAGTATAAACCATTAGTACACAACCGCAAAGACTGGCGTCGACTGGTGAAACATTCAGCAATGCATCACCCCTATGACCCAGGTGGGTTACGGGAGCAGTAAGTAAGTAAGTATAAACCAAGAATTGATATATTTATACGACTGGCTTTGTGCCAATAAATTGTCCTTAAATATTAAAAAGACACTTTTGCATATTCAGTCCACCAAATAGCAAATACCAGGTAAATAATTGTATTAAAATAAACAGGGAAGTTATTAATCATGTTGGTAAACATAACAAAGAAGAAACAGTGAAGTTCTTGGGAATACATATTGATAAATATTTCTCATGGAATAAACATTAATTTAATCAGTTCTAAAATATCTAGAGCAATTTTTTCAATTAACAGAATGAAAAATGTTCTGCCACATAATGCTTTAAAAACCCTCTATCTTACCTTAATTCAAAGTAATTTAACTTGTGTACAAGTATGGGGAAACGGAAATACTGTAAGGAAGTTAGACATTTAACAAAAATGCACTATATGAATAATTGATAAAGCAAGATACAGAAGTTACACCGATCCTATTTTGAAATCTGAAAATATACTTAAATTTGGTGATATATACAGGTTGCATGTCTTACTATTTATGTATGATTATCAACATAACACACTGCCTAAATCCTTTAATGATTATATACCAAAAAAGAACTTAGCCACTGATATCAGACTTACCAGACAATAATTTATTATAACCTCTTACATACAGAGAAACCCAGAACACATTTTTCATCTACATTACCTAAACATAATTTCATAAAAATACGGAAGTCTTGATTATAAAATACAAAAAACAAAATCTAGACCAAAATGCAAAGTTTTTTATTATGCAAACAATATATAGACAGCTATCTCAACTTTGTACATTGCCTAAATCCCAGATGTGTGGAGTGCAGTTAGAGGTGTTTTATATCTACGTTGGATCCGGATAAATTTCATACAATTATTTTCTATAATATGTGTGTTATTATTATTCATTCCATCCTACCCTCTGTCCACTGTTACACAGTCATCGTTGTAATATAGTTGTCATACACGTGTTTATGTGTGTCGTAGTTTAAATTTATCCTTGTGGGGTCACAGGAAGACGGCATCTAACATGTCATGTGACCCCATGCAACTCAACATTACTTTTTTTAAACAATTGTTTTGTGTATTCGATTATGTTACTGTTTGTTATTGTTGCAAAATAAAATTTGATTTGATTTGATAACCATCAGACTGCACTGCACCATACATGATAAAATATATTGAAGTTACAATTTATACTGTTCACTTGTGACAATTCCAAATATAAATTCTGCTAATAATTCACACAAAAATCGTCCCATTTTCAGTACCATATTTTATCAGAGTAATCAGCAGACTTTCTTAATATTTAGATTACATCTGAAACGGTTGAGCTGTGAGCCTGTGGTAATTAATAGCAAGATAATTGTTTGTAAAAATCACAAAATGTGTTGTAACAATTTTTTAACCGACAAAACTTAACCAGATTACAACATCAGAATAATCCTCATGAGTACTACATCATATAACGTTAACTTATACCATCAACACATACTGAGGTTGACATTATTTTTTTACAATTTAAACTACAATGGAGAAATATCACAAATGTCCTAACTATGTTTTCTGCATAGCGAAACTTCACGAGATGTTACCAGTTAATTATCTGGTGGTACTGTACAACATAGAAGTTTACATTGTAAACTGGATGGATGGAAACAGCAAGACACTGTGTGATGTATCACACGCATGAACTTGATGCACGCGGGCAACTGGATTGACTGCAAAACTGGCTTAGTTGGCCATTTACTACAAGATAGTTATATGGTAGGCACGTTTATTATACAACTGGCTATATGTTGGAAATTGATTACAAATTATGTTTCACATTTCTTTGTGTAATTTGTTACTTGATACTTGTATTAGAAATCACTTGTGAATAACTATTGGTTAATAGAATATTATATTTGTGTACAGCAAAGTGCATTCTTCAACACTAGCTGCTGTACGCTTGGTGCATTATAAGTCACGGGTGAATAATTTCACTTATCTAAACTGTGGCACATAATATATTTACAACATGCACCTAACCACAAACCTGTTGAGGTACTTTGCCGGCTCGTTGTCCATTTCACCATCTCGCACCAAAGGAACCACCCTGAAACAAGATGTGGCAACATGTTTTAAACCAGCCTGGTCTGTTCCTTGTGTTTTAATACTAACAATTTTCAACATAAATGTTTAGGATATGCTTCTGGACAATGAGAGTTGTTCACATTTTAAATTATGCTCACACAAAACATTCAAATTGTAAACACCAGCTATTGGCGATGTAGTGGAGGCACGTGGGACTAACTGCAAGTTCCTAGAATTCCTTTTGATGTTCAGGGTGTTTGCCCGATTCATACTATCAAGACGAGACAACTGAAAAAACGAACTTCAACAAAGGATAGGAGGGAGGGAGATAGGATGGGAGAGAGGAGAGGAAGGGGCAGAGGGATGGAGTAAGAGGGAGGGAAGAAGGGAAAGGGGGAGAGAGAGGGGGAGGGAGGGAGGGATGGAGGAAGGGAGGGAGGTAGGGAGGGAGGGACGGACGGAGGGAGGGAGGGAGGGAAGGAGGGACGGAGGGAGGGAGGGACGGAGGGAAGAAGGTAGAGAGCAAAGCAGGGAGGAAGAGAGCTAGGGTTGTGAGAGAGCAAAAACGTATATCTGTATGAACTCACCTTCTCTCCGCCCTTCTACAGATGGACCTCGCAAGGTGCAGCGAGGCACTTGCCTTGCCTCCTGACTGCGAACACACAACAGCAGCTCAAATTACAATCCAGTCATCTCACGGGCGCCAGGTCTGCTGCATCGGCAGTAGACCTATAGTTTGATCTACAATTTCTGCACAATCTACTGATCTATCTCTCTCTAGTAAAAATCTGCCATGCAACGGCAATTGCAAATGTGTGTGTACAATGACTTGTTTGCTTTCAACAGAACCATGAAAATGAACATTTACAAACAAAGTCATCTACTCGGAAGAATTGTTCTTTTATTAGTAGTAATAGTGATAAAGAACTTTATGCGAGGCTTTATTCCTCATTTTTAATATAATGTTCTTACTACTAAAATAATAATGTTGAATGTATTCTGCGTGCCAACTTGTTCTTAATAAGCCCATTGTTTCTAATCTTCAAAATATAATAAACAAAACATTTAGATTCTAAACCCTCTCTACTGGCAATATTGGGGTACCAGGCAGTGGGTAAGAGCAAGGCCCTTTCATGTTTGCGACATTTCCACTTTAAAAGGAGGCAGTCTGTTTGTAAGTTTTCATTTAAAATATAATGTTATCAAGACTCTAATAACAATGTTTAAGGTACAATGCCCACCAAATTGTGTTTAGTAAGGCAGTAACAACATTCACAATTTTGAAGATACAACCCTGGAGCATATCTAAATGGCATAAAAACACCCAGTTTTAAAACAAGCTTTATTGGCGATACAGCTGAGGCAGGCCGAGTTAACTGAAACACCGTTCAAAGTTCAACGATTTTCCATTTTCCAACGTTTTACACAGCAGATTTCCTTTTTACAAATTACGATGCTGGCTAATTCCAGGTAGAATAACTGTCTCCCTTTAAAGACATCTGATTCAGCACATTTCCTGCTAATAACTAATTACCACCTGTGTTGATTACCACCTCGCCAGGAACACTCACAGGAAGGATGAAGTTCTTGAGAGGAGTGAGCTGGGCTGTGTACTCGTCAATCCAGTTCTCCAGGTCTGTCACATGCTCCATGCTGAAGACTGTCCTCTCTGTCGGCACACACTTCGTTCAGTGACCACATGGCCTCTCTACTCCACACAACCTCTCTACTCCACACATGTCTACTTCACACATTTCTATTTTACATCACCTCCCACCTTACCTTGACAGTTGACACAACCTCTCTACTTCACACAGCTTTTATGTCATACGACTTCTCTACTTCGCCAGCTTTTATGTCACACAACCTCTCTACTTCACACAGCTTCTATGTCACACAACCTCTCTACTTCACACAGCTTCTATATCACACAACCTCTCTACTTCACACAGCTTCTACGTCACACAACCTCTCTACTTCACACAGCTTCTATATCACACAACCTCTCTACTTCACACAGCTTCTATATCACACAACTTCTCTACTTCACACAGCTTCTATGTCACACAACCTCTCTACTTCACATGGCTTTTATGTCACACGACCTCTCTACTTCATACAGCTTCTATATCACACAGCCTCTCTACTTCACACAGCCTCTCGGCTTCACACAGCTTCTATATCACACAGCCTCTCTACTTCACACAGCTTCTATATCACACAGCCTCTCTACTTCACACAGCTTCTATATCACACAACTTCTCTATTTCACACAGCTTCTATATCACACAACTTCTCTACTTCACACAGCTTCTATGTCACACAACCTCTCTACTTCACATGGCTTTTATGTCACACGACCTCTCTACTTCATACAGCTTCTATATCACACAGCCTCTCTACTTCACACAGCTTCTATATCACACAGCCTCTCTACTTCACACAGCTTCTATATCACACAGCCTCTCTACTTCACACAGCTTCTATATCACACAACCTCTCTACTTCACACAGCTTCTATATCACACAGCCTCTCTACTTCACACATCTTTTACATCACACAACGTCTCTACTTCACACAGCTTCTATGTCACACCTCACTACTTCAAACAGCTTATATGTAACACAACCTCTCTACTTCACACAGCTTCTATGTCACACAAACTCTCTACTTCACACAGCTTTTATGTCACACAACCTCTCTACTTCACACAGCTTCTATATCACACAACCTCTCTACCTCACACAGCTTCTATGTCACACAACTTCTCTACTTCACACAGCTTCTATGTCACACAGCCTCTCTACTTCACACAGCTTCTATGTCACACAACTTATCTACTTCACACAGCTTCTATATCACACAAACTCTCTACTTCACACAGCTTCTATATCACACAACCTCTCTACTTCACACAGCTTCTATCTCACACAACCTCTCTACTTCACACCGCTTCTATATCACACAACCTCTCTACTTAACACAGCTTCTATATCACACAACCTCTCTACTTCACACAGCTTCTATATCACACAACCTCTCTACTTCACACAGCTTCTATATCACACAACATCTCTACTTCACACAGCTTCTACGTCACACAACCTCTCTACTTCACACAGCTTCTATATCACACAACCTCTCTACTTCACACAGCTTCTATATCACACAACTTCTCTACTTCACACAGCTTCTGTCACACAGCCTCTCTACTTCATACAGCTGCTATATCACACAACCTCTCTACTTCACACAGCTTCTATATCACACAACCTCTCTACTTCACACAGCTTCTATATCACACAACCTATCTACTTCACACAGCTTCTATGTCACACAACCTCTCTACCTCACACAGCTTCTATATCACACCTCTCTACTTCATACAGCTTCTATGTCACACAACCTCTCTACCTCACACAGCTTCTATGTCACACAACCTCTCTACTTCATACAGCTTCTATATCACACAACCTCTCTACTTCACACAGCTTCTATATCACACAACCTCTCTACTTCACACAGCTTCTATATCACACAACCTCTCTACTTCACACAGCTTCTATGTCACACAACCTCTCTACCTCACACAGCTTCTATATCACACAACCTCTCTACTTCACACAGCTTCTATATCACACAACCTCTCTACTTCACACAGCTTCTATATCACACCTCTCTACCTCACACAGCTTCTATGTCACACCTCTCTACTTCACACAGCTTCTGTCACACAACCTCTCTACTTCACACAGCTTCTATATCACACAACCTCTCTACCTCACACAGCTTCTATGTCACACAATCTCTCTACTTCACACAGCTTCTATATCACACAACCTCTCTACTTCACACAGCTTCTATATCACACAACCTCTCTACCTCACACAGCTTCTATGTCACACAACCTCTCTACTTCACACAGCTTCTATGTCACACAACCTCTCTACCTCACACAGCTTCTATATCACACAACCTCTCTACCTCACACAGCTTATGTCACACAACCTCTCGACCTCACACAGCTTCTATGTCACACAACCTCACTACTCCATACACACTTGCTACTTCACACCTCTCTACTTCATAAATCTCTATTTTACACAACCTCTCTACTCCACACAATCTCTGCATAGATCAGCTGACTGCCTAAGATATCACAAAAGTTTACCCGATGTGTCACAGAAACTTCCTGTGACGTGCTATGTTGGAACTTACTTAGGTGTGATTCCCGGGCTGAAGATTTTGGTGTAGCAATAGAAGCACCAACATCCATCAACACCGACTGGACCTACAAACACAGGCGATCTATAATGTTAAAATGTACAGAGCCCGATAGATTTTATCTGATTTCATATTGACCCTGAAATATGTTTTAACAAACAAAAATGGTTTAATGGAAATTGAATGTTATGTTTAATTTTAATCTCTCACTCCAAATAGTATGTTTATGTTGTATGCTGTCAATATTACAGATAATGGTCAAATTATGTTTCATCAGTTTGTGGTTCACTAAAACTAATTTACTTTTGAATATAATCTACACTACATGCTGCTGTATTAATAGCATCCATTACTTGTATATGCCTGATTACCTTTCTTTATACAGGCTGTACATACATACATATACATGCAACCAGATCTGGTATGTATTGAAGTACTTTTACTTTGTTACTTTACTTGAGTAGAAAATGTTACTTGAATAACAAAATAAAATGTCCCTTGAATGTAGTGATGATCCGGTTTCTTGATTATTCATTGCTTTTTTCTGTGTAATTTGTGTAGGTCATGTGACACGTCCATAAATTCAGTCTGCTGAAGAAGGCCACGAAATACAGTAAAAATATACAGAGAACAAAGTTTCCTGAGAGGCAAATATATCCAATAAAAATAAAATGTGTTACTGTACTTTTACTTGTAATAAAATATAATTAACTTTTCTGGATGTAACAAAGAATCTGTTATCTATGTGAATATTTTCCACTAACACATTCCATGTTGGCATGACAAGCAGTGGAAGTTTCCGACTGTCTGATTCGCTATATACATATACACACATGTATCTAGATGATCTCCAGGTGTCTCTGTGCAACCCGCGGCTGTTAGAAAGTATATTTCTTTGTGTTGGCCATTTATTCCAAATGTCAGCCCATGTTAACCGACACAGTTTACTAAATGTTGTAAAATGTCAGCCCATGTTAACCGAAACAGTTTACGAAATGTTGTAAAATGTCAGCCCATGTTAACCGACACAGTTTACGAAATGTTGTAAAATGTCAGCCCATGTTAACCGAAACAGTTTACGAAATGTTGTAAAATGTCAGCCCATGTTAACCGAAACAGTTTATGAAATGTTGTAATATGAGATACAGCAAGAATACAAGTAGTTACTGTAAAAAAGGGAAAATTAAATTTAATTGTAAATGTAATGTAAAAAGTAAAGGTAAGTTCTTATATAGTCCTCAGGACTGCTCAAAGCACTTTACACATTACTCCCTGGTAGACCTGTTCACTCGAACACCATATCAACTTCTCTGGGAAGCATTCAGCCATGCTGCAATTAATGCACGGAGACTATTCGTACACAAATATCCAATATTGTCTATAGCCAGGTACTCATTCATACAGCTGAGTGACCTGGAGCAATGTAGAGTGAACAAACTTGCCCAAGGGTCAACACAGCAGCACAGGATTTAATGTTTTCAAACCCGAGTTCTCCCGAATAAGAGTCCAGCCACTGTCCTCCATAAATATATCCTACAGTGGATGCTGTGTATGTCTATGTGCACTTACTAACGAGAGTCTCTCTGTGAGGTCGAGACCCGCATCAATGCAGTGCTCCATCGCCAGTCTGACAAACAACATTGGAATAACTATTTAATTAACGGAATATACATCACAATAAAATTGAACGACAGTTTTACGGAACACTGCAACATCAAATGTGTTATAAGTATAACATCTTGACCGGTTAACTACCATGATGTCCACATCTCAATATTTCTTAAAATGCATGATTTGGTGATTGATTTAAATAACCTACTATCGCGGCTGAATTACACAGCACAAGGTATTTAGTTGTGATTGTGTAGCGCATGCTGCAATGGTCTTCCATAGCACAAATTTCCCATCATGACTGCAGGGTTTCGAAAGAGTTATTCTACATGCTAAGATCACTGTAACCGTGCCTAAGCCTGTAGATGCTATCTCTATCAGGGCTCCATGCCTAAGGGTAACCGTCAAGGCTCACGAGGTGCACCTTGACAGTAATTATTTGAGGCAATGTTCAAGTTTCGAGCCTAAGTTGCAGAGATGTGATTACAAAGTAGCAATCATGAAAAAAGAACCTTAATCTAGATGACAACAGTTCTCAGTAATGTTGCATCATATCCAGTCTTCCAGTCTTCACATGTCTTACCCAATGGCTGAGTTAAGTTCATCCGCAGTCCCTTCAGCTTCAAAGACGACATCGTCCTTAGGCCTGCGTTCTCCAGTGAACGTTGCCGATGTGCCTAAGAGATAATGTAACCAGGTCAGTTTGCTATTTTGATCAATTAGGATTGCAGGGGACCATTTCACTAAGATGAGTTCTCAAGAAAATCCATTATTAAACAGAATCTCTTGAAAATTTAAGCAGCTTTCAGAAAATACAAAAGCTGCAGTGTATCACCGAGGACATTATTACCTTGAAACACCAGCTAAGATGCCCCAGTGGCGCACCCTGGTGCTGACAGTTTTCAGTATACAAGACCACTGTCAAGGAGCAAAATCTATTTTAAAGAACAAAAGCAGGCTTACGAGCTCATAAGAATGTCACTGAAACAGCTCCCGGGTCAGTTTGCTGGTTTGATCAGTTATGAATGCAGATCTCGGTTATTATCCAAAGACACGTTATCATTGGTACCACAAGAAACACACATGAAACTAACGGGTCATAACATAAAGGTAGCTTGGTAAGGAGGACGAAGGAGGTGGGGAATCAGTTAGTTAAAGTCAACAGCGATGTAGAAGGAAGAGAGTAAATTAACAGATCGGAATGTATGAGAGGAAGGCCATGGCGTAGCTGGGAGGATTGTGAGAAGAGAGATTTGGCAGGATTGGGAAGAGAGTAAAAAATAAGAGATCAATGGATGGGGAGGTACTGAGATGCATTGTTGTAAAGGTAGCTCTTTTTTTCATTTTTGTGGCGGCTATCATACAAACCTTTGTCACCAGTTTTTGTGTATATCTTCGGCATTTTGTTTCCACCACTGAAACAGATGTCACTGATAGTCATGTATAGATTCAAAGTTAAAGCCACACCAACAACAAATAGAAAAAAGATAACTCATCAGATGTTCTAGCAGCATGAACTAATTTCATCAAGACCCGGGTTGTTTACAGGTGGCATTATTTGATGTGACTGTCTATAAATTACACAGTATAATTGTTAACCATGTACACAATTAACCTAGAACGCACTATGCTCACTAGACATGTGATCTGTGATTTATATACACATATAAATATGTATGACTCTATCCAAGTCTGCATACTTTCAACAAGAAGCAGAAGAAATTAGCTGCAGTCTAAATAATTCTTTATAAATTTATCACATGGTATTGTCCATACTCAAATGTATTTTAATTATTATAACAGGGATCGCTCTGGAAAATGGTATGAATGTGGCCTTCGGGCACACCAGAGGTAGAACTATGTGCCTTTTTGATATTTTATGTGCCCCTACATCCTCATTCACAGTGCCTGGTGGCGATACGCTGTCGGGTGTCGGTTTCTCGCTCATGGTCCCAGTGGCATCAGTGGCAACGGCACTGCATTCGCTGTTGTTCAGCTCGTTTTTGTCAACTGCAGCAGTTAGCCTTTTTTTGCCCATGCAAGTAATGTTGTTTGTTTGGGCAATGGAACAGTCTTTTCTTCGGTGGCACATCCACAAGATTCAATCGATGAACAATAATTTAGAAAATCCATGGGGCAGTCTAGTGGACAATAGGTGTAATACACACCTTAACGACAAAATTATAAAATCGCAGTAATACAATTCTCTGCCACACGTTTGCAGTTAAGCAAGATAGGACCTAATTTTCTGACATAAACAAGCTATTTTTGTATGCAGCATTCGGGCACATGCGGCCCGTCGCGTGTTTGCAGTCAAGCACGATAGGAACAACATTTTTGCTGAAAAACATGTTATTTTTGTATGCGGCATTCGGGCACAAGCAGCAGAAAAGAACGTAAAATGTCAGCAAACGGTGCATCATTGATGCAAAGCTAGGGGAATACCTGTTTTAATCATATCATATCTATTCACCATGATATGATTGGGCATAAAGATTCCAATTCTGAAAATAACTTGCTTAACATTTAATAACCACAACTGTATTCGTACATTCAAAATTACATCGCGATTTTACACATTTACATTCCTATAAAGGTAGCCTTAGAATAATAACTGTTGGTTCAACGGACTCGGTTGTTGAGTTAGACACACACACAGTGTTATGTTTACATTTCCACCATGCACGTGAGGGGTCAGAGCAGCAGCCAATGAGCGCCGCCAGAAAAAATTCGCAGCCGTCGGACGGGCGATATTGCATTGTCACCTTATAAAGCGTAGTCCCGCGGCGTGCACTGCCTTTATTGCCCTGCAACAGGTCAGGGTCGTCATCAACGACTTATTTCTATTGACGCTATTCAATGTCACTAGTCATTAAATCCGCAAATGTTAAAAATTTATGACCCATACGATTCACGCCCACCATGTTGTTCTATACTGGTAGAACCCGTAGAAGCTGTTTAATAGTTTTCAGTGTTGGGTGGTCCACGTCTCGTTTGGTCACTGTCTAGGTTTGGCTTTTGTAGATCTTGTTTTAAATATGTAATTAATTTAGCAGAATATGTTACTGTGAGAAAGGAGGTCCAGCAAAATCAGTGTTTGTTTTTTCTAGAAATAAACAGCCTCGCTGACACATCAATCTGTCTTGTTTAATTAGTAAATTACAAGTAAGTCTGCATATTGTCACGACCGGAAATGTCATGTCATGCTTAAATTTGGATCTTTGAAATATCGTGTTGTAGAGCATAAAAAAGATCACCTCCTTTGGGGGGCCGTGAGGGGTACTTTTAAGTCTCAAGGTCTCGAATGAAGACGGAGATCCGATGATCGATAGAAAAGAACACAGGTGCGATCAGCTTCAGTGTGTCAACAACTTGATTGACATTCTACTCTCGGTGTGCTCGGAAGAACTTGAAGATGATCTGCTGGTACTTGTGAACCAGTAGCCAGCATGTTCTGCAACTATGGTAACCTAATCTTCAAGAGGCAACTCAGAACCACTGTCCTTGTGCACCCGCGTTATAAGATTATCCAATACAACAACTGCATGTCACATGGTAAAGGTATCGTGTGGCTGCATGCTGATACATTCTTACCTCTGCTAGCTTCGGTCAGAACTTCAGGCCATCCAGACCCCTGTATCAGACCTGCCGTGGTGGCCCACAAATACGTTTCAATATGCAGACCTCCCAGAATCACGACAGACCTCCCAGCATCACGACAGACCTCCCAGCACCACGACAGACCTCCCAGCATCACGACAAACCTCCCAGCATCACGACAGACCTCCCAGCATCACGACAGACCTCCCAGCATCACGACAGACCTCCCAGCATCACGACAGACCTCCCAGCATCACGACAGACATCCCAGCATCACGACAGACCTCCCAGCATCACGACAGACCTCCCAGCATCACGACAAACCTCCCAGCATCACGACAAACCTCCCAGCATCACGACAGACCTCCCAGCATCACGACAGACCTCCCAGCATCACGACAGACCTCCCAGCATCACGACAAACCTAAATTGTTTTCACTAAGTGTTTCTAGGAATGTCAATTGATTTTTCTCGGCAATGTCTTAAATTGATTTATCCATCTCCAGCAGCGGGACGTGTTGCGGGTTGAGGTGCTTGGTACAGTCTTGTTAGAATCATGTCTATCTTTGTCGTGGAAAATTTACAAGTGGTTATCATTGTATTTAATTCAGCGATCGGCAACCTGCGGCCCGCGAAGCTATTTCATTCGGCCTGCGTACTAAGATTGCAGACGTTCGGCCGCGGAAAAACACGATGCATTTGCATGGAGCACCAAATCAAAGAACTCTTCCAGTTTGTTTGTTTCAGTTCGTTTCCGCTTTCATGATCAAGTAGTTACTATGGGAGACAACTGCGGAACTTCAAATACATACAGTTCTCAACACTCCTGGAAAACGAACCAGCGGTGACGTACTCAGCTTTCTTTGGGCTGCTGAGACGGGAGTTTGAAAAGGGATTTACAGATGCAGTGCGCGCAGTTTTTTTTTTTAAAGCCCGTTCCAGATGAAAGTCGCCTATGGCCGGACGTTTTGTAGATGAAGTCCACCGGACCGCAATACGCCTCTGTGACACTCAAAGCAACAGTCGACAAGGTGCCGCCTGTAGAGTTCTACCATACATTCTTGTAGTTTCGTAAACTGATCAAACATGCCAAGTTCATTGCCTGTCTCTTTGGGACTAGACATGGGTGTGAGCAGGGGTACTCAAAGATAAATTTCGTGAAATGCAAGACGGGGACGCAGTTAACTGAAGGAAAATTGCTTGACGCAGGGAAGCTTGCAGGAACAAGTCTGCAACCAGAATTGGGGCACTTCGTGGAGCAGCAACAAACCCAGACAGCGCACTAGTCAAAACGGAGGTTGCATACCAACACCACGGACAACTACAAGAATAATGCGTACTTTTTAGATACAAAAATAATCAAAATCATACCTTGGTGATCGTTAATAATCAATCGGTATTAAGTTTATACGCGTCTAAATGTGTATGCTCAAAGTCAACGTATAAGAGCTAGTATGTTTATATACTCGTAATATAATATACCGGTCTCCAAGAAGATTAGGCGAATGTTAACCAATATTCACAAATACACGTGTGGCCCTAGCCCACCTCAGTTATTTGGCCCTCCATTCAGAAAAAGTTGCCGGACCCTGATTTAACTCATTTTCCAACAACATCTAATCAAGAATGATGTACAACATCTATCAACGCTGCTTTACTCTTCTTCTCGATTCACTGGTGGAACGAAGCACTATGCAACGAAAGGCATTGGTGGGACCAGAACATTTGCTGCGGTATGTCTGAACTAGAGTGGCCTGCCCCCGAGACCCTTTTGAATGTGCCCCTCATTACTGAAGTTACGCAGTGACGAAAAAATCCAATCCCCCCACCCCACCCACATCTTCCGATGTAGTGATCCGGCAACACAACAGGGAGTCGTGCTGAAGCTCCGGCAATCAATATGAATTTGGTTCGGCTGCCAGTGGAGGCTTTTGTGCTCCCCATAGACTACTGTGTCTGGACCCGCTCCTGAAAGGGACCCCGCTTCCGACCCACTGGTGGACTGAACGTATATGAGCGAGGAAGGATAGACTCACCGGTGCGTAATCATCGATTTCGTGAACATATTTTAAGGGGTTATTGACCCAACCCTGGTTGGTTCTTGACCCAAACCCTGGTTGATTCGGTCTTGGAAACTGCATAGAACAGGGATATTCCAGTGCCATGAAGCGACGAAGTTGCCGTCCTGGGTGTGGTGTTCTGATCAAGGTTACCAAGAGCGGCAGTCGTAAAGAGGAGCTACCGCGCGGTGACTAGAGGGACAGACACTGTTATTGTTGGTTTTTGTTTTGTTAGCGATGCCTCTGGTAAAATCATCTTCAATGGCGAAGACAGTCTGATAAACACAATCAGACAATACCCATGTAGAAGTTGGGCCAACTTCCTGCTCCATGTTTCATGTATAGAAAATGGATTTGAACGTCATGAAATTATCTCTGCGAAAAGAGGCTCACAGTTCATGTTCATTGGAAGTAAAGACATATTTAGCATTGTAACCTGACTCACGTAGACGATTTCCATACACTCTTTTTTGCTGTCGACGACTTAGGTCTTGCTAGGAGCTGGCGGAAGAAGTACTTCGATCATCATTGGTGGAACAACTGACACGTCACAACCATCATATCAGGGAACTACGATGAAGAATAATTCCTCTTTAGCACAGGTTCGGAAGTTACAGCTACGCTTCCCGCAGTTTCGGACGCCATCCTAAATTTAGCGCTTAACAAACGGAGGATTCTAGGGGATTTTTTTGTTAATTAATTGTTAGGTATTTAACAACTATTCTGAAAAATACCTTTGTACTATTTATTTTCATGGCCGGTACCTTTTTGACAAATGCTGTTAAACGATGTATACGCCGATGCATTTCTTATATTTTATGTTTAGAAAATATCACATGCCAACACCTGACCACTTGCCAGCAACAGAACAGTGTTGTGCAACGTGCATTCGATTCGATGCAGGACTGTTCTGACTACTGACGCGTTATAAAAACTTAATGATGTTTTCAAAGCCACAAAGGGCATGACAGCGATGTCCGTATGGTGTTGCCGTTTTGGATCGGATGTTTGGTAAATGTAGGTATTTATTTATGGAGTACATTGTTTACCATTTGCATAAAGTATTACTGACTATGCAAGTTATTGATCAAACACAACGTAAACGGCCAATTAATAACATCACGTATAGTCAGAATCCGTATTGACCGAGTTCAACCCGTGTTGTGGCCGAGTTTAACCCCTATTGGCCGAGTTCAATCTGTGTTATGGCCTAGTTAAACCCCTGTTGTGGCCGAGTTCAACCTGTATATTGGCCGAGTTCTTCAAGAATGTTACATTTTGATGTTTGTTTAATTTCAACCTCCATCACACATCGGCACAAACATGCCATTATTTCTGCGCATGAACAAATTTAATCGGTGAAATTTATAGTCACGTCATTGCCAGTTCAAAACGTCGAAGGTCGGTCAGAGAGTGACTTTAACGCCTTGATAGTGTACGCAAATTACCCTGTGGCGTCGGACCAACACGAAAACAATACGAATATGACCAACCAATAACACACATCTAGTATAAGACTAGTTGTTGTGCAGTTGTACGCAACGTACGATATCATTATAGTTTACTGAAAGAGGATATTTTGGTAAATGTAAAAATTCCGAATGAAATGAACCTGTCGTCGCAATTTTGAAAATCAGTCGCAAACACCATTGACGCGAGATGCCATCGGGAAGTTGAAAAAACAGTCCACTATTACAGCTGTTGCCATGCTAACAGAGACAATACACAACCGCACGCACTTATGCATATTATGAACAAATGACTGCGGTAACAGCGCCAACGTGAACGCAGAATGAACAGTGTGAACAGTCGGTCACTCGTCGTCTGATCGAGCAGCCGGCATTTCTGCTACAACAATATGCAGCGTCAACCATGCCTCGCGTTGATCCTCATGGTATCGTTATTGGCCGGCAACGGACGTGGTGAGTAACTTCACAAACCTTAGCATCTAGTTTATACGGGTGCGTTAACGTTTTCCTCTTAGACGGCATGAACCGGAGCGCAAGACTTTCAGGAGTTAAACTATGACCCCTACAATAGGACGTAAGACCCATATCTTTTAAAACAGTAGCGGATCCAGAGAGCGTAGTTTGCGGGGGGGGGGACCTCTAGTGGCGCCCGACGCAAATTCATATTCCGTGGTCTGAGGCTGAGCTGTCAGATCAAAACGTCGGAAGACGGGGGGTGCTGTTGACAATTGTTCGCCTCTGCGTCGCAGTAACTTCAGCTTCATGTAACCGAAACGGGGGAACGGGGGCACATTCCAAAAGTCTAGGGGGCACGATAAAGGGGCCTATTCAAAATGTCTACAAGCACGCCAAATTCTAAAGGTCTAGGGGGCACGTGCCACTACACCACCTGCATCCGCCTATGTAAAAATACCGCATGTAACTTGTAACAAACTTCTCACCTTTTATAGGGTAAATCAGTTGTTCGGAACGTAAAACGTAATGTGCGTAATACGTAAGACCGGCTTTACACTATGCAACGCGGTTGCAAGCAGCAAGGCGATGCTGACGTCATTGAGAAAGGTCAAGGCCGAATGTTGTGGAAGACAGAAACCCCCAAGTCAATCAGTTTCATACTAAACCTTATGACCTTTCAGTGATTTAACAATTACTCTACATATATGTATGCCTTACCTCATGTTCTGCGGCAACTAGTATCCGTCAATCAGTTTAAAAAGAAACTCAATGAGCTATTACTGTCTAAGTATCTTTGAAAGCTTTACCTTATATGGGTATGTGTGCATGAATGTGTGCACATATATGTGATACATGCCTGTATGTTTACAGTTGATGCACGTGTCGTTTTATGACACATGTAATTTAATTTACCTACCTATTTATTATATGTACTGATACTGTTGTTATCAACACCTTGCTTTAATGTTTTAATGTAAAAAATAGGAAAAGAAAACAAAAATATGTATCTTTACATTATATCTGGCACTAAATCCATTTTATGTTTTGCACGATACTGCGTCTATAATATATATTTATAATATGTAATGTAATCCGTGTTATATGTCTTCATACTTCCATTTTATCTCAGATACTCAGCAAGTATTTTCCAATGCACACTATACCATTCAATTATGGTTATTCGTGATAGCCATTCACGCTCCCGGTGAAATAAGCCGGTCTGTCTCAATATATTCAGGTAGAACAACTTTTCACAGGACTAATTAATTGAAATTGTAACGTTCTTTTCCTAATTTCCCGTTTCATTTCTATTTCTTGCGTTCTTCGAATTCGTTAGTCTGCACACCTTTCGTAGTGCTTTCACTGTCGTTTTAGTTTGATAGTCGATATCATGGAGAAAAAAACTCCTATCGTTGATCAATATATACACGGAGCAATTAACAAGAAAAGTTAATAAATTAAAATATAATAAAACTTAATTTATATGTACTTTTTAGCGGGTAAAAATTGTTTGGAGATCAATTCATTAAAATAGGCTAAAGCCTTTCTAAATAACACTTTTCCCTAAGATGTCTTGGGGGTACCCCTCGGTTAACGATCTGTTATTTCAATTTAGCACCTTGAAGATAAACCAGAAAGTCTCGTCTGGTAAATAATTGTGTAGCATTAAAATAAGTTGATTGTTGTTGCGCTTGCTTGATATATTATATTATTGTATCCTCCTACCTAACAAGTAGGCCTAATATTAAAGTGCGCACAGTAGAGCTAAAATCTGTTTTACTAAACAAATATGCCAAACCACTTAAACGAAGCCATACCTAATTATCCTTCTCAGTGGACAATATTTATTACAGAGCTCGAACAAGACGCTAATGTTTTTAAATAGCTCACATGTAATTAAGGAAAACACCGACAGCGCTTCCATGGAAAAAGTCGCATTCATTCTAGTAACGTGCATCAAACGTATTCGATAAAACATCCCCAAATGCAAGTTAGAGCCGAGGTGTTTCCGAAACACCACCATGGAATATAATAGTTCTATTGAATTTTAAAAGGTAAATGTGTAGCTGAATGCGAATACACGGAGCTAATCCACTTCATAATATTAACTTCACTACAGCATTAGACGCGTCCATTGGTGTCTGGTGATTTTCCATCGACACATTTTGCGTCAACGCCATAGTCGTGAATTGAAGGCAATAGTTTGATGATGTGCGGGTCTCTGATGAAATATGTATGTCTTCATCCTAATTGTAGTATCGCTAAAATGAATCAGTTGTTACTTTTAAAGGGGCTTTATCGCCACATGTATGATAGAGTGTCTACAATTACTTGAAGGTTTAAATTACCGTGGTCACATGACCACGACCAGAAAGGGGCGGACATGTCAGGCGTGGAACGTAGACGAGGCACGTGGTAGCACTATCTGTGCAACTGTCCTTGCTTGTATAAATAGCACCAATGTGTTATCGTATTGTATGTTTCTGAAAGCTAAACAGGTGCAATACGAAATATCCGCAATACAAATTTGGTAAAGGATACACGTATTCTCTATTCACTAGTACTACACTACTGCGTTTCACAAAGGGTCCTCCGGACTTCTCAAAGCGCTTTACACTTTACTCCCTGGCAAATGTGTTCAATCGAACAGCATCTTGACTTTTCTGGGAAGCACACCTATACTACTGTCGCGCATGCGCGGAGCCTGTTAACTTCCTCTGGTCTAGCTTTATGACATATCATAAATCAAACATTCCCGCATACAGTTATCACTTTAAAAACTTTGCCTTATGTTCTTGTCATAAGAAACACTTTTGGGATTAGAATTTCAACAAAATAATTTATACGAGGAAATGTCCGAACCCACAACGTGTTCGGCATTCATTTTTTATGGCTTGACGTTGTCTTTGCTAGGCAACATGTCACATGATAAATATGTCAATTATTTGGAACGTAAAGTGTAATGACCGCGTAAGACGTAACAATCGTTGGTGCAACGCGTGCGCGGCAAATACTTCGGGAAATTGGCCCCTGCGTCATGGATTAGGTTGCTTGGCAACAAGAAGTAGACGCCGATACAATAGGCATACGTTTACACTCAAGCCACTGCCACAGCAATACGAATATTATTTGACAATTCTACATTATCACAACTTGAGACTATTGATCGACGTAAAAATCACTTTCTCTCTGACCTTAGTCGTTTTTTAACAAACAACAAGTGACGCGGTTGTCTACATTTGACGTGCGCTGAAATCATCGCAAACATATGCGAACGTTTTATGGTGTTTGTGTATCTATGTTGTGTGATTTTATTCATTTGCTAAGTACTGCTAACACGACTGTCACTTATGGACTACCAAGTTATCCCGTCTGAGTCATGACTGGTCGTGACTAGAACACAATATCTTAATTAAAGTGCAGGGCTGTGAAATAAGGTTATCTCCGTACTGTCGTCTCACTGCGTTTTCTGTATAGAGCAGATACATTATTAACTGTCATTTTGAAAGTGAGTTTGGTTGACAGAGCCCTTTGTGGCTAGGAGTCATGGAGTGTCTACAATCACATGAGGGTTACGACTACCGTAGGTTACAACGAAGTCGGGGCGGACGTGTCAGGCGTGGAACGTAGACAACTTACAAGTATATAAATTACGTGTACGGATTGTTGTACAAATATTGCTATCATATATATATATATATATATATATATATATATATATATATATATATACTCCAGGGTCCCAACAGGGTTCAACTTTTCTATCTATGTGATCAACGAGACGTGAGAGACATATTCACGCACGCGTGCACGCACACACGCACGCACATATACTTGCACGCCGCTCACATACACATATATATTCACAATATTTATATATATATATATATGAATATATATATATATGAGTATGTGTGTATGTATAGAGCTGCAGGTACAACGGGATGCAAGCCAGAATCCAAGAAGTCAATCCGCTAGCTCCGCAAAAAGGACATAGATATGCTAGAAAGAGTACAGAGGATAGCGACTAAAATGATACCAAAACTGAGGGATCTTAATTATGAAAAACGCCTAAAAGAATGTGGTTTAACAACACTAGAGACCAGGAGATTGAGAGGAGATCAGATAGAAGTGTTTAAAATATTGAATGGTTACGAAAATATTGATAGAAATATGTTTTTCTCAGTTAAGAAAGATAGAAAGACTAGAGGACATGAAGTTACATTACTAAAGGAGCAGTGAAGATTAGACGTAAGAAAGTTCTAATTTTCACAAAGGACTGTGAATGAATGGAACAGATTATCTGATGATTGTGCGGGCGCTAGTAGTGTGAATATGTTTAAAAATAAAATCGACACATACCTCAGAAGGGCTGGATATATGTAGATAAAAGGGTTTCACTCTCGATAAGCCAAAGGCTTCCTTGTCCACCTGCCATCTAGAGTTAATTCTCTGGATGGCAATCTTGTTAAATCTCTGTCCATTGTTTGCTGTGCGCACTTTTGGAACTTGGACGGTCTGTCTGTACACTGCAAATTGCTGTCAAACGGCAATTGCGTTCTTTCATTTTGTCTCTTTACGTTTTTTCTCAGTATCAACACATCGATGGTGTCGTCTCGAAAATGACTTCAGTTCACACGACCTGTTGGTCGTCAAAAGGTTGAGTGACATGAGGTAGTCTGCGAATGCTGATGGTGTTTCTGCGTTAGTAAAAGGGTACTCCGTCATTTCCCCCCGTCTTAATCCAATATTGGACACCAGCAAGGCTCTAGCTCTGTTGCCGTCATTAGAAGGCATCATTTCAACACTGCAGCCACAGTTTGACATCTTTGAACGCCGTGGTCAAGAGCTAACTGGCGTTGATGATTTTCAGAGAAAGAGAAAACCAATAAATAACTATGTTACGTAGGCAGCAATGACTTAATTGTTCGTGATATTTTCAAAGTCGACAGCTTTCGTATCATCATCGACAAACTGACGATTGCTATGTCAGATCGCATACAGTGAAGTGCCATTGGTAGTACACATTTTTGTTCACTTGAACGGGGGCCCAGAAGCTCGGGGTCCTGGAATAATTTTTCCCTTGAGTTGGGCCCCGAGAGCTGTGGGCAATGGAATGATTTGTTCCTACTTGAATGGACCCCCTGGAGGTTGGGACCCTGGAATGATTTCAGTGAGTCAGCCCGACTCACCTGAACACGTTGTTTTTCGTACTAACTTAACAACTTATAATGCCATCTTTAAAAAGTATACGTACAGCAAATCAAATGCACTATGAATCTTGTTTTAGCAAATTAAGATATATTATCAGAAAATGTGGGATATTATAACTAATATTCTCTTCAGAAAAAAATAACTGTCCCTGCATTCTCTAACTGCAAAATATTAATTATAACAGACAAGACCGTCTTCAGAAACACATTTAATACTTTTTTTGCTCAAATCTAGCAACACAAAAACACATAATCCCATAAAAAGAACATTTATATACTATCTGAAAGGACAGCATAATTATTCGTTTCAATATCAACATCTTGATGAAAAACAAGTAAAAACCAATTATAATAGATAATATGCAACAAAAGTAAGTAGTGGTGTTGACGGTAATTCTTCACGGCTATTAACTTTACTTACATTTGCACTAATGAAATCATTACAATGATCACAAACCAAATATTAACTCCAAGTATCTTCAGTGGCAAAGTTAAAATCGCCAAAGACGTAACTTCAATCTATAAAATGGAAAAAATACACATGTCTTTTTTTTTATTACAGACCTACGTCACTCTTACCAGTTATTTCAAAAGTAATTGAAAAAGTAGTTCACGTCCAATTAAATTGTTATTTCAAAACACAGAAACGTTGTATGAGAACCGATATGGATTCAGAACGGAACAGTTCAACCGAATTTGCTGCTCTTTAATTAATTAATAGAATAATGACACATGTGACCAATAATACTATATCTATATACAAGTGTAGAACATACAGACGCTTTCAACATCATGCATCATGCAATATTACTAGATTATTTTTCATCCTTCTTTCCAGCTGAAAGAGGTGAAGGTCAGGTACTGTCTTGTCGAACTACTCATTCTGTTCCTTCTAAAAGGGGTGATGATCAGGTACTGCATTGTCGAACCACTCATTCTGTTCCTTCTTAAAGAGGTGAAGGTCAGGTACTGCATTGTCAAACCACTCATTCTGTTCCTTCTGAAAGAGGTGAAGGTCAGGTACTGCATTGTCAAACCACTCATTCTGTTCCTTCTGAAAGAGGTGAAGGTCAGGTACTGCATTGTCAAACCACTCATTCTGTTCCTTCTGAAAGGGGTGAAGGTCAGGTACTGCATTGTAGAACCACTCATTCTGTTCCTCCTGAAAGAGGTGAAGGTCAGGTACTGCATTGTCGAACCACTCATTCTATTCCTTCTGATAGAGGTGAAGGTCAGGTACTGCATTGTCAAACCACTCATTCTGTTCCTTCTTTTCATTGTTTCCTAGCAGCAGCCCCCTCTCTGTCTTCCATCCTCCCCGCCGTCTCATATCTCTCCTAACGCAGTCCTCTCGTCTCAGCTGTGGCCTTCCCCTTTTCCTGAGTCCTTCGTCTTGTCCGCCTCAGCTCTCGTTGTTAGTTTCACTTCATCCAACTTACCAAATAGTAACTTAAACTTATGCAACCAAAATCACATCACAATATCCAAACGATACAATTGATAACAACAATACAATGATAACAAGCCGTATTTGTTTAATATATGAAATAGTGGTAGTCTCCATGGTATCATATATTATTCCATTAAACAGCTTAAACGTCAACTTGATCAATTTCCAGTGACAATAGAATATTTATGTCAGTTGTGACAAATATGTATTAAACAATCGCAAATATGTTGGGATCCCATGTACGTTTTCAGTTTGAATTTATGCATTAGCAGAACGGTTGATCAATCCAGTTCGATTTCACACAGGGACTTGACTGGTCCGAAGTTCCCGAAGATGCGCGTAGTGACGTAGAGGCAGGGGCGGCCTGTGCAGCGACACGTGAACGTACACACAGTGGCGCCATCTACCTGTGGTTCGGTTGTGCCCAGATGACATCGCCTGAAGGAGCCGTCGAACGGGCCACCGGAAAGCTCCGTCACCGTGTAAACGTGCAGCTAGACAATATATATATATATATATACATATAATATATATACATGCATACACACACAGAAACACACACACATTTATATTTACACTGTATATATATATATATATATATATATATATATATATATATATATATATATATATATATATATATATATATATATATATATATACATATATATATATATATACATATACGTACACACAGACACACAGACATATAATTATATATTTATTTAATATATATATATACATACACACACATACACACACATGTATATATAATATACAGGTATATATATATAAACGCACGCACACACGCACACACACGCACGTGCGCGCGCGCACACACGTTAGTTAGTACAAGTCAAATAATGCAAATGGCTTCAGAGTGAATGGTTACGCTGAATATGCAATACTTTTTTTTGAAATTGACATTTCAAGAATTTGACGATGCCATATATTGGAGCAAAGCAATTCAACACCGTTACAACGCCTATGACAAAAAATGTAGCACAAAAATGCTTTAAATAGCAATTTTACTTATTTCTCTTGTGTGCATCAATGCTTATATCTATTGTGTGCATCAATGCTTATATCAGCTTAATTAACCTCACTTTTACTTTTACGTGTCGATTTATAATAGTAGCAATGGTGTGAATGAAAAGTGGCTACTGGGAAGTAGTTGTAACGGGAAGTTGCCATAAGGCGAAGACGCCATTTTATTGTCTATATATTATTAGTGTCGTAAACACGTTAACACATCATATCTCATTTGACGTCCATTCAAATATTCGGTTAAGAAACATGACAACTACAGAAGGTTGTTTTTGTTGTAATTTGTGTAAATAATCAAATAAAAAATGTATCAAACATTAATCTTATACTTTACGTGAAATACAAATAATGTTCAATCTGCTCACCGTGGTTAATACGAGTTATTAGTATTTTATTTTTTATTGATCTCCATTGAAACAATAAATATCACCTGTTTATCATCGCTGCAGTCTCCCTTCTGCATGGTGACGTTGATATGGAATGTATTTTGCGACTGAAACGGGCCAACTCTGAGAATGAAGTCAAGAGCATTGGTTGTTGACGTCACATCTTCGCACGTCTTGCGATTGTGGTCGAAGAACACGGCGCAGTCGCCGAACTCACGGTAGCCTCTCGCTATGGGCGCTAGAAGGAAGGGAACCTTGGCAGAGTTAGAGACTAGCACGATCGACTTGATCATGAACGTATCATCGTATAACAGGGGAAATGGGAATGAAAAGTAGCTATAAAGGGAAGTAGCTACAAGACGAGGACACCAGTTTATTATGTACTAGAAACTTTGATATAGATGTGATTTGTGTAAATAATAAAATAAAGTTATGACCAAACATTAACGTTGTGCTTTACGTGAAATACAATGAATTCCTACCACACTTCGGAATCTCGCATACTTCCCAACGTTTATTTGGGTCCGTTGTATAGCACCAAGGCACTGTCTCTTGGCAAGCATAATAGAACTTGTTTCTGCAGTAGTTGCCAACTAATCCGACCGGACAGTTCACACTAGGCTCATGAGGCTGTAAGGATAAAACGAACATATCGTCGATGTCGATGCATTGATACATTACTGCACAAGAATCTTTGTAGAATAAAATTGTGATATATATATATATAATATAATATATATATACATATGTATATATATGTATGTATGCATATATATATATATATATATATATATATATACATACACACACACACACACATATATATATATATATATATATTACGTTAAAGGGTTGTCGTACAAATATTGCTACCACGTGCCTTGTCTACATTCCACGCCTGACACGTTCGCCCCGACTTGGTTGTGTTCATTTGACCATAGTAGTCGTAACCTTCCGGAGATTGTAGGCACTCCATCACAACTTTCGTATCGCGCTCTGTTAACCAAAATCACTTTCAAAGTAACTGATAATTCATTTATTCCACATAATAAAGCGTAATCATCGAACTCTTGGTAGCCTCTCGCCATAGCGGGAGTAGGTGCGAGACACGAACACGGAGTGAGTTGGAGACTCGCACGTATTTACCATGGACATGTCATTTTATTGTAGTAGCAATAATGGGAACGAAAAGTAGATATCACGGGAAGTATACATAACAGAAAGTAGCTATACATCCGTAGGGCACCATGTTATTAGCTACAATACAATACATATTTCGCTGTTAATATGCTAATAATCTTAACACTCATTAATTAAAGGTAATACATATATTTTGACTACAGAACGTTACTATAGGAATCATTTGCGTTTAGTAACATTATAATTCTAGGTGTCCTACGTGAAGTACAATAATGTCCTACCACACGTCGGAATGTCGCATAATTCCCAACGTTTATCTGGGTCCGTTGTATAGCACCAAGGCGTTGCCTCTTGGCAGTATAACATGTTTCTGCAGTAGTTATCGACTAATCCGACAGTGCAATCGACACTAGGCTTATGTGGCTGTAAGGAGAAAACGAAGATATCGTTGATGTCGAAGCATTAATATAATATTGCACGATAATCTTTCTAGAGTAAAATTGTGATATATATATATATATTACGTGTAAGGATTGTTGTACATATATTGCTACCATGTACCATGCCTGACATGTCCGCCCCGACTTGTTGTCTATCTAGCAATTTGAATTAGGCGAATGTGGCTACAGTGAGAACACGAAGTTGACGATGTCGATGCGTTGACACAACGGGATCGTTTGCAACCTAAGGTACTGCAGAAAGACGTTGTATTTGACATTTTATAACAGTAAATATATAAATTAGGTTAACACATGCAAACGAGCGAAGTACAGCAGAAATCTGACATGGCCCTTTCAAGTTGAGAACACTACGTAAACAACACAAAACGCAGGTTTTGTGAAATCGTTACTTAGCCTATGTTGTGAACTCCCCCCACGGCAAACAGAATAATCCCTTTAGAAGACTAGCTTATACCAGAGGACGTCGAGAGGCTCCGCGCATGCGCGATAATCGGCTCATGTGAGTGCTCGACTGGAAGTCGTGAGTCAGTCTGTTTTCATGATTGTTCAATGGCTAAGGTGTTAACTTCATCGGCGTTCGCTTTCACGCTAAACATTTGTATGAGGTGACAAAACCATCCAAAACCGGTTTGTGATATTACAAACCAAACGCATCTATTATAACAGTTCCGTGGCGCCACCTGGATATTTGATCAGCATTCAATTCTTTCAATTAGGAAAAGCCCTCTGACAGGCACAGCAAAACAATGCAACACGTAAGTAAATAACTCTAAATAACTAGTGTTGCATTGTTTGAAGTACCTCGCCAAATGGTAGCTCGGAGGCCAATGGTTCAAGGAAGCAAATGAACAGAGAAAGAGGCGAGTGGATCTAGGCACCTCGGAGGGGGGTGCATTTACAAAAGTGCCTATTTATAAATATTTATACAAATGATACTTTGTTTACACACGCCGCGTTCGCCAGTTGACAACAATGAAACTATCGTGCATTTATTTTTTCTTTCTCGAAAACACGGCCATAGATTGCGCTAACCTAGATTGTAACCACTACACTAGAACGGTAACGTTCAGCAAGCAAGAATATCCCCATACTTGCGAAACTTTCCTTTGTACGTGTTTCCTTTACCAAATTTGAATTGCAAGCATTTCGTACTGCATCTATCTTTCACATGAAAAGCTAACAAATTTGTGCTGTCTATTTATTATACGAGCAAGGATAGTAGGACAAATAGTGCTACCACGTGCCTCGTCTACGTTCCACGCCTGGCACGTCCGCCCCGATCTGGTTGTGTTCACGTGACTACGGTAGTCGAAACCTTCAGGTGACTGTAGACACTCCAGCGCACCTGTGGCGACATATCCAAGCATTTGACGAGGACGACGACATCGACACAATAATAGCGACACAAAGATGACAACAAATGTAACTATAGCAACAACATCGTACGATTGGAATAGTCAATTCATTTCAGCAACACTACAAACAGGAGGAAGGTATCAATATTTCATAAAAGCCGTGCACATCATCACGCTATTGGGTTCTAGTTACGGCTACGGCAGCTTTCGTGGCATTAGCGCAACATGTATCGATGACATTTTCATCATCATATGCAACAATGAACGCGACTAATGATAAGGTGTAGTTAACATTTTGAAATGCTTAAGCTCTGTATATTCGCATTCAGCTACTCTTTACCCTTAATAGGTCAATGGAACTGTTTTTAACAATATAGCTATGTCACACGCGTGACCAGTACCACGTGACCACATGAAGTTGCTTCATGTTGGTGGTCATGTTTCGTAAACATTTAACATGCATTTGTTTTATGGATGCTTTATCAAGGTCGTCTGGTGCATGTTACGAAAATAAATGCGACTATTTCTATAGAAGCGCTGACAACAAAACGCGACGATGTGGCTTTGTCCAGGATAACTGAAACTGACAAACATATTCTAAGTGACACCATTTCAACAGCGTGCTACTTATCTAAGTTAAACATTTGTTTGCTGAGCTGACCCTGGAGCTGAGGCATTTAATATTTACGACCTTCTCAAAAATTGCTCCTCGTCTGGTCAATATGTCAATGTCGTTAAGGTGGTATGAACCATGCACTTTCTAGAATTGATCTTCAAAACAACATTTCCACGCGAGGTTTCCACTCTCGTCAGTAACGCGTGTGTCTCTTCTCGTCCCTCCAATGCTTCTCTCTTTGTGCACAGTCAATGATTATTATGAACACGAGGAGGTTAGGCTGCGAACGTGTCTCTCTGCGTAGCTCCGGGGCAAGAAGGAAACCGTTATGTTTTCCATCTGGTGACAATACTCTATGGCGTGTGATATTTTGCATGTTGACAATATATTTTACCACGTGACCAGGAATACCATATCTAATTCCTTCTTTTAGCCTTCTGAGTGTTACGATACAGCCTGCTATAGTCCTCCATGCATGGACCCCATTCACATTTGTTTGAACATTTGCAGTCAATATGTTTCTCATATGATTGGGTTTTGTTACTTACTTTTAAAAAGGTTACAATTCCAATTAATCAATCCTCAAAAAAGTTATTCTGCTTGGAAATCTGCAAAAGCTGCAAGTGTGAATCACATAACTATGATTAGTTGATTACAGCAAGGGACGAGACACAAAATCGTTTTTACACGCACGTTTGTATTAAGCTCCAGCAAGTGAAATGCTTTGTTTGAACCAGCGTGGCCGGTTGTGTGGCGATGTGACGTAACATTTCGGTTTTCTCTTCGGGGTAAGGGAACAGGCTTCCATGTAAACAAACATTAACCGCCCTTCTTCTTTTTCTATCTCCCGTATCTGTGACAGGCGTTGGCGATCAATGCCTTCCAAACTGCTCCGTTGCTTATAGTTTGTGGAAATGCTATTCTTCCTCCAAACCAGCTTGCCACCCTATTATTTCTTTATCCTCTGGCGTCGTCTGCATGTTCCCTTTCAATCTCTCCTGTAGTTACTAAAGGTGCTGAGGTTTGTGAAATTACTCACCACGCGCATTGCCGGCCAATAACGATACCACGAGGATCAACGCGAGGAATGGTTGACGCTGCATTTTGTTGTAGGAGGAATCTCTGCTGCTCGATCAGACGACGAGTGACCGACTGTTCACACTGCGTTCACGTTGGCGGTGATATCGCCGTCATTAATAATTTTGTTCATAACATGCATGAGTGCGTGCGCGTGTGTATTGCTTCTGCTTGCATGACAACAGCTATAATCCTTGTATTATATTATAATTTTTTTAGTAGCTATTAATTGATGACACCCTTGAACAGAGTCATTCTGTGGATATGAGTGTATAAATAAAATATAGGTTAGACTGGGGCAGCGCGGCCCCTGGAGGTAATACGGCACCCAGTCACGTACACAAAATTTAAATTCTGAATGGCCCAAACTCTTGTATAAAATGATGCTGACATATATCAGATAACTATCCAGGAAATTCAGCAACATGAGACATAGGCAATTAAATTGGGGTGTTTTTGAAATATTTTGTGCAGTTTTATGTAATATTTTGCCAATGGTCAAACTGGTGCAAATCATTATGTAAAGGTGCAAATCACGAACGTAACTGGTGACATTATAATATTATCATTGTTTGTCAGACAATAAAATATGGGGAAAGCAGGTACCGTTTGGAATAGATCGTGTTAAGACACGCAATTTGCATTTGAGGTAAGACGGCCTCTACCGCCTTCCTATACATATACATGGTCAGTATTATAAATGTTACGACACATGCTGCACGAAGGGTAAAACATAATGTTTTCATACTAACGTTGTATAGTAAAACATATGCTAGTCTGCACGCCAAAATTATAACAAAATAATAAGAAATCCAAAACTTGTGATGAAATATTAAGAAACATAATAGATCTTATACGTTTATTTGCAAAATATAGAGTAGATATGTTAATTATAATTTTAATTTAACAGCTAGGGTAACTTAATATATTTCTTTGTATACATGCGTTATTTTTTCAAAGAATGTTTCCTTTTTCGAGGTGAAAAACGCAAACGGAATGTTAAGGACCGTCTTGCCCCAGATGGGGGGCCCTCTTGCCTCATGGTATGGGGCAAGACGTTTTATGGGTACTCGTACTACTTTGCATGTAAAAGGTAACTGACTTGTCTATTTATTGAAAACAGTTTCCCTATGGGTAACACATATATTTGTCTTTAATATGAACACACCAAAGACATGTTAGCATAATTTCATGGTAGGTAATCGGAACGTTTTCCTTAGAGGGGCCGCGCTGCCCGTATTATTATTATTATTAATATTGGACTGTTTTTCCAAGCTTCCTTGTGACAATTGCGATTGATTTTACAAAATGCAATGACGCATCAGTTAGCTAATTTCACTCGGAATTATTTACATTTACCAAAATATCCTCTTACGGTAATCTATAGTGATAACTGCGTAACAACTATACTAGATAATATATGCTATTTGTTGGTAATATTCGATTTGCTTTTGTATTGGCCAGAGGTCGCAGGCTAATACAAAGGCAATACGAATATGATCAATTGATACAAAAACATTGGCAATCTTGTGTACACTATCAAGGCATTAAATTCACTCCCTGGACGACCTTCGACATTTTGAACTGGCAATAACGTGATTATAAATTTCAGCGATAAAATGTTGACACAATGGCATGTTTGTGCCGACGCGCGAAGGAGTAAAGCTAACGTTCTTGATGAATTGGCCAATACGCAAGAACTCACCACAATACAGTTCAACTCGGTCACTCGGTCAGTACTCGATCAATAACAAACAGAGCCAATAATAGTATATACACCCGGTATGCAATGTACTCCATAAATAAGTTAGCAAAGATCCATTAAGCAAATTTTCATATCGCGTGACCTCAGTAGTCAGTACAGTCCTACACCGAGTCAAATGTACGTTGCACAACATTGTTCTGTTGCTGGCGAGTGGTCAGGTATTGGCATGTGATATTTATGTGCATATTATTACACTATACCACATATATAGAGGAAGGCATACACGCAAACACGCAAACACGCAAACACGCACGCACACACTGAACATTATTATGTTGTCCTATGGTGACACATTGTTGGTATGTGGCTCCCTCTGCGGACGTTATTATTTGGTAGCTCCCTCCGAGAGTTGTAAATGTTATATTTAGCCCCGTAATCGTACACTATGGATTCAATTTAACATGTATCTTTATACGTTCACTTTGTAAGATCGCCTATTAGTTGTAAAATTTACTTAGCAAATAAGAAATGCGTTTAATAGAAACACGACATAGAAATTGGAGGTGAAATATTACACATTACATATAACATTTACAAGTAACAACGAAGGCCACGTAAACTGTTAGTGTCATAACTAGAGTCAAATATAGTTATTTATTTGTGTTTTGTAAAATATATCGAAATATTCGCGGACGACAAACGTCCAATATACTCAGCTTATCTTACTGAAGATCAAACATGTCCAAACATGACAAAAGAAAGTACAGAGACAAAATCGAACGGCAGTTTCAATATGGCAACATAAGATCAGCATGGCAGGGACTTGAAATTCTTGCGGGTGCTCAGCCCCGTAACTCACCTGTCTCCAACACAGGAACGAAGGCGGAGAGCATGAAGTTCACAGAGGACATGAACATTTTCTTCAGTCTTTTTGACCGTCACGACTTCACGCGAAAACGCCGAGCTGCGGCGGACCAGCTTCAGTCCCAGCTAGGTGATCATGACTTACCTGAAACCACTCCGGATGACGTCAGCCGGGTTCTTCAGCGGTTTAATTCTCGTAAGGCATTAGGTCCGGACAATTAACATCGGCAGCCGTGTCCTGGAGGAGTGTCATTCCCAGCTTGGAGTAGTTTTCAGCATTCTGTTTAACTGGTCCCTCAGGCAGCACCATATCCCTCGGACATGGAAATCCTCCATCATCTGCCCCGTTCCGAAGAAGCCGCGGCCATCTGCTCCGTACGACTTCAGGCCGATAGCGCTGACATCTGTGGTAATGAAATGCTTCGAGCGCCTCATCCTCTCACAACTCCTGCAGCAGGTCGGCGATCAGCGTGATCCGCTCCAGTTTGCGTATAGATGCATAGGGGCATGGATGACGCGGTGCTTATCCTACTCAAATCCGTGTACACTCATCTTGAGAACGCCATAGTGTTCGTAGACTTTTCATCGGCCTTCAATACGATCCAGCCTCACATCATGATGAAGACGCTCGCGGACATGCACGTCAACCCTCACCTTGTTCTCTGGGTGAATTCCTTCCTCACGGAACGTCAGCAGGCTGTGCGACATAACGACATGTTGTCTAGCCCCCTGTGTACATCCACCGGGGCCCCTCTGGGCTCAGTGGTTTCGCCTTTGATCTTCACCTTGTACACGGACGATTGCCGCAGCAAACATGAGCAGTGCACTTTTGTGAAGAACTCGGACGATACGGCAATTGTCGACCTGTCAAATGTTGACACGGTGTGCAAGGAAGTGGTCTCAGACTTAGCCCGGTGGTGTGGTTATCACGTCCTGGATCTTAATGCCCAGAAGATTGCGGAGCTCATCATCGACTTCAGGAGAGACCCCACCCCACCCCACCCAAAGTCCTGGTCATCAATGGTGATACTGTCAAGCGTGTATCAACTTACCTTCAGTGAAAACACAGCTTTGAACAACAAGAAATGCCAACAGAAGCTTTATTTTCTGCGTAAACTCAGATCCTTCTGGGTCAGCTCTCATGTTTTGAGGACCTTCTATGGCTGTTACCATGAGAGTACTGTAACCTTTGGCTTCCTGGCATGGCATGGTGGATTGACGGTCACCAATCGGAATATCCTGAGTCGCAAGGTGATCGGAGAGGAACTTACCAGTGTAGACGACCTGTACAGACGGAGGGCAAAGAGGAAGGGAAGGCAGATCTCTCTGGATCCCACCACCCCCTAAATCACTGTTACAATCTGTTACCATCGGGGCGTCGTTTTCAGCTGCCTCAACTGAGACTCAGTCGCTCTCGAAATTCCTTCATCCCATCCTCTATCCGTCTTCCAAACGAATGATGTGCCTCCTTCCCCCTCTCCCCAATGCCTGTCTAGCCGCTTGAGAATATGGGTTCGTGTGTGTGTGTGTGTGTGTGCGCGCGTGTGTGTGTGTGTGTGTGTGTGTTCGCGCGCATGCGTGTGCGTGTGCGTGTGCGTGTGCGAGTGCGTGTGTGTGTGTGTGATCACACTGGTAACTGCACTGTATTCCACTTAGTTAAATAACATCTGAGATGATGAACTTGTTCCTGTACTTATGGCTGTGATATGTAAAATGTAAATGATGTTTCCTAACAACTGGCTGATTGTTCTGTGTTATTTTATTTTAATCACATGTAACTCATTGAATCAGTGTTCTCAGTTTTATTTTCTACACATGTTTATTCATTTATTGCGTTATTAATAGCGAAACACCACAAGAGAATTTCCCCTTGAGGGACAATAAAGGTATTTTTGAATTTGAATTTCGAATTTGACCTAGCAGTTGTATGTATATTTAAATTCAGAACATAACAATGTAAAGGCATGCGTTGAAGATAACACGTGACGTTACTGCGATGGAAATTCATATGCGAGGTGTACTAAAATAGTCATTTGCATAAGAATAGTGAACTCGTGCACTGACAGAGAGACACGAGAAGCTACAATGAGCTGGTTATAACTTGTTGAGAATAATATGTAACGTTACGCCGAGAGAATAAAATAAAATGAAAATAGGGAACGTAAAAAACCATGGGATATACTAACAAAGCACACATTTTACAAATATGGTAATCCAATAATTCGGATAATTCTCGTCAGTTATGGAGTTATATAAATAAACTTCTTCCCAGTGAGCAAGCTCCGTCACTACCGAAATACGATTCACTAAAATGTCTGTGTGATATGTTTTCTGATTATTTTAAGGACGAAATTAGTCTTATTTGTTCTTCATTTCCAAACAAACCATCTTTCACACCTGCAACAATTGATGAAGTGAAGCAAATAATTATGGCATCTCCAAATAAGTCCTGTGAGCTGGATTGATCCGTTACCAAGTATACTGTTAAAAGCATGTATTAACTCTCTACTTGATACAATTACAAATATTATCAATATATCACTAAGTTCGATACATTTTCCAGACGATTTAGAAGACTGGCTTTAGAAGACGCATATGTAAACTCCCTCCTCAAGGTGACATATATTCCTAAAGATAACTTCAAGAATTATAGACCAGTTTAAAATCTCAGTTTCATCTCCAAGATACTTGACAAATATTTTGTAGCAAAACGTCTTGGACCTCACGTTAGATCAAACGGCTTGTCTAATTAATTACAATCTGCATACAAACAGCGCTTACCTTGCTAGATCTGTCTGCTGCCTTTGATACAACTGATAACGCCAGTCTCATATAAATCGTCTGTCTTTATGGTATGGTATGTCCGACACAGCTTTAAGTTGTTTTGTCATATATCAACACATAGACATCAAACATTGAAGATTGGCGATTGTCTTTCATCAGCACTCCCTATGTCATGTGTTGTTCCTCAGGGTTCTGTCCTCGAACCATTACTTTTCACTCTCTACACAACACCACTGAGCCCAGTTATTAACAGCCATAATTTAAATCATCATCTTTATGCAGATGATACCCAGATTTACATTTCTTTATCAATGCCTAATACTAATTGCTCCTTAGATCACCTAATAAATTGTTTTAATGACATTTTTCGTTTGGATGACTGAGAGTAGATTAAAGTTAAATGCTGATAAAACAGAGTTTCTTATTATTGGTACACAGAGGCAACGTGACGAAATTGAAAGCTTTCCCCTGCACTTATGCTTAGCCAGTATGTTACGCCTGCATTTTCAACACGAAATCTCGGAGTCATCTTTGATGATAATTTCTATTTTAGACGGCGTATTTCTCAACCTTGTAGCTGCTGTTAATACTGTACTCGTGAATTATGACCTATTCTCCGTTATTTGCTTCTTTCTGTTGCAAAAACTATCGGAACTGCATTTATTACTAATAGGCATGACTATTGAAATTCCCTTTTCTACAATATTGCCCTTAACGATATCATTAGGTTGAACGTGTAAAGGATTGCTAAGCTAGGGTTGTGACTTGCTCTGCGCGGTTTTCTCACTCAGTGCCTCTTCTGAAGTAATTGCACTGGCTTCCTATCCGATAGCGTATTATAAAGATCTGTACCATTACCTACCAGGCACTTTCGTGTAAGCAACTAGCATATTTATATTCATTGCGTACTCCTGTAAAAAAAGTCTATCCAGCTTCGATTATCTAGTTCTGATTTACCTTTTGTTCATGGAGTCAATACTAATATTGGAAATAAGGCATGTTCTGCTGCTGTACCAATTCTCTGGAATATGCTCCTTCTTAGTGTTAGATCATTTGAAGATATTATACAATTTTGTATTTAAAAACGTACCTTTATAACCTTACCTATCCACCTTAGCTCACTGGTGTATCGATCCACCTGTTGACAACTTTAATACGCCTTATCGATTCTGATATTGACTAACCCTTTTGTTCTGATTTACCTTTTGTTCATGGAGTCAATACTAATATTGGAACTAAGGCATGTTCTGCTGCTGTACCAATTCTCTGAAATATGCTCCTTCTTAGTGTTAGACCATTTGAAGATATTATACAATTTTTTATTTAAAAACGTACCTTTATAACCTTACCTATCCACCTTAGCTCACTGGTGTATCGATCCACCTGTTGACAACTTTAATACGGCTTATCGATTCTGATATTGACTAACCCTTTTGTATTGTTTTGTTTCCGAGGATGTAGGCGCAAAAGAAATTACCTTATTATTAGTATTATTTTATTATTAGTATCAGTCTAATTACCAGGAGGTATTACATCATAGATATGTAGTAAAACCATTATAAAATTATGTTGCACCATTACGATACAAAAACACGGAGAGACCACATTACAAACAAAGAAATACTCAACAAAGCAAACATCCCGAGCATGGAGCAACTACTCATAAAGAAATCTCACATGGACAGATCACGTGACTCGCATGGACGACAACAGACTTCCGAAACAATCTCCATTTTTCCAACTATCAGAAGGCCGCCACAAACAAAGATACGAAGACATCATAAAACCAAACCTGAAGAAACAAGGAATATATTCCAGACAGTGGTACACACTAGCACAAGACCGACCGACCTGGAGAGGACTCGTACGGGCAGAATCAAACGAGCAGTCTTAGTCGCAACCGCGACTAACAGCGAAAGAGATATACAATACATACAATTTGCATCACACACACACACACACACACACACACACACACACACACACACACACACACACACACACACACACACACACACACACACACACACACACACACACACACACACACACACACACACATACACACACACATACACACACACACACACATATATATATATATATATGTATACATATATTTACAAGAATACCGACCTGTATACACACTCCGCACACAGATAACTCACAAAATACAAGAGACTTACACATGACTAATGGAGCAACGAAAGCATTTAATTAAAACCGGGATGGATCCTATGATAGCGACACGTGTGTCTTAGTGATATGCCAATGCAATGTATTTGCTAAGTATAATTTATACGCGTATCGTACCTTATATGTTTAACTTGTGTGCGTATATAAATACACATGTATATACACATATATTATGTAATACTGAATTGTGTACATAGGGACAATTTTATTCTTCATCTTCTTCTTCTTTTTCTTCTTTTTCTTCTTTTTTCTTCTTCTTCATTCAACGTTTAACAGTATTGAGGATAACGTTGTAAACATAAGTAAAATGGAAAGATATTTGTGTCACAAGATTCATTGCAAATACACAAATTCGATTTTCTTTAATTCACTCAGCCAGTCGGACACTTGATCGGATAAACATACGGGTGCCATGTCCACTGTCAGTCTGCACCCGCCTGATCTGTCTTCTGCGTTGTACAGCAGGGTAGGTGGGGATAGATAGAATGGTCCACTCCATGAATTTATCTAACCAGATTTTCTTCTCCTGTCATCTTTTGTTCTTTGGGTTTTTGCATGGTAGCTTTTGAAATGGTGTTGAGGCGGATGACGTGGCAAAACCAGTCAGATTGCTTCTTACATAGTCATTAGTGTTATATGTTCGAACCTCGCTTTAGGTCACCTCGGTAATACAACCACTTCGTTATTAAGGTCACCTAGGAGAGTTCGAAATTATTTCTGTAACAGTAAAGTATATGAAATTAGTCCAGCTAGTACGGTCACCCCGCTATTCAGGTCATGTTTATCCAGTCCTGACGGTTTCCCAAATGATGAGATTCCTTGTATTATGAGTAAGACTTTTTTTTAGCGTCAAATTTCAAACGGTTGAACCTGTCTCGTGGTTTCTGCTATCAAAATCCAGCACTAGAGAGAACTTGGGTTTGAAGAAGTTATGGTTATTCACAACATGGCACTGTTAATATGGTTATGGTAGTATGCGACCTTGCTACGTCTAACAAATTACGGTTTCCGATCCCGACTGTAACCAGCAATAACGTTTTCGTACCAAAGCGCTGATGACCTGTGTCGATTAAAGGCGACATACTGCGCCCATATTTGGGTCAATTTTATTACAACCTTTGCAAAGGTGCATCCAGTCTGGCAATAACAATGTAATAAATGTTAGTAACTTAAACACAGTATAGGTATTGGTTGAGCTAGGTTGCATTTTATTGTGTCAGCGCAAACGTTTATAAGTCAAAGGTGGTTCGGTGCACTAG
The DNA here is from genome assembly GCA_963995525.1 of Escarpia spicata. NCBI lineage: Eukaryota > Metazoa > Annelida > Polychaeta > Sabellida > Siboglinidae > Escarpia > Escarpia spicata. Next base: position 32,768,049 of record OZ023213.1, read on the forward strand.
TTGTTGTACAAGTTTGCGACAACAAGCATATTGATGATGATAATAATAATAAGGTAACTTCTTTCGCGCCTAAGTCCTCGGAAACCAAACTCAGAGGCAAACAAACTTTAACAAATGTTGATGATCAACATTGTTTTAAAGTATTATCAATCAGATAAAGTTTCCATACATATATAATTCGAACATGGATTTTACGGCGTCACTACAGTGAGACATTTAGCGAAAAACACAAAAGAAACTATAAACAGGTAAAGATATGTTCTAAATGTAGTGCGATATTGAGTCCTTCGAGTAGCCTAAAGCGCCTTACGCTTCACCCAGTGCATTATGGATACATTTAGGCTACACTTATTTATGGATGTTTCCACCGCGTCATTCGATATCACCTTACGGATACATTTCGTTAAACTCGGCAGTTACGAGTAACTCAGTATACTGTATTACGTCATAATAGGTGATTGTATGTTGATAACCGAGTCACATGATATAACAGAAAAAAATCGCACCATTGCAATTACTACAAATATGTGTCGATGTATGGGTAATTCAGACATTACCGAAGGTTTTCAATTCCAAATGACGTGTGGTATTACTAGTGGCGCATACGTATCGATTCTGCCTCATCTCAACTCTAACAGAACACGTCAGCTTGTTTGGAATCGTTCATATTCCATAGACTCTTACTTGTTCAGGGCATGCTTTGTTCGTACCCTACGGTAGACATATCATGGCACAAACGTGCAAGACAGATACGTTGTGAAGACGTCTTAATAGTTATTACTCAGTTTTCTGTTACACTACTTCTTTTTAATCAGCCATATCAAATTTCAGGAAATACCTAAATAAAATTTATGAGTATAACAATTTTAGGGAGTATAACATTATACAATGTTCTTCCCTTGTTGTTCTCATTTTGCTATTATATAATATTTGTCTTAATTTGATTTGTATCTGTATGTACTGTAACGAGTTCAATTAATTTGATTTGATTTGATGAAGACGTAATTACTTTGCAATGAAACAGTGTTTATTAATATACAATCACTACGATGTGTATGTCTGGACTAAAACATAATTATTCCTGTTTCATTCATATATTAACATTTCACTTGAAAATGTCCAATACATTTAGGCTGAAAAAGACATTGAATGAATATTTCCCTTTACCAAACACTAGCCGCAGACGGCAATTTATAATTACATTCAATTCCGATATGTAGAATGAATACCTATTGTGACGCTAATTTAGTTCTGCACAAAATCATTTATTAGACGGTATCTGTATGGTTTGCATCGTACATTGTTACTTAAGGTGTGTGTGTGTGTGTGTGTGTGTGTGTGTGTGTGTGTGTGTGTGTGTGTGTGTGTGTGTGTGTGTGTGTGTGTGTGTGTGTGTGTGTGTGTGTGTGTGTGTGTGTGTGTGTGTGTGTGTGTGTGTGTGTGTGTGTGTGTGTGTGTGTGTGTGTGTGTGTGTGTGTGTGTGTGTGTGTGTGTGCGTGAGTACGTGCGTGCATGCGTGCGTGTGCAACACATACCGCTGCGGACCGTGACAAATTCAGTGATATGCTGAGTGGTACATGTACCTTGGCATTGAATGGACTGGCCGCCAAAATTGAATATACTATATAAAAGTGCACATTGCCTAATGATGTGAATAATGACTGCGGTGGATATATTTCGATGGAGTGGACGTAGGCCTTCCAGATACCATGGGACGAGTTGTAACACATTTTGTCGGATCAATCACAAATCAAAATGGCTACCTGTCATCTAGGCGTCTGCCTGTCAATCTAACGGGATGAATGGTCACTATAGTTGGTCTTCTATAGTTGGATTTGTACGAACACAAGCAGAACAGCTCACCGTCGACAGAGACGAATGCGGATGCTTTGATATTTGCGATCTGCCACCGCAAAGTGGGTATCACGTCACAACATTGTGTAATTGAGTGTTGTGCCTTTTGTTGGATTCTACCAATCACGAGCTTCAAAATGATACCCCATTTGTTGAACTATCTCTAGTACTGTCTTATGTATTGCTGAAGTTGAAGCAAACCTCAAAAAGCTATGTTTTGAGAAACGTGGTCAGTTTGACTCACATTTTCTGTAGTTTTTCAATCTATGTGTTTGTAAATGCAGGTATTTTACTAGTTTTTGATTATTTCTTCTAGGAAAATAAACTGGCCATAGGTATGTATTTCTGTCAAAATTACTAAACCGATTTTGACAAGACCTAGACAGCTACTTCTGGCTCCTGTGCAGAATAGACCTGCGCGAATTAATATCCGGTTCTCAGTGGCGGGTGACATATCTAAGCACCAAACACCTGAAAGCAACATCCACCTGTCACGCCGCACGTGCCTCTACACGCCTACATACGACCGTTCTGATTGGTTACCGCATGATAAGTCCGCCGTTCGAACAAGCATCAATGTCTCGAGTTGCTTCTGCAGTGGATGCGTAGGCGTTAATGTCTGCTTGCTATAACTAAAGAAATGGCACACGGCGAACGCACATCTGAAGACGACACGACCAAGACAAGTCGTACTGCTTCTGCTGACACCAACTGACTCAAGTGAGTTTGTTTGCATCACAATTATCGTATCCATGCGTTATGTCGAATGGTATGATAGGTCAGTAAGAAATGGTATGATAGGTCAGTAAGAAATATAGTTACTTTTCGCCGTCATCTAAAGACCTGTGTTTTTAATACTGCCTTAGGTTCTTAGTAATTTCATCCATCAGTTGACTTTTGCTCTGTACTTGACAATGAGAACGCCTAATCCTTTTGATTTGTTTGATCCGTCATTCCATTATTATTATTAGTAGTAGTAGTAGTAGTAGCAGTGGTACTACTAGTAGTAGTAGTAGTATTAGTAGTAGTGGTAGTATAAATAGGTTTGAACAAAACTGCCATACAAAGCAAAAAACATATTGTTATGGGAAGTTGACACAGAAGTCTTTACATAGTCTTACGAACCACACAAACAACTAAAGTTGACACAGAAGTCTTTACTTGCTTAGATAATCAGAAGTTCACATAGTCTTACGAACCACACAAACAACTAAAGTTGACACAGAAGTCTTTACTTGCTTAGATAATCAGAAGTTCACATAGTCTTACGAACCACACAAACAACTAAAGTTGACACATAAGTCTTTACTTGCTTAGATAATCAGAAGTTCACATAATCTTACTAACCACACAAACAACTAAAGTTGGGTCCTTCGAATGAGTTTCATTGATAATACACAGATGAACGTGAAGGTTGGAATGTGCATGTAGACAACGTGGACATCGTAAATTTTTTTGACAGGGAATAATCTAGACAAACAAAGGGCACTTGACACATTATAAAATTCATATGAAGTGAATATCAACACTGGACAGCGTGGTGGTAAATATTTAAACTACTATATAATATCAATTGAATTCGACAGGTATTGGTTATGATTTTGGGAACCAGTTTATTTGCTGCGTATCATGACACACTAATCTAAAACGGTGGGCTGTGTTGGGGGGAGCAGTTTTGGATCACTACGTAACATTATTATAAAAGAACACACTAATCTAAAACAATTCTACCTTTTTTGACAGCGAAACCATGGCTTGGGTGAATATCGGAATCGTCCTTGTTGCCTTGGCTGTAGCAGTAACAGGTAAGCCAACCATACGGCACTAGTGTCGCTGCTTTGCCTGTGTATAGTTGCACACAGCTGTTGGGTGTCCGTACAACGGTAATGTTAACCAACCACTGATATGTTTATGTGTTATATTTCTGAAATGGCAACTTTACTAGCTACTAGTAAAAAGAGCCGTCGTAAAATAGTACGTTTGTAACCATTTTAGCATACATTTGTCATAACTGTGTAGCAGTTAGCAATGTATAAGTTACTGAAGTATACGACGAGACGATTGCTTACTACCACTATAGCTGACAACTAAAACACGTTTACGCATGTACGCAAGCACGAACATGCACGCATGCAAACACACACGGACACCAACATTCACACACGCACGCACACACACTTTTACGAATATGCACATGCACACCCATACTCACACGCAAGCACACACACGTGTACACGCACGTACGCACGCACACAAACGCACATACACACACACGCACAAACACACATGTTTGTTTTGTAGCCCAAAAGACGTGCTTCTCGAGTGCCGAGTCATACAGGATGCCGTGGCTACCCCCAAGTCTCGTCATTGAAGAACCTTTGGCTTCGATCTTACCCCCAAACTGTTGCACACAATACGACCAAGGAGACGTGTTCGACGCGCAAAGTAAGTTGCAACAAATTATTCATGTTATTTTCATAATAATAACATCCAAAGATATTATTGATGCTCAACTCTTGACGAGTGCAGGTTCAATTAGTAAAATGTCTGTCCTGCTGAATAATTCCAAATTTCTCCTTATCCCCTAAGAATTTGTTAAAGAGTTTGTCGTATTTATAATTGTCCGTCATTGTCCCATACATTATTGCACTTCGGTTAGGTGAATATCTGCATACATTATTTAATTAACATATCAGTCACATCGGCTATAACACAATTGTCAATTACTATTACTACCAAAAACGTATATCTTTTGGATGACGTTACAGCCAGTTTCGTCGGTAAATTTCACTGCACGCTGAAGTCACATCATTAACATGTCGCTAGAAAAATCCGGTTTCTCACGCTAGAGATGGCACTTACCGGTATTTACATACGTTAGTGGAAGCAAAGAAAAAAGAAACAAAGTGTTGTGTTCAAATAAATTTAACAACCAGGTTGGTAAAATATATGCGATGAAAGAGCATTTCTATAATTAAGATACATCAGTTCGATTCACAATCATTTTATTAACAACTGAACAATACTAAATGCATATCCCCAGCCAACCTATGCTGGAGCCGGAAATGGCGTAGTAATCCTTCGACTTCTATGTAGATAGATAGATAGATTTATTTCAGATAAATGTTGTACATAATAATACATTTTATACATTATTATAAGTGTACATGATGATTGATCTATGGAGACCTGCACTAAGACCTACAAGATCGCTGACGTGCAGGCCACCATGACGAATATATAATAAATATGTAGGTATGTATAGATATAACTTTTAAAAAAAATTGTAACTGTAAATTAATTGAAGTACAAGAAAAATAGTAAACAAATAATACCATAATTTGCAAATATTTATATCAATCATTATCACTACTGTCTCTAAACCCACTGACGTAATTATTGTCAGTTAATGTTAACTGAAACAAAACTAGCCTAACATTTACAAACATAATCTAACACATACTAGAGTATAACTAATAACAATATTGTTATATTATAAAATGTCTACTGTAGATATGGTCCATTTGGCTTGCATATACAGCAATTTTGAATGTTACATTGTGACATATATTTGCTAATTATATATTTTGTTGCATAGTTTATAAAGCCTTGGTATGAATGACATTAAATTTGTTCAAGTACAATTTTTGGAAGAAAGTTTTCTTGGATTAGTTTTGGAATCTCATGTCTGATGCAAAGGCGGCAATACTTTGAATTGGTATGTTTTACTTGAATATCATAATTATGTACTTAACTGCGTGATACGTTCTGATATAATACGGACAATAATATAGTGCCATTATCATAACATCTCCCTTTGCAACGAACAAGACAAAAATAAGCAATTATAATGTAATTTGCATTCATCATTAAGCGAGTTATCAAGCTGTGAATGTTGACACGTTGTTAACATTATTTGACATTCAGTTCCATGTTTTACAACACTTTACGCAATAAAATTTAGCCAAATTACAATATCAATTACAGTCATTGTAAAAGGTAGAGTCGAGGCAAATTGCCGATTACTGTTCGTAATGGCGAGGCCGTGTGATTAATCGACCTGCGCTGGTTTTATAACGACTCTGCACCGGATGACTGGTCATATCTTCACGGCTGCTCTGCGTGTCACAATCTACAGCAGCAGGTGATTCAGCTGAGTACAATGAACTACCACTGTCTGTTCTTAAAACATTCAACCTTGATTGGGCGTTACGTTCAATGTTCGGTGCAGTACGAAACACAGGTTGAGCGTTTGGACTGTCACACACAAAAGTTGAGATGTTCGGACTGTCATTCACAGATCGCACTGTCTTCTTCCCAGGCTCTACATCCTTGATGTGTCTTCTTTTTCTCCGCAACATCCGTCCATTTGGTGTCTCGAGTCTGTAGGAGCGCGGTTTCTGACACCTCTCATGGACCAATGCAGGTGCCCACAGACTTGACGGATGAGTCTGTATTCGGACATTTTGTCCGGGATCCAGTGCAGGCCAATTACGCGAGAGTTGATCGTGGTTTGTCTTCTGAATATCTCGTCGTTGTTGCAACCTCTCAGAGATGTCCTCCCTGTTGACAAGTTGGTTTCTCATTCGAATGGGGAGGTTGCCTTGTAACTTTCTCGTATACAACATCTCTGTAGGACTGGGCAATACGTAGTCTACCGGTGATATGCGTAAACACAGCAGAGCGAGATCTGGATCGACTTTGCTCGATTTCGCTTTCTTCAGGGTCATTCTCACGGTTTGTTTGCTGCATGCGATGAATCCGTTCGACCTTGCATAGTGAGGGGAACTTGTGATATGGTCAAAATTCCATTCCTTCGCAAATTTGCGATAGGTTTCGCTGTCGTATTGTGGACCGCTATCGCTCACGACACGTTGTGGGACTCCCTGTTCCGAGAATATCTGCTTTGTTAGGTTCACTACTGTTTGGCTGTTGCACTATCCCATAGGAAACTTGCGTACAATCGGAAACTTTGTGTTATATTCCGCCACTATCAGATGTTCGTGTCCGTCGAAGTGAAACAAATCAGTTCCAACAATCTACCGGGGGCGAGTTGGGATCTCGTGTGGTTGGAGTGTCTCGGCTTGTTGTGTACACTGGTGCTTTTGACATGTAGCACACTGACGGACCACGTTGTCAATATCACAGTTCATGTTCGGCCAGAAGACACAACTTCTGGCTCGTAGCTTGCATTTTGAAGCGTCTTGGTGTCCAGCACTGATCTGTTGCAAAATCTCATGCTGCATGGTGTGGGGAATGATAATTCATTCACCCTTTAGGACAAGTCCGTTCTCAATTGAGAGTTCATCTCGGTACGACCAGTACAGTCGTAGCTGTGCTGGCAGTTGCTTCATCGAATCTAGCCAGCCATCTACAATGTATTCTCGGAGTGTTGACAAATCGTTGTCTTTCTTTATTTCCTGTTGTAGCTGACTGAGCAAGTCAGTGCTGAACTGCACAAATGGCACCTTTATGTCAAGGCTGATGGGCTCATGTCGGTTGCTTGGTAGTCGCGACATAGCATCAGCGACAAGCATGTCTCGCCCTGGGCGATACTTGATAGTCACGTCATATCCGTGCAGGCGAAGAAGCATGCGTTGCAATCTTGGTGGAGCTGATGTGAGATTCCTGAGACTAATCATCTCCAGGGGTTTGTGATCTGTTTCAATTGCAAAGTTCTTACCATAGATGTAGGTATGGAATCGCTCATATCTATACACCACGGCCAACAGTTCTCTTTCTATGTTTGCGTAGCGGCGCTCTGTCTCAGCCAACGATTTGCTGGCGAATGCTACAGGTCTGTTGTCTTGGAGCAGCACTGCTCCGAGTCCTGTTGACGATGCGTCGACCTGGATTGTCGTCTGCTTCTTCCGGTCGAAGTAGACTAGTGTAGTCTGTGCTACGATCATGTCTTGGATCTTTGTGAATGCCTGCTGGTGAGATGCATTCCACTGAAAGTCAACATCTTGCTTCAGCTGCTAAAACAGAACATATCAGAACACACTTATTATATCATTTAATATTGTTACAAGAAACAGCTAGCAATGCAATTCAGGGTGTAATAAATATATTAAATTAGCTTTAACTTGTATGTAACAAAAGTGTGTGGGATGTTGGTCTTGCGTACTTTTTGGGGGAAATGCTGATAATTATTTAGTGCTGCCCTCTGCTGATCATCGTGTGATACTGACAACAATAGCCGATGGATATTGTTGAAGCCGCTCACGGAAACATCCGAACGTTCAAAATTGGAGGGTGGGTGTCTTCTAAGCTCTAGGGGCACATGACTTGGATCAACAATGGTGCTTTTCTTTACGTATTTTTAAAGAAGAAATGTAATAGATTATCTTGGCAAAACGACATCAAACTTCCATTTTCACAAGTATGGGAACGAAACAACAGTTGTTTTCGTTATAATTTGTCACAACGTTACACTAAACTCCCTACACTGTCGTTCTAGATATAAACAATTTATTATATTACCTTTAACTTGATGCATCACATTATTAGGCAGATATCGAGCTCATGCGCCCATTTTTCGTTGAAGTGAGTGCCCCTAAACGCGAAGCCGGGCCGCGTCAAAACGATCGGACACAAATCACCCGACGGGTAGCAGCTTCAAAGCACGCTTGTGTAATAACCGTTTCAAGTTGCAGCGAAATGAATAATCCTAAAAGTACTAATGATGTTAATGTAATTTTACAAAAAGAAAACAAATTATGATCAATGCGTTGTTGCGTGGAAACAAGGTGAAAGTCGGCAAAATCTTAACGGATTTTCATCCGACTGAATTAGCGGCACCGTCTGTTGACATCCCTAACTAAAGGCACATCCCCAGCCATGCCATACTGGAGCCGGTAACGGCGTAGTAATTCTTCGAATTCTTCGACTGTAGCGTCTTTTGGTCATGATGTTGTGGCCCTCGTTTACTCGGTGTTCACCGACAGCTGTGAGTGGGATATCGTGTTCTTTTGCTTTTTTTGCATAGTTGCAGCGGTACCGAAGACATCGAGAATATGCCAAAAGCTACGTTCAGGCAAGAACGATTCAGAAAGGACTTACCACAATTCCAAACCATAAACGTAACTAATCCGGAAGCAGCTTACATGCTGATAAATAATTATTGTTCATTGAATTGTGCTCCATCGACTATGCATTTTCCAGAAGAGTGTCATCTGTGTTACAACAAGACAAGGAGCACTCCCGGCTTC
>OZ023213.1:32779613-32824441 GCA_963995525.1 Escarpia spicata
GACATACATGCATATACACACGCACACACGCACGCACGCACGCAGACACGCAGACACACAGACACACACACACACACACACACACGACACACACACACACGCACACACATACACACACACACACACTCACACACACGCACGCATGCACATACACACACACGTAATCGCGCGTGCAGTACATTTATTTTATAACTCCTGGGTTGCGATCTAAAATTGGGTCGTCAAGCCATTTTGAACGTCTCGCAATTAGTCTCCAGTGACGGTCGGACCTTTCCTTCATCGTCTCGCGTGAGTGTGTGCGCGTGCACGTGTTTGAGAGAGCATGGCTGTGGTGTTATCATGCTTCCCCAACAACTGCTTAAAAAAACAATAGCGATACGCCTACATTTTCAAGAATTATTATAGTTAATATGTTTTTTTCTGCACAGGAAGCACCATGGATGAGAACGGCGTTTTGCTTTGTATAATGTTTAGTTCGACATTTATTGTTTTAAGCCAACCTCAATCGGACTGTGGGTGGACGTAATGATGGTCTGGGACGGGTTTAATCTTCACGTGGAGGTCGATGGGAATCCTAGTTCTACTGTCCCATTTCCTGGTAAGAAATCACTTCTTCCATGAAAGGGTGCCTGTTCTGTGGAGTAGCTTATTGCTGTTTTATAAGATCATCAATCGATGTCGATTATAAAAATATGCTACTAAAACCTGCTTTGGATGTGTTTATTATAATAGCAATGGTGCGAATGAGTAACTGGCTATAGACAGTGGTTGATATTTGTGTACGAATATTCTTCGCGCATTAATTGCAGCGTGGCTGAATCCTTCCCAGAGAATTCGAAATGGTATTCGATTGAACAGGTCCGCCAAGGAGTAAAGTGTAAAGCGCTTTGAGCAGTCCCCAGCCTGGATACTGCGCTATATAAGAACTTACCAGGTACTTTTATAAGAACTTACCTTTAATTGTGCGGTTGATAGGTCCGATCCAGAATAGCCACTGCCCCCTGACGATCGGCGCCTTCAGCAATAACCGATTGAACACCTTCTTCCAGGGTTACATGGACAACGTATGTATCGTACTCACGTACATTGGCATGTATATTGGCATGTATATTGGTATGAATGACTGGCAAATGTAAACGACGTCAAACGTGTAGTTTGTTGCTCAGTCGCTAAGCTAGTGTGTTGAAATATGAATGCTTACACAATGTCGTGTATTACTTTAAGCAGTTTTAGAAATCCATAATGAGTGTCCATCTCATAAATTCACAACTAACTCTTTGTTCATATATTTGGTTTCAGTATGCTTGATCCCCGTCGATCAGAGGTCATTAATGATGACAACAACTGTAATAAACTTGCATGATAATAATCAGGTCTTTATTTATATTTAAAAAAAACAGCAATAATAATGACAACAACAATAGAAAAATTTCAAACATACAAGTATATATCATTCTCTTGATGTTAAGAAAGGCAATAAGAAATGTATCATTAAATAACACTTGCCAAAATATCAGAAATATAGCAAGAAGCAGATAATTACAGTATGCGTGATTACCACATAGCTATTTGCATTGTTATATGAATGATGAAATATTAGTTTTTAGACTAGATAGTCACCGTAGCCATTTGTATTCAATAACAATAACTTAATAACCCGCATAAACAAAACAATGAGTACTGAGGTACAATAAAGCAATGCTTACACAGCCAATCTGTTGTGTATTTACTACAAGCTGACTAAAATGTTAGCAGTGTACTATATTAACAATTAACGTGTCTACAACAAATTATTGTCTGTCAGAGCTGTCAAGTAATTTTCACAGCTGTACACATTTAGCTGTACAGCTGTAATACACATTCTCTTAACATTGATACGAGTACAGAACTGTTTAAAAGTATGACTTTACCTACTTACATAGACGGTCTTGTACAAAATAGTATACGTGTGTGTATTCTATGGTGGCATAGCCCTATTTGGCTGATACACAGTTAAGTGCGTTTTGTAGTTCCACTACATCTGGTACTTTCAGAATACGAAATTCACAGAACAGACAAGAAATGTGGTGCAAGCATTACAAATTTAACACAAACCTTTTTTGTAACAATACTAAACAAGTTAGATTAGTAACATATGTATTACTCCATACGTCGATGCAATACATAATGCATGGCAAAAAGAGAGAATGGTATAGCATAAAAACCTTTCCACATCTGTCAATGGCAAATGTATTTTGGCATAACTCAGAGAGATTTTATGTCATCACTGGAATGCGTGCTTGAAAACACGACTGTAAAAACGACACCAGTACACTGGTGAAAAGTTCCATCAAGTTGAAATATTACATACAATGATAATGTTTTTTTCTGATCACAACATAATAGGGGTATAACATACGGTATAACTAACATCAAACTTTCGGTTTCCATCGGTAGCCTTCATCGGGAACTGAATTGTGTGATTTCATTTTTCCTCTGCTTGTCATATCAAATGGCGAGCAGGTTATTCCAACACGTGGCTGATGCAGTATTCCCGTTCGTGCGTAGCGAAATTCCATGGCAATGCGATGCATATATTATGCATGTAGTTTTATGCTGATGCCATTAATTATTCCTTTCAGATTTGCTTCTACAAGTGGTAGGACGTCGGTCCAACCTCACGTGAGACAACGATTGTTATGCCACCGGGTGAAGTCCGAATCTTATGTGCTTAACAATAATATTTACTTGATCGGTACTTGTAAAACGAGCACAAGAAGGTGATTCGTTGTATGAGGTCTATGTTGGTTTACGTGTCACTGCAGTAACTTTAAATCACGATTATTGTGTTACGGAATATGTTGTACAGTCGCCCAAATGTGTGTGTGGGGGTGGGGGTGTGCGCGCGCGCGCGTACGGGTGTGTGTGGGTGTTATATATATATATATATATATATACATGGACATGGACACACACACACACACACAAACACACATATATATATATATCTACATATACATATATATATATATATGTATATATATATACATGGACACACACACACACACACATGCACACACACACACACACACACACACACACACACACACACACACACACACACACACACACACACACACACACACACATATATATATATATTGTCCATTCTCCAGAATGGAACATTATTTTTTCGCACGATCATCTCTAAATATTTAATGAAGAATTATTAATTAAACCCTTCGAGTAGACCTCAACTAGAGCTTTCTTGTTTTCGTCATGGTATTACCAGAAATATCCTAATAAATCATATGAATGCGTCACCAGAAACAACGTGGACAAAGATCATTTTGGCAAAAAATAATTGCACTTGCGTACGTTTGGCCAGCGGAATAATAAACGTATGGCTCGCGGATATAATCATAATGATATAATTATATCCTATTATATGAAAAATCTATGGGGCACGTTGATTCACTGGACATTTGTATTTAATAATAGACGATCTCAGAATGCAAGTTAAAAATGTTCTGCTAAGCTAATTGAATTGTATTAACGGTATATCTTTAATACAAGTGTGCAGGACTCATTACAACTTTATCTAGATATGATCCTAATACTGTGTGTGTCTGTTGTCTGTGCGTGCGTGCGTGCGTGCGTGCGTGCGTGCGTGTGTCCGTGTGCGCGTGTGCGCGCGTGCGTGCGTGCGCGCGTGCGTGTGTAACTTCTGCAATTTGTAGTGGATGGTGGATCCACTCTTTGATGTTGTCATTCCGCTGCCGGCTGGGACACGTCCAGTAGATCGTGCAGCCTCGAGGCTAGTACGAACACTGCCGTCAGTCGGAGTTAATGAGTACTTTGGCTGTGTCAACGTCATCACATCATTGCTTGTTCATAACGTGTCCATAAAGTGGGGTGCGATAGCGCAATGGGTAAATCACCGGACGCTCAGTCGATACATTTCGATTTCGAATCCTCTCGCTGCCGTCTCGAAGCTTGGACAATTTCGTTCATTCCAGGTTACGCCAGTTCACTCAACTGTATACACGAGTACTTGGCTACATACATTGGAAGATTATTGTGTACGAATAGTCTTCCAAGCAGCAGCGAATTGCTGAGGTTCCGGCGCTGGCTCCGGCTCCGGCTCCCACTCAGCCCACCCCTCACCCCAACCCCCAACATGCCTACAAATAGATCTTGTCAATCTGGACAGAATGGAAGTCTTTAGGCAGGACCTTCATAATACCAACTTATAATAAAAAAGAGAACAAATTGCAATACATTGTATTGCACTGAAAATTATTCACACAGTATTTTAAAGATGCTAAAGTTTTATTAGTTTCCCTCTGCTGTTTTACACGCAGCACGTCAGTACTCCGACAACAGGTCAGATCTAAACTCGTATAGAAGAAGAATATAGTAATTGAATATTTGTATACATTTAGTTAACAAGTATACTAGATAATATATCTACCACAACTAGTAAACAATCTACTTGCTCTGAAAGAGCTAGGTTTAACAACAAAATCTAGATCCAAGGACTACCTTGCCCAATTGCTCTGCCCCCCCCCCCCCTCCACACACAGACACACACAGACACACACAGACACACACACAGACACACACACACACACACACACACACACACACACACACACACACACACACACACACACACACACACACACACACACACACACACACACACACACACACACACACACATCTTGCGGGTGCTAATGCGTACGACCACTGTCGTCCAACGAATTACTGTAGAATGTAGAAGTGTAGGCCTAGTGAGTGCTACCCGCTGATCTATATACATATATAGGTCAGTGGAGCTACCTCACGACAACAGCAACCATATCGCCTACTGGTAATTAATGTTGCCAATATTTTAGTACCTCTCCATTCCCTAGCACATTTTCTGTCCGCAGTTGTATTAACAGTTACACATTATAAAAACTTCAGTTCTAATCTGTTTTCTTCACAGACTACGGTCTGTTTGGCTGCACACTCGTATCGTACATGTGCCTGTTTCATAGGCTAGTCCCGTCTACGTCTGGTATGACTGGGATTATTTATGTTGTCTCTTTCCTTATTCTTTTCTTGTTATTAATTCTAAGGGCAGCCATATTGGTTTGAGACTTTTTGTTATTGGAATGTTTGTCACTACGAAACCGTTAGCTGAAGCTAACCAGATGCGATTATAGGAAGTCTGGGAACGGATGATGGGCCTGACATCTGACCACACCCAGTGTCCTTCACGCGAAAGTCGCCAGCTAGCCTATCACTGGCAGTAGGTGGTGCCACCTCCGCTGCCTTCACTGGGCGCACCATTAGCACAAGCTCCTCGCGCGCCATCTGTTGTAACGCGGCAACGAGCTGTTCCGCTTTGCCGTACTCCTCCTTCCGCCACGTCTGCAGCATGCTGAAGGCTCTGTCGTCGTCATTTCCGGTTGTATCAATGTCGATGAGATCCAGACGATTGTTACTGAAATAAATTGCCCCAGTGACAGCGAACAATTTAATAAATATTATGATTTAATAAGTGCCAACTTGTATGGTTTAATTCCCACCTCCCGTACGTCTTACGGCATCTCTGGAATGTATTACGGTGTACGACACTTTCTTTGTAGTTTTGCTTTGATAAAAAATGTCACGCCTAGCTTTATCAATTGGCAAGTGAATAACAGATCAATCCATGGTGTGTGCACATGCGTGTGTGCGTGCCTGCGTGGATGCGTGCATCCCTGCGTGCGTGCGTGCGTGCGTGCGTCTTATTATAGCGATACCTGAGACCGAGCAAAGATCCGAGTTTCCGCCAGTCCGCGCTCACTCGATCAGCCACATACGTCAGTCGGTCGTCTCCCAGGTTGTCTGAAAGTTAACAATTCATCAATATTAGTCACTGGCATCTGAACACGGTGAATATTGGGGGGTGAAGCTCTCCGGAAACCTCTATTTGCCCCCCTCCGAAGCTCACCAGAAAAAATACCCACATTGAGGCTCTCCAAAACACAATTTGCACCCCCTTGGAAACTTATAAATTGCACCACAAATCCACCCGCCTGCCCTAAATTGTGGGGGCTATTCCTATCTCCAGTCCTCCCACCTAAACTATTGGGGGCTGAGCCCCCAACCTCGCCCCGGTCCAGACGCCTACGTTAGTTTATTTTCACGAAAACAATTTGTTGATCGGAAAAAATATTCTTGTTGCAAACGTTATTCGTCAACAAACTATTTTACAAAAAAATATAAACTATTATAAATCTATAAGGCAATAATCACGTTTTAATACATGGATTAGAAGAATCGAATGTCTTATTAGTCAACCATACATATAATCCACGAGTGTGTAATTCTTAATATTACAAAATAATGTCATGTATACGCATTTTGTCTTGCATGTTCATTTTTTATTCAGCTCTTTGTCGTACCAACAATTTTCCGTTTCCGTTTTCGTTTCTTCTTTTTCACATCGGAAATAACCTGTTTATGTTTGTTTTGATCGTCGATAGATGGTACATCCGGTTTATTCTCTGCGTGGTCTCGCTCCTCAGCGATCTCCTATTACAAACAAATTGCACCTGTTCACACTCACACGCATACGCATACGTACACCCGCCCACGCACACGCACGCACGCACACACACACACACACACACACACATACATATGTGGGTGGAGTGGGTCTGTACAATTTTATAGTAACTGCATTAGGACTACTAACCCACACTTCAAATAAAAAGTAGTGTACATCACTACAATTACTTACTACAAGTTTATCACATCACCTAGAGCGAGTGTGTACAATTTTGCAATAACAACATATTTCATTAAAATTAAGGAACAACTGATACATGTATTTAAACAATAATTGCACAGTGATAAAACTAGCCTACGTTTCAGGTTGTTGAGATTCAATCTATCTGGCCGAATGAAACAACGGTGCATGTTACAAACCTTTAATTTGCGAGCCTCAGCGATGACGTGACGCACGATGCGTCGCGCTTGTTCTATCGTCAACTGAGCATTCATGTTCTTTGAGAAGAATCGCTGCAGACAAAGGAATTTGGTCAAATGAACTTACTTTTCGTTTGAATTGTGGAACTACGTTATCATTAGGATACGCTTAAGATTTCACATGTATTATGGTGTATTTGTGTTGTATTCATTTTTTTTAATGATAATTGAAACGTAATATTCCTCCAAGAATTAACTAAGAATAAATCACTACGCCATCGAGTGATCTGAGTAGGCATTCGGTTGCAGAATAAATACTTCTAAAAATCGTTCCACGGTGCAAGTTGGTTAATGCTGGCTTTACATTAGGTAATGTCGAGCGATCCTATGACATATTGCGGGAACATCTCTTGAAATAAAAACTGATCTTATTTCAAGCAACATCACTTGCGACGTGAAATGGCCTTGATCTTTTTCTAATGACGTCGCGGCGGCGTAATCGCCTTGCGTAATACGGTCATTGACGTATATAGACTATCATGTCACAATTCAAAAGTATGAGCATGATCTCCGTCAAGCTACACCATGCCAATTATACTTACATAAGTGGTAAGGCCTAGTTTTTTATACACATCTGCCAGATCATCTTTTTTCACATTATTCTCGCTTAAACAACTTTATCCTTTTGTTTCCGTCGCAAATGTAAAACATTGGGCCAGAATGACAGTGAAATACGACGGAATACCCGTCAGTTTCACGTTTGCGGATGCCATTTTAGTAAGTATGTTGGCCCTGGTTGCTAGGCAACGCTTGACGTAATTCTGACCAATAACCGAAGAGTTTTGTTGAGAGAAGACGACTACCTGTAGCACCGTGATCTGTCCCTTGAGACGTTGGTGCAGTTGTTCCCGTTTGTGTAGCTCCAATACCTTCGTATATTGAAGATAAAACGACAAGATAAAGTCACTTACATGGAATTCATGAACAGGACAAACAAAACATGCATCAAAACGAAATCCAAACAAGACAATAACAAGTAAAGGTAAGTTCTTATACCGCAATATCCAGTCCTTGGGACTTCTCAAAGAGCTTTACACTTTAATCCCTGGCAAATCTGTTCAATCGAATACCATCTCGACGTCTCTGGAAAGCATCCAGGACACGGATAAAACACACACTTCGAAAAGATAATTATAGTAGTCACAAGACAAGCATTAGAAAGGAATCCACAGCGGAAACGAAAAACAGCAAGGCCGAAAACTCCTGGAGGAGATCCACATTTCAAGACATGTGAAACCACCTGCGATGAAACCAAGTAGACAGCTAACAATATAGTGCGTTGCAAGAGCTTTGTTTCGGACCTGTGCTCTTCTCAGAGTGAAGAGGATAACAAGTGAAATGAACATAAATTGTCTATTTAACAGCGCAAATAACATACTAACATGATACTATTCGGACAGGTTTAATACCTGACAGGTTCCTTAGTTAACATATACACGCAGTTTAATGTGTAAAAATTTGCCTATATGACCGATGTAAGTAAATACCTTCGTGCGTAGACGTAGCTTGTACTTGCCCAGCTTCTCCATGTGTCTGGCGTTCAGGTCCTGGATGTGCTGGATCATGTCAGCCAGCACCTTGTCGTGTTTTGTTGTCAGCTCCTGCAAGGGTCTCCATAGAGTTCAGTGTTCCGCTAAAAGCCGGGATACACTGGCACTTTACACTCGACCCGACCCGACCCGACCCGACCAGACCAAACCAAAACAGATCATACTCACCCTGACTGCTGTGTATACGCTATACAGACTGATACCTCCTGCGCTATAATCAAAGCCGGTATGACGTCATAATCACGTAAACTTGAACACTTTCGAATACTTCAGACTGACACCGATTAGTCCCGACATAGTCGAAAGTTTTCAGGTTTACGTGATTACGACGACACGCCAGCTTCGAGTATAGCGAAGTCAGGGTAATGTATACACTGCAGTCGGGGTGAGAATGGCATGGTCTGATTTGGTCTGATCTAGTCGCGTCGGGTCGGCCGAAAAGTACCAGTGTATGCCGGCCTTTAGATACCCAAGGCATTTAAATAAGGCAGCAGAGTCAGTCGGATAGCGCCATCTGTTGGGAAGGAATGTCTCCTCAGACCCCGAACCCCCCTGTTTTCATGCTATAAACTATTTCCTTCTGGCCGCCGCTTTCAACTCCCTCACAGTAAATTTAATCGCACTCGAAAGTAATTTGTTCCCTCATCAATTAGACTAATGAATGAGTAATGAATTTAACTAATTTTAACTTATTTATTTATTTAACCGATATAACTTTTACTACTTTTTCTTTACATTTTTATATTGCATGTACATTGTTTTATTTGTTTTAATATGATGCTTCACTCCAAATGAATTTCCCTCCCAAGGGACAATAAAGTATAGTGATTATGATCGATTGTGATTTTGCTTGGTTGTGACTGTGATTGCACTGAAGTGGTATTATTTCACTGTGTTTTGATCATTTAATAGACTACCTTTACTATTCAAGTGCACTTTATTATCACACCACTTGCCGGGTGCGTTGTTAACGTTTCCGTTTGCCTCCAAAACAGAAATTATTGTCAAAACATTAGAAACTCCGAGCAACAGATGGCGGTCTTTGTTCAATTTCAATATGGCATAGTGCAGAGTAACTCTGCTTCTTGTTTCCAATGCTTTGATACAACATCTATGCAGGATTTTGACAACAGTGTTTGTTTTCAAGAGGAATCAGGAATTGTACTGTCTTAGGTGACGACGGATAACTCTATATTGCACGAAAATGCAGCATTCAATTATCATTATATTTCTTTCCATACGGTGCCAAAAACAAGGACAACAAAACCTTAGTTACCTAGTCACCATTATTATTATTAATCTTATTGAATAGTATACAAAATCTATTCAAGTAGACATATCAATAAGCGTTTCGTTGCGAGTTTGATCGTTTCTATACTAATATGATGTTACATTGTATATGTTTCGATAGCTACACCGCCGAAATGTGGTTTAATAAAGCATAAATGCAAGACCGCAGGGGGTTTGTGTTTTGACCTGCGACAGGTCCCAAAAAACTCTAAGCCTCCCCCCGAAGCTCCCTCAAACACTTCCAATATCACCCCCTTCGGACTTACAACTGTCCCCCTTGAGACCTCCAACTGTACCCTCTTAAGCCGTCCAAAACATCAAACTGCATCCCCTTGACGCACCCAAAACATCATATTACAGCCCACGTATCGCTTATGGTCTTTTCAAGCGGAACTCTTCTCTCTCAAACGAAATTCTTGCCACAGAGGGGTGTGCGTACGCACCCATCGCAACCCAGCATACATGTTGGTGCACACAGTTTGACCGTCACTTATTTAATGTGAAAGTTTCGACAAGAATATAATGTCTAGGACATATATTGCATGTTAAACAGCATAGTTAATAAAGACTTAACGGTCAGACTATATTAAAACATGTTTTGATAATTATAAAACACGATGAAGATGTTAGACGGTTTGTTATGTTTAAACAAAGTTTTATGTAAAAACAAGAAGACTTTTGTACATTTAATATATGGCTTGTCGACTAGTAATATAGATCATCAGCCGAAATATATCTTACAAACCTTCAGTTGTCTGGCTTGTTGAATCCTCATATAATCCAGTAATGACTGCATTTGCGTTGTCAAGATGTCTCCCAATTTCAGATCGTCTTCTGCCGGTTCTTTCTTCCCAGCTAATATTTGAAAGTTCCGCAGGTGTGTCTCCATTTCGTTTACCTCAGCATCCGTCTCTTCCCGTTCCTTCTGCAAAATCCGACGACGGTTCTTTATTTCGCGAAGCCGTTGTTTCAAATCTTTGACCGGAGATTTGTCTAGTTTCGCATTGTTTGCATAGCTTTGTAGGGTTTTTTCCTCAATGTCCATTAGTTCTAGTGTGCGCTGTATACCGAAAACCCTATTAACGGACACGTTCAAACGTAGCGTTAAGAGTTGCAACCGCGCATGCGCATCCAGTTTCTCGGCGACTTCTGCTTCCACCTGTAGACGGCTATGCTCTTCGTGAGGAGAACGCTGGGTATGCGTTTTCGCGCCGGCCTTTTGTTTTTCATCCAATATGAAAGCTACTAATGACTCCTGCTGCCATCGAAAGTAGCGCAAACGTCGAAGCTCCGCGTTTGTCTCGGTTTCCCGGTGATCTTTCTGTTGTAGCTGTGATTTGAGGTCGTCAACCAACTCTTCCAATTTGCTGACTGTCGCCTGCAGTTCTGCGTTCCGTTTGCTCACTGCCGAGTTCTTCTTTTCGTTGTTCTCAATGTTGTTTCGCTGCGCCACCTGCTGGCGCTCCAACTGCTCCACGCGCTCTGCACATGTGCGGGTCGCCATTTCGATTTTGCCTGTAAATATCGAAGAATTAAGACAAAAGCATTACTCACCCCAAACTGTTGATGCTGCAATTATACATGTTTTAATAGACGTGAATACGTTATCACTGCATTTTGTTAAAGAGCGTGCATCGCATTGCAAATATAATTTACACTTTGTCTCTTAGTCGGCCTACTGTTGTCGTTGCAATTAGTACAACTGAGTTTAATAACGTGGGAAATTTAGGTAATATAAATCTTTTAAGAGAGTGGTCGCCTTTGTTAATTACGTGTATATATTCATAAAGAAATGTCTTCAAAAGCAGACAAGAAAGATGGTTACATTACAGATACAGCTGTTCTTTGTTTAAAAAAGCTTCACCCATATCATTAAAGGGATGCAGAAGAAGTGTCTTTCTAGCTGTTCGAACTATTGTATTTTGTTGTGTATTTCAGTACTATTCTTTCAACCGGAGTAATTTTCGAGCGTCGTTTTTCTTCAGATCGTAGAACAATTATATTATGTTAGGAAATTTGTTTGGAAATTTTGTTCGTAGCAAAATTTAGTAAAATCCACAACAGTTGTGGGGAAATAAAACATATGTAACAATATTTATTCGGACAAATAGTGTGTGAAATTAATGTGAATTATTGTCACGTATTTCTGATGTACTAGGGTTGTTTGGTCTTCTTCGGCAATGCTAATTCGTTTATTATATTTCAGAATTTTAAAATGAGTCTATCTTTTGTGTTTTAA
Organism: Escarpia spicata; assembly: GCA_963995525.1. Classification (NCBI taxonomy): domain Eukaryota; kingdom Metazoa; phylum Annelida; class Polychaeta; order Sabellida; family Siboglinidae; genus Escarpia; species Escarpia spicata. Next base: position 32,791,698 of record OZ023213.1, read on the forward strand.
GTTTTCCTTGTTTCCTTTTCCTATTGTATATATAATAAGGAAATATATATAAAATAATGTTAGTAACTTGCCATCAATAAACGATTGGACAATGTGTTTTTCGTCTTCTCCAAGTTTCACAGCGATGTGGCCGTAACGACGCAAGAACTCTGACACGTCTAGAAAGTAGGTAAACGCAGGCGGAAGCATCTCACCTATAACAGGGTGTCAACACGGATTACGATCATGAGAAATCTTTTGTATTAACAGTGTTAACATTTGTAACCGCTGGTTTATTCCAAGTTGAATGGTTTGTATACAAGTTGAACGTTTCGTGCGCGCAAACAATATTTCGTACAGAAGTAGTATATCTGACCCCCACTCCTGCAAAGGGAACAAGGGGGGAGAACAAGTTGCCATAAGCGGTGACGTCTCATAAATACGGGTGTCGATAGAGTGAAATTTAACCAATAAGAAGTGGGTGAGTACCAAACTTTGTGTTTCTTTCCGTGCGCCGCAGTTCGTCGACCACCATCTTGTGGCCACTTCTCGCGAGAGCTCGCAGAAACTTCTCGAACACATTAGTGCCGTGTTTGCCGAGCAGCGTAAGCAACATCAGCGTCTGCTCCGAGTTGTATTCCTTAATCTATGATTACGCAGAACAGTCATGGTGTTACTATTTCAATATATTTACAAGTTATACAGTGTGCTGTTACCCTGTGCCCTTAAGCTGACTTTATTTTATGTTTATTATTCACCTAATTCGGTGTATTTATGGACAATCAGAATATGTTAACAGTTGCATTAGGCAAAATTGAGTTAACGGCCTGTGTGTTTAACAATCATCAGTTACCCAACATTCTGGTCAGGCTCATCATAAATTATATTGTAATATTTCATCATTAATGATAAAAAGGTGTATGTTTTATCAAAACTATGTAGGAGTAATAGTGGTCGTAGTTGTTGATGATAATGATGATGTTGGAGCTGATGACGATGATGAAGATGATTATGATGATGGTGTCGTCGTCGTCGTCGTCGTCGTTGTTGCAAAACCAGGCTGCTTCAAACTTATTCAAATAATCGTGTGTCTCGCTATGGGGTACCACAGAAGGGTGATTACATCCGAGACATACATACTGTAAGTAATCTAAAAATAGCACTAAATACCAATGATGTGTATTTCCCAATAGCATAATGTATTATACTTTACATTGCATGGAGCCGGTTTCGTGAAGCGTACTTAAAGTTACGCTATTACTTAGTGTCACGTGTTTGCGTAAACTCCTATGTTCGCGTATATTAACAAAAATCACGTCATTTACTAACTCGATCATCTTAGCGTTAAGAACGTTCTTAGCTGCTTCATGAAACTGGCCCCAGGTGCTTCTTATAAAATATAAGATTGTGTTGCATACTTGGATCTCGGCCGCCATGACAGGGGTGATGACGTCATCGGTGAGCAAATGATCCACTAGTGTGTGCGACAAAGCGACGTTGTCAAGTAGGAAGCCTGTGCGCTTCCATATCACCAGTTGATGTTTCAGGTCCATCGCTTCTCGAAAAAAACGACATTAAATTGTTATCAAACGTGGAAGTTGGAAACATAACTAAAGCTGCTTTTGTGATTGTAATTGTTCGGGATGTTTTAATTGTGCAGTCTTACATTGTTTGCACAATTCTTCGCGCGTTGTTGATTGTTGCAGGTTACATTTTGCGTTGCGAAAAATGTATTTACCCTACAATCCATCAGAACCCTTACCCTACGAGGAATTTCGAAAAAGTCAAAAGTATTCCTTTACTTTCGAAGAGTTGTAGAAGAAGCGCTAAACATTTGGCGCTCGTGATGCAAGCCATCTAGGATGAAAACGTTATCATAATCACCTACGCTAGCTTGATGTACTTGTTCTAACAAATACATTTATTTTGTACTTGAGTAAAAATACAAGTAACTCTGGAAAAAGCTACTAAAGTAAAAGTACTTTTTGAACAATGTACTTGAAGTACAAGTAAAAAGTAAACAAATGTACTTGAAGTAAATGCAAAAGTACTTTTCTTTAAAAAAAATTACATGGTCACCCACTACAAACAAACACATAAATTCAGTAGTTTGCAAAATAAACACTTTATTGAACAGGTTAGGATCCTCAGCAGGATACAGTGACAGGCTGGCTCCTCGAACAAACGCCTTGCTGAGTTTGAGCATCAGCTGGTTCTCAAATTCTACATCGCCTGTGCAGGCTCGCAGGGGCTTAAAAATAAGCCCTGCAGCACTAAACAACCTCACATGCTGCACCCGCAGGCAGATGAGTGTTCAACTCAATGAAAAGGTCTCTCAAGCTTGGCCACATGGGGCAGTAATCTCAAACATACTGGATACGTATGGCCATGGATGTTGCAAATGATCTTTTTCGGCTGATCGTTCCATGACAAATCTTTGAACGCGAATGACATCATATAATCTTGGTAATGTTCATGCCACCTGGTGATCATGCCTGATAATGGCAATGATAGGCTAATCAGAAAAGACTACCAGTTGTTGCTCCGGCTGATATCTATTTATAGATATATGCTAGCGGAAACCAGTTCTGGATTTCAGCGTTCGTTACTAATATTTGTGGAGCTCCAAATTTGTAATGCATAAATTATGGATACTTCGTTACATTTATGAAAAGTACACACATTTGTACTTTGTTACAAGTAAAAGTACTCCGAAAAAATGTACTTCGTTACTCATGAAAAGTAAACTTTTCTACTCAAGTACAGTACCGAAGTACTTATACTTCGTTACGTCCCAGCTCTGCTCATACTTATATATACTTATATCCCCCACTTAGTGAATGAAATTATATTTTTAATGTCTTTGAAAATTCTTATACGTAAACTTAATACTCTTCCCAAGTAATATGCCAAATATGAAGCATGTTCATTGCGAACTCGTGTCACTAAGCCCGGTCAAACGTGTCATTTGCGTGTCATAAAGCAACCAGCCCGTTAGATGTTGCTGATGCCACTGCAGGTAGGGCCGCTGGGCGCGCCCTATCCTTTAGCATAGCGAGCAGCGGTGCGGCCTGTTGTTTCAAACTGTACATGAAATTGCAGTCGCATAATTTAATATTTGTTATATCACCGTAATGATAATAATCTTGTCTGCAGGTTTGTCGCTGGATGTACACAGGAATGTTTGAGTTATTGCCGTTTGAACATCGCGAATGTTCAACCTTGCATTACATCCGCTGCCGCTCCGGGTGCATGCTTTCAGACAGGTATTCGTAAGATGCATGCACGATTCCAACTTGACTGCTCGTCTGTCGCGGCGGTTTGTACAAACGAACTGGTGATTACACTTTCGTTATGTTAGGTTCTCTTTTGTGTTATCGATTGGACAACTCACTTTCTCCTCCTGAGAAGTGTCCACCCCTCATTAGGTTCAACTTCTTGATTGCCGCATCAGGCACAGTGAGAAGATTGCTGATGATCAAATCACTCCTTTCAACTTCTTCTGGAGTGTTTCAGATATCTCCAGGATGTCGCCCATCAGTGCGGTGATCAACGTTTGTTGGTAGTTCCAGATTCTCAGGACCCCTTTAGCTTCAGCCTGCTCCTTTCTGTCGCTTGGGTTTTCTGGCGCCTGCATCTGTTCCCACACCATAATGCAGGCTGGTAGGTAGTTCAGCACAGCACCTACCAGCCTGCAGCTCGTGCTGGGCTAACCTGACATCGTGGTGCCGGGGGAACTGTTCGACATTCCTGGCCTGCGCTGACATCTTCATCTGTCTCGTTGTCCGGAAGAATCGTACGAGTCCCAGTAGATTGGACTTCCAGATTCCCAACTCAGGTACGGAGCTGACGACCGACTCAGTGGCTAGGTCAGATCGGTGTGCAGCACACCAGAATGTTGCCAAACCTCTCTGCATTTGGTCAGCAAGCAGACGCCATGATCCACCTTGTCTGCCGGTGTTTGCCGCCTCGCCGTCAGTGGTGACACCAACCAGCTTCGATTCTTTACCTCCGATTAGATCCAGAGCTTTGTTCACTGTTTCAAGTAGTCCAGGGGCACCGTTCTTCTCTGGCGAATGCATGACAACTGCTAATTGAGTTTTTTATCGTACCGTAATACAAACGAATAAAGAGTAAAAACGAATAACAAGTAAACCCTACAAGGGGCCGGTTTGGGAAAATGGGAGCACACTGGGGGGAAGTTGGTCTGACTGGGGGGGGGCAAACGAAGGGGCTGGGGGCATTGCGACTCATTTGCAGGTAAGATTATTATCCTTATGGTGATGTAAAAATACTAAATTCCTAGATTGCAATTTTAGGTAAGGCCTTAAACACCAAACCGCATAGATGCGCGCCATGCTAAATCGAGGGCTACCACAGGAGAACTTTGTTTGGTATTTAATCATGGCGCATCACATGTCCTGTCAGACGTAGACGACGTCGCCTCATAGTGGTGGAGATTCGTGGAGCAGTTCCGTACAATTCGTGGTTGGTATGTGCTCACACCACGATACGTTGTAGGTGTTGCGTAGTAGTATGGTGTAAGAGCCATCGAGTGTTTTATCGAGTGTGTGCATCGTCGTTGATTCACAACCATATTATGAGGATTGGCTCAATCATGGTCCTGATGGTGTTTAGTTTGGTGTGTCAGCTTGATTACAGTGAGATAATAATAACTTTATAGTTTATGCAATAAAATCCGACGTGTGACTCTGTTCAGTAGTGTTTACAATCGACAAAAATGCTTAAAAAAGATAAGATGAAAGTGTGCTAAATAAAACTGAACTAGACTAAGTAAACCGCATATAGGCCAGTGGCAGCATTATTAGAAATATATTGTTTCGTGTGTAAATAAAATGGATAGCGTTACTACTGTATTGTGCAGTGCAACGAATTAAAATAAGGACCGAGTATAAAGTGCTAAAGACACTCGAAGGAAATAGACATGTATGATTGTATAGGAGTGGTTATCGTACGTTTTGTGATCAAGATGTATTCATAAAGGTGTGAATGTTGTTGTTGTTGTTGTTATTGTGTGATTTCATTTCCCACACCACGCCAAGCATAATCGTTGCCTAATCCCCGTGTCCCGTCCGGGCTTGCTGGTCTACGTTAATGTTAACACAGTCGTAAATGTTTTCTTCGTCAGACGCGGAGTCACACCCTCCACGTACTGTTGACTTTACATGTTTCTCTACGATAGACGCAATCCATTACATTATTACAAGTCGCGTAATGCCTAAATTATCGTTTACGTAGCCGCCATAACTTCTGAAGCTTAGGCAGTGAACTACTGTGTAAACTCAGGTGATATTTTGGCCCTACGTTTGGGACTAACGTTACCTGCGTCACACTCCGTTGAGTAAATACAAAGTATATTTGAGTATATGTTGTTTGTGGAAACTGCAAGCTGTAGCACAATGACATCGATAATAAATATTAAATTCATTGACCCTAGTATTGCTTAAAGTGTGCATTTTAACTAGTTTATTATTGTTTACAATAAAATATGTTGCGTAAAGAGAGCATTGGTTTTGTGAAAGATACTTGGGAGTTTGGAGCATATCCTTGGGTACCGTTCCTCTCCATGGGAAAGATACCCAGGGGTGTACTGCTACAACAGAACACATACTGGTTCCACTGACAACATTTGGGTCCTCAAAACATCCTAAATCCTTCTTTACAACGTCTCCGTAATTCCCTACAATGATAACTCTTTCCAACTGCTGTGTACAAGAACAGACGATAAATAACTTACCAGCTAAACTGTAGTTAGACTTAGTCGTACAGTGTCACGTACACAAGGCTGTCACGTTCGACACTCCAGTCTTCAGATCGAATACGATCGTAGTTGTACTAAGTTATCGTCCATATCCGTCAGCAATAATATTTTGCTATCCAAAATGTACCATTCAGCTCTTGCTGCATGAAATACTCATCAGACGAGCGTGCCTGTGTGCCTGCGGTAACACAGTGTTGACACGGCTTAGAATAGGTGGCAATATCAATTAAGTAGCATTGTGTCGTCAGCTTATACTTGTGTGGTTCGACCAAATACGCCCAGGCAACCACAAGTGTCGAGTTAGACTCTCGTATTGACATGCATGGGCGGCGGTGTCTTTACTTACTCTAACCGCGTTTCGGGCTTTGTGTGTCTAACGCGTGCTGCAGCGTGTTAGGCGAGTAAGCGATGTTGGTTTGAGAGAGAAGCAAACAAACCACCAACGGAACAACAGCTTTAGCTATTACGTAATGTTTAGCTATTTGCGCAATGTGTGTGATATACTGGTTTAACGACAGAAGATATATATCACACAATATTAACCGTTTCTAAGCCATCAAAGATAAATTAGTGATAATAATGTGAATATAGTTTTTTTGCACAAATTCCCGCATTATACAAACTTACTTTATCTACAATAAAATTATAACTATTTATAACATTATTATAAATTATAACAATTGTACACTAATGAACATGCGTGGTTCGCTTAAAATCAAATTTAAAGAGATAAAATGTTAGGATTAAAATGCTCTAGACCATAATATATACATATATATATGTGTGTGTGTGTGTGTGTGTGTGTGTGTGTGTGTGTGTGTGTGTGTGTGTGTGTGTGTGTATGTGTGTGTGTGTGTGTGTGTGTGTGTGTGTGTGTGTGTGTGTGTGTGTGTGTGTGTGTGTGTGTGTGTGTGTGTGTGTGTGTGTGTGTGTGTGTGTGTGTGTGTGTGTGTGTGTGTGTGTGTGTGTGTGTGTGTGTGTGTGTGTGTGTGTGTGTGTGTGTGTGTGTGTGTGTGTGTGTGTGTGTGTGTGTGTGTGTGTGTGTGTGTGTGTGTGTGTGTATTATGGTCTAGAGCATTGTTGTATTCGAACATATTTCGTAGGCATTTTAATCCTAACATTTATATATATATATATATATATTACATTGCGGGTATCAAAATTGGAAAAAAGTAATGGCCAATACATTATTGACTTACGCTAATAATAAAGCACAGCCATTGATATAGCGATAACCATATATCTAGTGTAGTAGTGTCCTTGGCAAATATATGTATGTTATATATATTTTAGTGAAGCGACTGATCAGAACAATACATGTCACTTTGACAGCAGGACCTATACATGTTAACGTAGAGAGGACGCACAAGGGCACATTTAAACCACAAGTCGAGTGGAACCAAGGCCTACTATGACTGTCAAACTGTAGATTAACACTAACATGTTTGTCATGCCATTATCATCATCATATTTGGTCCACCGGACCGGATTATCAACGAGCCGTTTCCATAAAGGTCGATTGTTTATTAGGCATGAAAGACCAGCCACTTCAAAAACAGTGTTCACATATCAGGTGTTTTCTTTATTTCCCTGTGATTCTTTCCACGAGTGTGTGTCCGCAATATTAATACTGACACTTGATCTCCAGTGCCACAATAGCAGTGACCACCTAGTAATAATTGGACACGTCGCATTTGAATCTTCTTTGAGAGTGTTTATGCGTCATCATTAAGTCCTGTGATGGCGAGCCTGTTGCTCTAATGAACATTTAGGCACTTCCTTAGCATTCTGGAGTAACACCAGTAGAGCTTTCTCGTTTATTTGCAAGGAGCCATGTACAAGCTCCGTAAATTTCATAAATACATTTTCTTTCGACAGTGATCATGAAGAACAGCAATCTAACGAACCTTCTTTTTTACTTCCATACGTGATTTAGCTTATTGCATGAAGTCAAGGTAGGACACCGCGCTGTATGTTTCGTACAAATCCGTTTAAAAAAAATGTAGCAGAATCACCATTGTTTTCTCACTGAGCAAGATTCACACATTGAACCACTCAGTGGTTACGTCTACATTTACCTTACGATGTATTGGTTTACTTGTTTGTGCTGGTTTGTTGTGTGTTTGTATGCGTGCTTGCTTGTTTAGTTCGCTGTTTGATTGTTTATTGTTTGTTTCTGTCTATATTTATGTTTGTGTGTGTGTGTGTGTGTGTGTGTGTGTGTGTGTGTGTGTGTGTGTGTGTGTGTGTGTGTGTGTGGGTGGGTGGGTGGGTGGGTGGGTGGGTGGGTGGGTGGGTGGGTGGGTGGGTGTGTGTGTCTGTGTGTGTGTGTGTGTTTGTGTGTAGGTGTGTAGGTGTGTAGGTGTGCATGTCTGCCTGTCTGCCTGTCTGCCTGTCTGCCTGTCTGCCTGTCTGCCTGTATGCATGTATGCATGTATGTATGACTGTCTGTCTGTTTGTTTGTTGCTTGGTTGTTTGTTTGTTTGCTTGCTCGTTTGCTTGTTTGTTTGTTTTCACAGACTGCATTGGGGGAGTCAAGCGACGGATGGCCCTGCGCATGCTGAAACTAAATTATGAAAAAACTAAGATGACCATCTTTACATCAAAACATAATCTCAAGATGTATGGAAGTTACTATATGATTATTGGAGACGATGCAATTTCACGAGTAGATTGCACACGGAATTTGGGAATTCTCATGGACCAACATCTAACGATAACACATCACGTGACTGCTGTGTGTGCTACATGTAACTACCATCTGTATAGACCGTCATCCTCGCAAGCCAGGGCTGTTTGTCATGCAAAACTAGCCCTGGCTGATCCCCTACGCGAAGTGAGGAAGATAGCTGAGTCAAACTAGTAATTTACTTCGCCAGTCGCGACTGCATCACCGGCGCAAATACCCGCCCCCAATTTGAAGACGGATAAACGAGCCACGGTTGGTTAAATTTAGCTTTATTATGACCGCCTGACCTGCCGAGATCCACTGATCTAGTGAGCGATTTCATAGGCTGAGCTTAAATTCAGAGTTTCGCAAAGCGATCAGCCAGGGGGTACTGTTGGCTGGCACTGGCGTAATCAGCAGCAGCGACCCCTGGCGCGCGAGGATGCAGACAGTCATAAATACGGCACTATCATATAGCTGAAGACGCGAAAATTGCGGTCAACGCACTGGCCACCTCTCGTTTGGTCTATTACAACGCACTCTTGCACAACTTACCTTTTTCCCAGACAGCTCGGTTACAGCGAGTCCAGAACAAAGCAACCAGACAAGTAACACGCACCAGCAAACATGACAACACAACACCAGTGTTAAAGGAACTGCATTGGCTGCCGGTTGCGAGTCGAATTGTGTTGAAGGTGTTGGTGGTGACTTACAAATGTATTCATGGTTTAGCGCCGTCTTATCTGGCAGAACTTGTGCAGCCACGAGAGCGTGATGGACGCCTATGTCAGGACCATGCGCCAAAACTGCACCAAAGCACCACGAAGAAATATAACGGCGACTCGGCACTTGGTGCAGCCGCACCGCGACTATGGAATGAACTACCAGTGGACATTCGTGCATCAGGGACACTGAATAGGTTTAGGAAGTCTTTAAAGACTCAACTTTTTATTATACATTTTAATTAATTTTAATTACTTCATCGTGACGGACTTTATTTAAAAATTTTAGTATTATTTGTCTTAAAATTTATGTTTCTATTTTAATATTCAGTATTACGTGTCTTAAAACGAGTAGTTAGGTTTTAATAATATTAATATACATTTATTTTATTGCTTGTACAGCGCAGCAATGCGCTATGCGGGAATCATCGCTAAAGAAATGCCGTGTTATTATTATTATTGTTTGGTTTGTTTGTTTGTTTTGATTGACTGTTTGTATGTTTTTTAATTGTCTGTCTGTCTGTCTGTCTGTCTGCATGCCTGCCTCCCCGCCCACCCGACCGCCCGCCCGCCCGCCCGCCCGCACGCCCGCACGCCCGCCCGCCAATCTGTCTGTCAGTCTGTCTGTCAGACTGTCGGTCTGTCTGTATATATGTATGTGTGTCTGTCAGTCTGTCAGTCTCTCTGTCTGTCTGTGCGTATGTCTGCCTGCCTGCCTGCCTGCCTGCCTGCCTGCCTGCCTGCCTGCCTGCCTGCCTGCCTGCCTGCCTGCCTGCCTGCCTGCCTGCCTGCCTGCCTGCCTGCCTGCCTGCCTGCCTGCCTCATGCCTGCCTGCCTGCCTGCCTGCCTGCCTGCCTGCCTGCCTGCCTGCCTGCCTGCCTGCCTGCCTGCCTGCCTGCCTGCCTGCCTGCCTGCCTGCCTGCCTGCCTGCCTGCCTGCCTGCCTGCCTGCCTGCCTGCCTGCCTCTCTGTCTGCCTGCCTGCCTGCCTGCCTGCCTGCCTGCCTGCCTGCCTGCCTGCCTCTCTGTCTGCCTGCCTCTCTGTCTGCCTGCCTGTCTCTTTTAGTGTCTAACCGACATTCGTCTAGAAACCGTAACATTCACAAGTTTAAATTAGTATATCAATTTGTGACGTTTACATCAATTTAATCTGAAAATAAAATTTACCTTAACGTTAAATCGTTTTTTATGATGCCACAGAAATGCTCTTTTTCAACGCATATGAGTCAAATTCCTTTTGTCTTCTGTGCATCGTATATACTATTTGTTTAGAGCCATTTGTTATTTCATATGCGTTTACCTGTTGTGTGTAAAGACAATAGTATCATCGACATAAGCTGACACTAAGTTCACATTTTAGAATAATCTGGTCCCCAGACAAATGCGGTGTTTAATTTTTAGTAATTTAATTTAGACAGAATCAAGCAAAATACTGCACACACGTGACAAAGCATAACGGCCGTTATAGTTTCCTGTAGACAAACTGGGTAATTGCGTGAACCAAATGTTGCCCCAGTCCAAACTACAGTATCCTCGATGAAATCGTTACTGTAGCTATGGATAGGTTCCTACCTATTAAAATAATTAAATTCAACAAATACAGACATAAGAAAACACCTTGGATTGATTGCAAAGGGCATAATTATGTCGATAAAGTTTAGAAATAACTTGTATACGAGAATAAAACAAACTCCCGTAAATACAGAGCAGTATCGTAGACTCAAAGCTAACATGCATACTTATGATATAATTCTTAAAATAAATATTAGGTTAGCCAAGAAAATGCATTTTCAATCCAGTTTTCAAAAACATAAACATGATGTTAAGAAGACGTGGTATTTAATTAAAGAAATTATTCAGAAAAATCCAAAGAAAGTACAATTTCCAGATTCTTTTAAAGTCGACGGGGGAATGATTAGCAACAAATGCATTATAGGTTTAACACGTTTTTTACGAATACCGGTCCTATTCTAACCTCTAAAATGACTTCAACTGGAGGTAAATCGTACAAAGATTACTTGAAAAACCCGACGTTTCACACCTTTAATTTTAACCCAATTGACATAGATACTAATGTTCGTATGATGTATAGCTTACCTCCAAAATCTAGTTGTAGAAAGAAGGTATATCAACAAAATTACTAAAAAAAATTTTTTTAAGATATTAGCATTGCAGTCACACTAATTATTAATCAATCTTTTATAACTAGTATATTTCCAGACAAATTAAAAATTGCAAAAGTCATCTAACCCTCTGTTAGAAATGGATGGGGCATACATTGAATGTGTTTTAGACATCACGATAAATAACCATTTAAACTGGCAGAGTCATACAAACAAAATAGCTAACAAAATATATAAATCAATAGGATTATTAAATAAACATAAACACTTGTTACCATTTAAGACATAAGTTATTATATACAATGCTGTTATTCTCCCTCATATTAATTATGGCTTACTTTTATGAGGCCATCAAGTTCATGGAATTTTCAAACTACAGAAAAATGCAATACGAATAATATCATTAAGTAAATATAATGCCCTCACAAGTGCTATTTATTATTTTTTTTAAACTTCAGTTACTAAAGTTGGATGACATTTATACACTCCAACAACTAAAATTGTATTACAAATTAATTAACAATCATTTACCCGATTACTTCAATGTTATTTTCAACACACACATCTATGACATTCATCAGCACTACACGCGTGAACGAAATCATCTGTATATTCCCAGAGTCAAACATGAATATACAAAAAATACATTAGACATAACATAGTAGAGACAGTAAACAATGCACCAAGTATTATCATTAATACAATTTACATCCACAGTCTACATGGTATTTCGACATACACAAAAAATTACTTTGTTTCAAATTACGAATCCTGTTGTAATATTCACAACTGTTACATTTGTAGTTCATAACACATATTGAAATGTATACATATGCATTTATACGTACGTCAATACGAGTACACATAATATGTAATTGTATATAATAATATATGTATATTGGTACGTTGAATAATCCTCAACTATATATATTTAAGTAATATATTATTCTGATCGTTTCATGTAAATTGTCTTGTTGTTTACATTGGTGGGGTGGCTCCTGTGCTAGCGATATAATATATCTTAATGGGAGTCTCCCGACCTTATGTATTACTTAAGTTATTCGTTGTATATGTATTGTGTACATGTGTCAAATAAATGGATTCTGAGTTCTAAGTTCATCCACCCTCTCCAGTGATGTAGTGATACGGTGCAGGGGTTCACACGCACCCTAGCGCCGGGAATGGGAGGGGGGCGCCGAATCGACGGTCAACTTACACACCAAGCGGATAACTTCAATTCACGATTCTATTCTTCAGATGTGACAATCACAGTTTCAACCTGACTGGGTGTCATTCCGCCTGCCAGGAACCACTTGTTGCGACATTATTTGGGATAAATAAAAATGGAATGTATCTCTTTTCGCACGTTCAGCTCTGCGATTGATGACATTAAAACAGGCGGTGCCCAATACAGTTAAGTGGGAGTCCGAAACACGGTGGACTACCAGAATGGAGATTGTTGAAGCTATTGAAGATGGCTTCGATGACAGTGTAGGGCTACTGGAAAGACTCTCCGATATTCCAGATGAATAATAAAAACGGGAACAGGGCAGTTGCTTCAAACGTCATGACGTTCAAATTATTTACACTTCTTCGCTTCTGGTACGACATCCTGGCAAAGATTAACCGTGTCCAAAAGGGACTACAAGATACCAGCATGACCTTCCGAGAAGCCAGAGACAACAGGGTCATTGGAACAACTTATTCGGTGGAGTTCAAGTTCAAACAATACTTCGACTGTCTTCCAAATATTCTATGTACTTCCTACTTTCCAGATGGTACGTACCTCAACGCTATGTTCACACAAAAGCTGTGTAAATAACTATGTAAGATTAGACGTATCTGCTAAATGTTCGTGAAATGTGTCTCTGATGTTCTGCTTATTTCGCTTCAGCAGCAACAGCAGAACACTGGTGAAGATCCGTTGGACCACCTGCCGTTATACCTAGCGGTGGTTACGTCGCAATTCCTTCGCAGTCACATGACTGGACTTGCAGCAATGTAAATATGTTCTAACACAGCGTAACAGCACTGCAAGTTATAGGGAATTTGTTTATAATGATTACGGTACAATTTGACAAGAGTACAGTTTATATCCTCGTGGCTAGGTGTGTGAACCAGGCTAAATTATTGTGAATTACAACGTGACGTCATCGTTATTTACTTTCACGTCACCGCAAGCTGTACGTACAGAAACGTCGAACACACATCACGTATATATGTTTTCATACATCTATAATTAGTGTAGCTACATTGTGTTTTATAGCACCTTGACATATTTGTTCCGTATTCGTTTTACAAATCCGCTAGATGGTCATTTTTCTTGAAGACATATATACATTCTTGCTTTCATATATAAAATAAAGACCGGTCTTACAGTTGCCATGTCAGCTATGATTTGTAATAAATGGTAACAAATGGTAAACTAAACTAAGTTCATATAAACAACCATTTGTTTCGCTGACTTAATTGCTGTTTTGTTTGTGTGGCTGTGCCAATACATATGTGTATAACATGATATCATGATATTTAAATCAATACAATGTTGACTCATTCTCATTGTTCGTCACATATATTTGTAGTCCAGGACCTTTATGGTTTGAGTTGGACCAAATTGCAGCAGAAGCTATTTGAAGTGTTTTGAATACATTGTAGGTACCTATAAAACATATCAAAAGTATACAGCAAAAAAAAATTGGGGAATTGACTCAAAACAAGGAATCAATATTTCATATATGTATATATATATATATACTCCCATGTTAAATACCATTGGTACCTAATACCAAGGCATTTACGCAGACAACTAAGACCCTACGGCATATCTAGACATGCTGTGATAAGCGCCATTCATGTTCGGATCATCAAGGCCCTCGTGATCAAACTTCCACGTCAACTAGTCACAGACTACCTGGTGACTCATATCTGGTTGTCCTTCTCTGCCTCCATGCAGGCCCAAATGCCCACAACTTGTTCGTGCATAGTGAGGCAAAGTTAACTACAAAGAAGAACTGCGTGGGGAACATAGAGACCGTAACAGATCAGCTAGGCAAAGGTGTGTTTAACAATGTCATTTTCACCCATGCTATATAATAATAAGAATAATGAGTCAACTTGTAGATCGCCGTAAATCTAGACAAAAGTCCACTCAGAGGCGCAAAAATAGATTAATACATGAATGTTATAACTAGCTAGTTAAATCAATGATAATAAAAATAAATAAATAAAATAAATTGCTAAAACCGTGATGCATAATGCATAGGCAATGAGATTATTATTTTATTATTATAAAGCATTTATAGAGCGCCGTGTGTCCGGATAACAAATCTGCTCAAAGGCGTTGACAATCGTAAAGTATAAGTAAAATACATTAAATGACCTAAAACATATTAAATAAAAATATTAAATAGAAAGGTAAACGAAAATGATTTAAAAGTAGCATATAAAAATTACATAAAACGTCAGTTAGATAAACCTTAATAAAAATTAATATATATTTATAAGTGTACATATTATACATAAATTAAATGAATTAGCCGTTTAAATACGTCAAATAAATAATGTGCTTAAATAAAATAAAATAAATACATATAATATGCTAATTAAAAACTATAATAATAAATAAATAAATCAATCAATAACTGCAACCTAATTACATAACCGAATGTCAACATTGCACAAATCTCACTGATGCGGACTGCAAAGTTCTTTGAAGGCCTGACGAAATAAATGTGTCTTTAAGAGTGATTTGAAAGTGGCAACGCAGTTTGCATGCCTGATTGCGTGAGGCAGGGCATTCCACAGGATAGGGCCAGCCACAGGGAAGGAACGACGGCCATAATGTTCAAGGTGATACAAGTATTACAAGGTGATGATATTATGTGGTAAAAGGATATAACATTAATTAAAACGTGATATCATGATGTAACACCACTTCCCGACTATACGTTCTTGGAAAAGGAGCATCTCTGAAGAAAATTGGCTCCAGCCAGATGCAAGCTGAACAGTTTGATATGCATGATGCTTCAACACAACATGTTGTAGCAGAAGGTGAGATGATGATTGTATGCCTTTACAACGGAAGCCGGAAGACAGTGTTGATTATTTCAGGTACATATGGTTTTGTGAGAAGGTGACAGTCAAGAGTTCGCACATTCAGCCAAAGACCTTACTTCCGACACTTACAGCCGCACGTTATAACGGCACGCAAGTGTAGGGGTGAATGGGTGTAAGCCACTTGAGACTAGTAGGTCGGGTATGGAAGACGAGCGACGATTATCTTCTTCCCGTCGTGACAAACCTGTATCCAGCATCTGATAAACCTGTTGCACGAAATCCTGTGTAACTGCTCCACGGATTGCAGTTCGGCAAGATGTATATACCGCAAGAACAACCATGAGTGTTCGCTGCACGCAGTCAATGCCGTGGCTCAGGGTTCTCAAAGTAAATCTAGAGTTACGTCGGTGATGAGGAGATGGACGATGAGTAGTCATCCGTTTGTCGATGGAGAGAAAAACTAATCTTGGTAATATACTGGAGGTTTTATACATGCATGTCTTGACCTTACATCACGGAAGAGTTCATTATAATTATTATGCGCAATGTTCAAATGCATTTGTGTCATGTTACGTATACGGTCAATATTCATGACAGTAGCACACTTATATGGTAATGCAGATTATAATAATGTTATATGGAAGATCGAGAATACGGCAATTGTTTTTCAGTTAAGCTTATTAGCTAGATTCGTGTATCTATATGTTGACCTTATATCAAGGTATCATTATAAATATTATACGCAATATTCCCCTGTTAAATGCATTTGTGCTCTGCTACATATACGATAGAAGCTCGTGAGAGTAAGTTATTTTTTATGTTGAGCATAATCATGTTATACAGGAAGAAGAATAGGACAAGTAATTGCAGCTAGTTGTACATGTTTTGATATCAATAAGCACTTTCATTGAATATCTAAGGCAATATAAAACTATTTTAATGTATATTTTTGTTATTTTGTTCTCTGGATATTATATGTGCGTACTTACGAACACGCATTTGGATTAGGTGAGGTTTACAGAAACATTATCTTGCTCATTCCTTGTCCCGAAAGTAAAATCGTTACAAAATCGAACTGATAAAAGCTACTGGGGGGTCCCAACATTTGCGTAATTTTGACAATGTTCCCCAATTTTTAGAGCTGTATACTTTTGATATATTATCTAAGATATATGCCTGCTTTCAAAATTGCAAGAATTGATTCTGTTGCAATGTGTTCCAACATTACCTCATTTTGGCCATAAAAGTTATGAACTATTGTAAGACAGAAGAGATGCAATATCAAAATTCTAGAGAAGAAGCAATGACGGATGTAAATATACCCACAATGCATTGAGTAGAGCCATAAATAGCCAAACTAATAACAGAAAAATGTAGCAAGATAACCAGTCTGTTAGGTATCAATGCCACGCTGGCTGG
The DNA here is from genome assembly GCA_963995525.1 of Escarpia spicata. Taxonomy (NCBI): domain Eukaryota; kingdom Metazoa; phylum Annelida; class Polychaeta; order Sabellida; family Siboglinidae; genus Escarpia; species Escarpia spicata. The sequence goes on from OZ023213.1 coordinate 32,808,445, forward strand.
CCAATGGGGTTTTCCCCACTGTATGATAAATCGATATCCATCTCCTACACTCGGCTCGAGCCGCGCGCGAATTAGTGTTCGCTTCATTAATATAATATATGCTCGGCGTGTGTCGCGGCTTTACTGCTCTCGATGACTTGCATCGACCGATGTTTTCACTGAGAACAGCAGGACGGCAGCTAGAATCGTGCCACATTGCCCTTCCGGGTGTCTAACAGAAGACGAACCCGTCGGAGAAGCAGCAGGAACGACGCTATGGATTCCGGAAGGCCAGTCATGTCTATACCGTAAGTTGGGACGATGGTCCAAGCAGTGCGCCGATTCTGTCTCGTTGTATTGACACTGTCTGAACGTACCAGGCGCGGTACATAATGATATGTCGTATCGGGGAAATGGATCGGATGGGTCGGGTCAGTCTATGAGCAGAGTGATGGAGTGCTAATGAATGTCGCGGGTTCTGCATGGTTACGAACGAGGTGCAGAAACAACAGCGACATAGGGAGCCAACATACGCATTGTTCCACTATCCTATCCCAAGCCAGTGCTCCAGACCCTATGTGATTATGCTGCCTAACCAACCCTGGGTTGCGCGACGCTACCATCGCATTATCAGTGGTCATAGTTCACATCAACCTCTCGTGGTACCCTAGAAAATAGCTATATTAAATGACTAGATGACGTACTTATCTTATGCAAGCGATGGCTATATATAAAGGAGGTAAATTGTTAATCAGATAAACTACGCAGACATATACGAGGTGTAGCCTAGTGTAACTTTTTAAGTATTGGGTGTATGGTACAGTATGATCACAAACGAAATATGTTTCGTGCATTTGCTGTTTGAACTAGCTGTAGCAAGATGTGGTATCTACAGAACCACTAGTTGTTAGATCTCCAGCGATTGGGCCTCGCTCCAAATGTCTTGCCCGGATTTTAGTAATATACATTTCTAAAAAGCCACCAACTCTAGTCATAGTTAACATCACATCTACTGGAACTCAACCAGTATAAATTATATTGTCAAATAGTCGTATTTAGGAATGACAGTTGACGTGAATGAAACATGTTCTGTTCGGAGGGCGATCACGGGGCTATATAATATGTACGCTTCACAGAGGGAGCTACAAAATAACAACATATCTCAGAGCGAGCCACAAGCCAATAACGTGTCACTAAAAATATTATACTCATTTGGTGACAGTTAACGCTTATCATTGTGTGTGCGAGCGTGTGTTCTTACGTGCTACATCGGTTAAAGATGACCAACAAAATATTATTCAGTATTCAAACGTTAACCAGTAGGTCGCACGGGAATGGTTATTATATGCCTCGTCGGACGTCTGACAATACTGGACGGAATAGTGAGATCCTCTTTTACGCTCCTAAGCCTATTTGACTGAGCTTATCTCTGTCCGTTCAGATCTACTAAGACGTTCCCGTGTCCGTCCAATTTCACACACGAACATTACATTTCTCAAACACGCTTGCGACTAATCATTAGAGCAACTGACGTTGTTACAACGCTTGTCTGGGTATGTTTCTCTGATTTAATTTGCACGCTAAATTGTCGCCCGTCACTGCGCGACAAACAATCGATAAGGCAAATGCGACAATAAACGAATGTGCAGTGGTATGTGAACGCGCTGCCCCGCCTTTGTTGGCAGCGCAATGAGTATAGGGCAGTCTGGCCCGTAGAGTGGATGTTTTAGGGGGTGCGTTTTTCGGCGAGAGATTGCACATTTCCAACAAACACCCATCACATTTCAACCTCTAGTTCCAGCTGGGGGAGTAGTTTTGGAGCTTTTCACAGTCGGCGGGGATGATGTTGGATATTTGTTGTAGTCGAACGGACATCATGGGCTATTGCTAAAAGACACTGCTGTACCGTGAAAAAAAATTCTGCATAAATCCAGCGACTATTTGTAGATGGCATTATTATCTTTACGATGATATAAAAAACCATTACATTCCGCCGTTACGACTTTAGGTACGGCCTTTATAAATGTTGACCTTTCCAACACAGTACGTGCAGTTAATGAAGCCCAAACATGTCATTGACCAATCTGTAGGCCAAATTCTTTCTTTGCTTTGTTGAGAGAACATGTCAAGGCGAAGAGTATTTGTAGCTTGCGTCGTTTTAACTTGCAGAATTGTGAAGTTTCGTCGAGGAGATTCGGGCGGAACATACGAAAATATAGCCGGACGAGACCACCTATTATCACCCACCCAAGTGGAATTCCAGACGATTCCTGGCTTCGAGCGACAATTGTCAGTGTCGCCATCGTGTGCCACTACCTTTGAAGATGGTAGGCCAATTTATTTCGTTCCACGTTTCACATTTTATGAAAAATGTACACCACAGTGGGCCTGTCGTATTTACGCCACACCCATTGATCTGTTTGGAGATCGCCATTTACACTAGTACGCATGTGCGCACATGGAATTGTGGGGAAGCTTGCGTTCAAAATGTAAATAGAAAAAGTATAGCAAATATGTTTTGTTTGTACTGTGATTGGACTGCTGATTTATATAGAGCACTTACGTGGTACCTGTGCTTCGAACACAATATTTGACAGCAGGCATCACAGTGACAGTGCGCATGCGTCAAGTGTCGTGCATTCTTGTTTTGTTCTCCTACGTTTTTTTGTCAAAATCACAAATTGTAAAGACTGTCATTATTCCAAATTTGCAGACATGCAATAGTAACATCATCACGTACGTTCATATAAATATATTTGCGATCAGTCAATCCAGAGTTAAAATTCATTCAACTATATTACCTAACAACCACCACAAACTTTAAAATCAAAATGGCGAATTTGTAAACAATAAGCAAAGCGCGCGAAACCAAAATCGTCAACAAAGCAACTCCAATAATCAGCGCATTCTTGCAAAATAAATGTACATTACTTAGAGTCATTAAATCTACATTTGTCATATCAGTCACACAAACTAGGCATTATTAAATTAGCTTTAGATCACCAACATATGTGTAAGGAATAATATTCCCCCTCTGTTTACCAACTCCTGAACTTACTAACAGGCCCTCCTTCGGGTGTGCAACTGTCACCCCGTGTTTTAAAATACCCTGAGTCGGCCCAGAACTAAAACTTACTTATACCCTACCATCTACCTGTTTGTGTTTGCACCAGCCCAAGCCCTGCCCTTGCACTGTTTATAAACAGTTTAGTTTTATTCTATTTAAATGCGACTTTTATATAATCCAAAGGCATTTTATTTAGCAATTCACTCCCTGGCCTTGGCATGAAGTTCACACTTCTCATAGCCCTGTGCTTTGTCGCTGCAAACATACATAGATACCTCCACCAAATCTCCACAGGTGAGGATGACCTCCCAACAGTTTCAACATTGCTGACAAGAAAGCTGCCATTCTTTCCCAAATTCACAGTTACAAAGAGAAACAAGTTGATGCCAACTAAACTTCACAGCCTGTCCTTACTGTACATTTGTGGATTACTAGTCCAAGCAGGGGACTTTCATCCAAACCCTGGCCCCATGTCAACCTCCACTCCAGACTTCCCATGTGGCAACTGCAGCCATATGAGGTACATGAACATCACCATGCCATCCAATGTGATGACTGACTGCTGGTACCACACCTCGTGTGTCCAAATAAATGATATCACATATGAACAATTAAAACACAACAGTGTCCTGTGGTTTTGCTCTTGCTGTGGGCTCCCAAACTATTCCAGATGTCTAGACTCGAGCAACATAACCACATCAAACCGATACTCAGTTATGCTCCCGTACACAAAACAGCGATCCCAACAAATATATACAAATACATTCAAGCATACATACATATGCATACTCATCCTATCCCAGAGTTATAAGATTTTGGAATCTACTCCCCCAGAAATATTAAGCCTACCCACACTACACCCATTCCAACAAGCTCTGAGTACCATCCACCTTGTCGCTCCAGCCACCTTACCAGACAATATATACAGAAACTGTGTTTTAATTATTAATTGCACTTGGTTTACACAATTATTTATTTTACTTTTGTATTATTATTTTTTAAATTCAATTTCACGCACCCTTCGCAATGCACACTGCACTGCACTCCTAGGTTAGCCCCAGAATGGAAGGGGTGCAGTGTTAGGTTTTGGTGAGTCGAGAACATTTTGAGTACACGGATAGCCTAAAGGCGAGTACAGTTGTAGTTTTTGTTGGGCCTCAAGAAGGCTGCAGTTTGACGTTTTTGGAGAGTCTTAATGGGGATGCAGTTGGAGATTTATGAAGAGCCTCAAAGGAGGGCAAAGTTGGAGGGTTTTGAAGAGCCTCAAGGGAATGCAGTTGAAGGGTCTTGGAGAGTCTCAGTGTCAATGGCGGTGCCGTTTTTCGGTTTTTCGGTGAGCTGCACACAATGGAGATGCCGTTGAAGGGTTTTGGTGAGCCTCAAGATATTGTTCAGCTGCACAACACCGACCCTCCCGCATCACTCATGCATCACCAGGTTGTCAACGCCCAGGTTGGAATTAGTGTCTACGAAGTAGGAATGTCAGATTGGCAATTTGGCAGACGACAAATTAGTTCTAACGTCGACGGACCGCCAATGACCTTTAAAGGTCACTTCCGACTCAATTCATGTTTTCGCTCGTCTTAATTCAGAATCAATTTGCTACAAATTGAAATTATTGTTGTCATTTGTTTTGGTGAAATCATCGGACTAAAGATATTAGTATAACTGATTCCAGTTAAAATTCGGCGACAAAAATTGCAAAAGTAGTCCGGTTCTATACATTATAGCATAAATGCATTCATACATTCACCAGGTACCCGGTCTAACTATTTAAATTATAGTTGAGTTTCGGTGATTTAAAACCGGACAGCGCTCATTATTTCTACAATTCACACAATACTTACTTGAACATCAACGAATATTATTCGCAATGGCCTCAACCAAGTGAGCAGGGAAGTTTAATTATAGCCTGATTGGTAGTTTATCGGATAATATTTCCCTGAAGTCTGCTTACCCAATCACCTAGACGACAGAACGATAATCTCGTGAGTATGTTTGTATGCATAATTTATATAAAAACTGATAGCTGGCAAACGTAGACCTACACACATCAGTAACGAAAAAACGTATTTGTGGACATAAGTAGCTACAGCAATCGGAACGTTGCAGTATCGGGATTAAACATATATAAGCGCCGTTATTACATAAAGATACGACTTTCATTTGTGTAAACAGTATTCTTCTAAATGAAGCCTAATTATTGCTTTATACATAGGTATAATTAAGTATTATTCTTGGTATATTATATTTCTCCTAACTAACCCAATGATTTGATTACCCTTCGAAGCTGTAATCCCACACAGCTCTGACACTTTCATGCTGCCCCTATGTCCTTTTGTCTTATTGTTATACTTCAACCAGTATCTCCTATTTCATATTTTACGTCCATGTTCCCGTGTTCCCCATGCATGGTGGATCTGATGTTATTGCAATGACCACAGCCGTCAATAACAGTGTAATTCTGCACCGTTGCATCGATTTCGGTACCTTGTCAAGATGTTGACGGATCTTTTGTAACTCGTCAGTACAATTGCCGTCTTTACAGTTTTCGTGCATGGTCTGTGATGTGCGAAACATGACGTTGGAGCTGCCCGTTTATTGTATGATACAAATAAAAACTGAAAGGAGCAAAACGTCTCTATCGCTGTTTTCTCTTTGTTGTGTTTTTTCAAAATTCTTGTTTTATTGATTCATGTCGTTTTGCCGAACTTTCGTTCTAACTATATATATTTTTTTTCTTTCCTTCTGTCTTTCTTTCTTTCTTTCTGTTTTTTTTTCTCTTCTCCTTCTTTCTCTGTTTTCGTGTTGTTTCTCTTTCTTTGTTTTTCTCTCTTTTATTTTCTTTCGCTTTCTTTCTTGTTCTTTATCGTTTTCTTTTTCTTTCTGTTTCTCCTATCGTCTCTGGTGCAAGGCCTCTGTATATCTGTCACACTAGCACCTTCATCTACACTAACTCGTGTATATGCCTACGCTCCCGTTGTTTGCTAAATTTCAGGTTGTTTCCAGGTAATCTTAGTTATGTTGTCACTTGTCAGGGTGAATACATCGAATATTATATTATTATTGTTTCGTGCGGTTGCAGACACGCTAACAGTCGACCAAGCCGTCGACGCCATTGGCTTCGGTATGTTCCAAGTGAAATTGTCTCTCTTCACTGGACTCATCTGGGTAGGTCTAGATAGATGCTATCACGCAGACACGCGCACACACGCACACACGCACACACGCACTCACGCACACACGCACACAAATGTATGAAGCAATACGTGCACGCAAACAGCACGCAGACACACGCACACACGCACACACGCACACACCGCACACACCGCACACACGCACACACGCACACACGCACACACCCTCACACGCACACACGCACACACGCACACACGCACACACGCACACACGCACACGCGCGCACACGCACACACATATGCATGTAGCAACACGTACACCAGACAACACGTACACACGCACACATACTTATTATACGCACACTCGTCCTGTCTTGCTGATTCCTCACCCTTGTTTGTCCGTGGCGGCATCAGATGGCGGACGCGATGGAGATGATGATTCTGAGTATACTAGCGCCCGCTCTACACTGCGACTGGGCACTGTCCAGTTGGCAACAGGCCATGCTGACCACGGTGAGTGGACGACACGTGAAAGGTTTCAGGGGAAACCACAATATAACTGACGTTTAACAAAACGTCTCTCTTCTGTTATTTATCCTCAGAACGTAATTAGAAACTAATGTAATAATGACGTTTGAATATCTTAACATAAATGATAACGACTGATACTAATGGCCGATTTCTGTGTATATTTCAATTCGGAATTTCGCTAACTCAAAAATGTCTCCCAATTTGGCTTTTATCGGGTTTTGCCGTGAAACCCTTCACATGGTCAACAATGTGTCTTCCAACTGGCGACCGTGATCACGTTAAGTTGGCTTCCTTAATATTAAAATGTCGTCTAACGATTGTGTTAAACGTGCAGCGTTTATTGCGTCGACTTCGTAACATTTTGGGGGGTAGCTAGAAGACAGATGACGCACACTTTGCTGTTTCTAAATCCAAGAAGGAAACATTGCCGTCTAAATATGCAACGAATATTGTTATATGTTTATCATACGTGGACGTAGCAAATACGAATTAATGGTTAGTAATGACATTAATTGTTCAACTTTTATATCAAACTTGGGGACGGGTCGCTTCTTATGAGCGGAATCTTCTCTAAAAACATAGTCAAGAAAATAGAAACTGTGCAAACAAGAAACACGGTTAGTTGGGAATTTTATATAACGTATAACGTGCCACATTACACAACACACCAACTCCTATATCAACGTATAACGTGCCATATTACACAACACACCAACTCCTATATCAACGTATAACGTGCCATATTACACAACACACCAACTCCTATATCAACGTATAACGTGCCATATTACATAACATACCAACTCCTATATCAGCATCTTTCTAATGTCACGTACGGAGTCTCTACAATAGAGGTTTGATGATAACTTCATAGCTACTTTAGTTCAACATTGAACCCTTCGTTAATGCTTCATTTAATGAAATTTATATTTTGACAACGTTACGCCGCTACTGACCGCGGTATATTTGTGGAGTGAGCCAGATACGTATATAGGAGAAGAGGTTGTAGAGGAAGACGAACAGGACAAAGATGGTCTAAAAGAAGAATAGGATGAGAAGAAGTAGACGAAAAAGAAGAAGACACGTTGACATCGTATTCTGGCAAGACATCATTCATGTGTTAGTGTGTATGAGGTAAAGAAAGAAACTCAGCCAGACTTCAGCGACCAGCCACTTTGATATCGATCGTTCCTTCTGGAAAGCCACAGCTAATAAATACTGTAGAGAAGGTGTCAATCCAGAACGTGTACATTTAGGAAAATTTTGTGACAAATTGGCTAAATATTCATTCAGTCATTATTATTCACTCAGCAAGGCGTACATATGTCATTATCTCTGCATGGCTAAACTATACACGCTAACACAGTCACCGATTTAGTTTCACGGATTATCGATTTAATTGTTACTAATTACACTCAATGTATGAGACATGTTCTATTCACTTACAAGGAATATTTAACAAATGAGATTGTGTTTATTGTTCCTATATTTAAGCGAAACGGTTTCATTATTGTTGCAATCCTAGACAACTTAATCAGTTGTTTAATTCCACAGATTATTAGCTGCTGCTAATACATTCAGCGTTTGGATATTGCTGTTTTTAAATTCCTCTATTATTGAGAATAACTCCTGCTATATTTCGCCAGCTGACTAGTTTCGTTTGTGGCTAGCACACTACTCGATAATATGATTTTCATTATTGATCATTTATGAGTTAGTGACGGCCAATACAATACATAACCGAACGATATCATGAAAATAGTACATCACACCCAGATGGCACATCTGTATTTGAAAAAGTTCACCAATCAAAAAACTCGAACGATATCAGTGTTGCATGCCAATTACAGTGTTGCGTTGTCCGATTTTTCCCGCGGAACTGGATTTCAGTGTTGCCGTGGGACAAAAATCAACAGTGGCAGATTGCGGTTGGTTGGCTTCTTTTTAAAACACGGCGCTTGTCTGGGCTTCTTCGCTCCTTTGTTACAAAAATCTTACTATTCGACTATTTTGATACGTTTCGTCTTTCCTTCCATTTTAGTCAACTAATTGTGTGTTCAATTATTTGTGAATGAACGCAGTCAATATTAATGTGTCGCCTATGTCCTGGGTCGGCATAACTCAATGGATGTGAGGATTTTCCAGGTTGTCTTCGCTGGTATGATGATCAGCTCCAGCATATGGGGCAAGATATGTGATAAATACGGCAGGAAAGTGGTAAGTGAGAACCAGCCCTAGCGGACTGTCTGCTACGACCTACTGCAATCATAAATGCACATCTTTCGTGAAAAGGTGGCTGTTACGTACATGGGACAATACTTTTTACTTTCCTAGATTTTTAAAGGTTGATTTTGGATATATCATAACTCTGCAGTAGCAATAGGGTTATTTGTTGAAAACGACATGACCACGGATAATGCATGTTCTTTCAGTTAAGTGCTTTGGCTAGTTGCTAACAAATTTTTTAACATATTTTACATCGCCCAATTTTATTAACTTATCCAAAATCCTAGTCCTTCTTTTCCTAAACGTTAACATGTTGACAACATAATGAAAGCACGCACATAGATTAGCATTGGCTCGCCCTGTTTTGCTCCATTCCAAATGCTGCAAAATATCCCCTAGTAACTAAAACACCTATTATATCACATGTTCAAATTCAGGTCCAAGATTCAAATATGTGTAACTATTGACCTTACTTAAGGTGAAAACTTATACATCCGGACTGCAGCTCCTAAATTTACAAAACGTGGTATTATAATGTACACCATTTTTATCGTCTGCTTCCAGGAACTCATCCTTTGTTCGACATTCACCCTGTACTACGGGTTGTTGAGCGCCATTGCTCCATCCTACCTGTGGATACTCATCCTTCGCGGCCTGGTGGGGGTGGGCATCGGAGGCGTGCCACAGTCGTACGTAACCCTGCATACTCATCTAAACGGTGAACAAGTTACCTCAAATGCGGAGTTAAAGTAAACGGCTAGACCGGGTTATTTTGAAGTCTTAAGACTCCGCTGTAGATATCGAGCGCATAATTGTGATTTTGAAGTAGCTAAACAGCAAACATAGGGACATACTTGATCCATAGAGGTGATTCTTGTAAACGCAACAGATTGATCTCGAGTTACCTGTAGAGACTATACAGATCTAACCCGGGCTAAAATATTCCAGATTATCTTTAGCCCGGGTTAAAACGTCGTCCGTGTAAACGCAGTAAATGTAACAAATGTTGAAACTATAAGATCAAAGCCTAAAAATACATGTAATATTTAAGTAATATAAGTAGTATGATTTGACAAGATTTTACAAGACAAAACAAAATTGCCGTCCAGAGCTACACGCTCCAGACGGCATGCGGACAAGGAAGCCTTTGGCTTATCGAGAGTCCAACAATGTTCCAACTATGTGTAGCCCGCCCTCCCCAGATAATTGTCAATGTTATTTTGAACATATTCACATTGCTAGCATTAACACAATAATCGGATAATTTGTTCCAGTCATTTATTGTCCTCTGAGAGAATGAGTATTTTCCCACATCTAACCTATTTAAAGAGTGTGTACGTCTGTTATGGAATGAAACGAGAAAAACAAAAACCTTAATTTAGCAACAAAAGACACACAGTTTCACATACACATTTTATTAATGTTATAAATGTACAACATAATTAAGTAGCTTTCCGGGTTTTTCGAGTTTACATATAATCATCATGGTGATTATGTTCCTTTATACAGGGTTTTACAAAATTTTCGTATTTTCGTCAATAGATGGAAAACAAAATTAGATTTTGTACTGTTCTACTATTTAATTATTAATATCAATACACATTGTTGAATCTGTTCCTGTGCGTTATGAGAAGAACTTCCACTGTATACTGTTTGTTCATTGTGTCTCAGAGTGACGTTGTACGCAGAGTTTCTGCCTTCCAAGAGCCGGGCTAGGTGTCTCGTCATGATTGAGGTAGGACCACTAGTTGAACACCGAAACAGAACTGTTCTTCTTAGAAGTATACTGTTAAATGTATAATATATAAGACACAGTCAATACTGTGCATATAACGTAGTTTAATTTTTGCTGAGCCCAACGTGTGGGCAATAAACGGAACAAAGTCAAGTATAATTATTGTAGGCTGACGTCGGCTAATCTAAAATGAGTTAGCCCTCGCTACCGGCTTTCTACTGACAAATGTTCGCATTACACGGCACATGAAACGAAGACGCGGCTAACGATCTACGTTGTAAAGTTTATGATGGTTATTACTCAAGCCGCATCGGTAATCATCTCAGCAGAACGTATTATTCAGAACAAGTGAATGCATCAACGCCACGAGATCACTGCCAGGTTATATTTCTAGCCGCTGGAGATTGCTGCTTCGTCATGTCCATCTTATGTGCGTCTTAGTTGGTGGTACAGGAACATGCAGTGTCGTCTTCGTTTGAATGTTGTGACCTTTGTGGAATTGTTGATCCACTGGGAGCCCTTTCGTCTGTGTAATTTTCATCTTTGTAAAGATTTCTTTCTTGTGGACCGCATCATCCTCGCTCCAACCATCTTCTTGATCATTTTGCACAACAAATAGACAGTTTAATCTAGGGATATAAGATCTAAGCACCGAAAAAGTCTCTACACTTGATATATGATATATGCTAGGTTCCTACATGTACGGAAATGTGTACGGGAACAGGCAGCGCAGCGGAGAATACCCCTGTAGTGACGTCACTTCTGTGAATTTCTTATCAGATTCCTGCGTGGATACGATTCGAATCGCTATATGCAGCGATTTAATTTGCCGCACCCGGATGAAAAATTCATCCACCCACGTACTTATGGAACGACTTCTATTAATTTCTACCTGGTACTATATTCATTGTATAACCGCACGCCACACTCGCATGCCGTACAGATGGAATGTTTATCTTACACGTAGTGGTAATTCAGATACTCTGCCATGAGTATGACGCGGTGTGGAATTTCCCATTAGCCGTGATGTTTTTGTCTTCAACAATGTCGTGGATGGATGACGTATGATTTGATCCTCAACGTATAATTTGTAAAAGTATTAGTACCTCCCTGTTTCTATGTCAAAACTATTCGTTCATGTCTAGATTATATCGCATGCAAACTTTGAGCATTTTTAAATAACGTATAAAACTTACAAGCAGCGTTTTCACCAATGGATGTCATTCTATCCGTATCTACGAATACGTATCTCGGCGCGAATCTTATGGAGAATATGTAGCCGGTATATTAAGCTAACGTCGGTGCATATACGTTACCGAATTAAGGATGCGTAGAGCAAAACAGATTATAGTTGAAACATTAATGTGTTACTTATCTTTACCACGGGATCCTCTCTCTGTTGCCTTCGTGTGTGTATATGTGCCACGCTAGCAGCGATTTACAATCACTCGAATATTGAATGAGATCGCCAACTTCCGCCACTGTGCATGTGCGCACATGGAATTGTGGGGAATCTTGCGTTCAAAATGTAAATGTAAACAGAAGAATGTATAGCAACAACTATTTGTCTGCATTGTGATTGGACTGCCGATTAATTTAAAGTATGTATGTGTTGCCTGTGCTATGTCACACTTTCACTGCAGACATCACAGTTGTTCTTGTCACTGTTTATTTAAGTTGAATTTCGCAGTGAACGCAATTTTACCCAGGATATTTTGGTTAGAGCGAAAATGAACCTATCTCCGAACAGGTCAGTGTCCATCTGTGTGACATTTCCAGCTGTTCTGGGCCACGGGAGCCTGCTTCATCGTCTTTATCTCCATCTTCGTGATGCCATCTCTCGGCTGGCGATACCTGCTCTTCATCGGTGCTCTTCCGTTGTTCGTCTTCATGCTGGCGTGCACCGTAAGTATGATTTGCGCTAAGCCGTACTTGTAAGGACGCCGTGTATTTGGTAAGTCTTCGAAATCCATGGAATTAATTAATTAAAGTGAACGTGATATACTTCTCTAGAATGGAAGGTCAGTTTATTATATAAGTTCCTACTAGGGTATGAAATGTTTACCTGTATGTGCCATGTGCCTGATACAATGAAAGTTTCATTCTGATATCGTGCATCTTTAAATACAAATGCACAGTGAATCTACATGCCCCACACAGTAGATATAATTTTCCTCAACACGATATTAATTGTTTCCAATAATATGCAATTTTTAGATAAAACGGCGTAAAAAAACGAACGAATATATCCCCGTACCATACATTTATTTCCGCTGGCCGAACTTAGCGATCCGTAATTATGCAAAAGGATAATTTCTATAATAAAATATAAAATGCCAAAATGGTAGCAAGTATGATCAAATAAGTAAATAGCTTTCATGTTGTATGTACATTTTCTTTTCTTTTTAAACAATTTAATAAGGTAGGTTAATTCAGAATGCAACTTTAGAGACGACAACTTTGTCTATATCTATGGATGTTCAACATTCACGTTGGTATTGGTTGTTGCCAGTGGTTACCTGAGAGCGCGCGCTTTGACATCGCACGTGGTCAACCTGACAAGGCGGCGGCAACGTTACGGCGCATCGCCCGGGACAACAACAAGCCGATGCCGCTCGGTAGAATTGTCGACACTGCCCCTCGAGTATGTATTGTAAACCGTGGGAATATTACACCTATATATGTGCCCCAGAGTGGACTTGTTTACTGGTGCTTCCTAGCTTACTGGTAGATTTGTCAACTCTACACTAGGTATCGGGGGCAAAGGAAATCAAGATGCATTCAGAAAAATCGTTAATACGCACCCTACCTCAGCGTAGCGATAATGCGAAAATAATAGATCACCCCAAGAATTGGTATCGTTCAAATGTATTCAACATTGAAGATTAATTTATAAACAACAGTATATAATTTCCTTTCCTGTTCTATGGCGAGCTAGCTCATTACGACACCATTCGACGTGAAACCTTATTGAGGAAACCTGTAGATGACAATCTCTTTCCTCCTCTTGACACCTCTGTGTGTTATTTAAAGGGAAACAAAGGGAAATTGTTTGGGCCAATCTCATCATTTGCAACTATAATCAACAATATTACGCCGGTGGTTGATGTGAAATTTATTTTCAAAATGGGAGATTCAAATGAAATGTCATAATTCCCGACGGCTGACAGCGTACCAGCTGTCGAAATAAACAAGTCGTAACACATACATAAAACAACTTGCTTCACTGAATCATTCAGCTGAGAAAATATTGTTAAAAAGGCAAACGATTAGCCAAAATATATAAGTACAGTAATAATTGTTTCCAATAAAATTTAAGTTACCCCCGTTTTTTACCAATCTGGGGTGACTGAGATTTACGAAAATTGGGTGGGTCCACATTTCAAGAAATTGAACATGTTTCAGGGTAGTTGCGGATGGGCAGAAATGAAAAATAGACATACTTTCCTAAATTTTGATATAACAAAAGTGCACTAAAGCGGGAGGGGCAACGAAACTTGTTCTCTGGGCCTGTTTTGAGTTTCATGTTATATTCCTTATGTGGACTATAATGATCTCAGTACGGAAACTTGCAAAACGGGAAGAGTGGGTATTGGTGACCTTAACCCTATAATAACGGTGCTGCCTGTGCAGTTTAACTTATAAATTATATGTCTTCAACAAGATTATTCTAGTAAACTATTGGCATAATATCCATTATTGTAGTAGCTTTTGTTGACTCTTTTAGAAGAATAGGCCCAGAAATGTCTCTTGTTTCTCTGTAAGTGCGTATTGTGTGCTAAGGTTACTTCGTCTTGTGTGTGTGTTACAAGTATAAGACGAGTGATTGTTGACCAAATGAATTGTTCATGGTGTGTTCAGTGCATAATGTTGTTTCTTTCCCAGAGCAGCAAGCCCGTGAAGAGAGGTCAAATGCGAGATTTATTCACACCCGAACTCAGAGTAACTACGTGTTTGCTCTGGTTCATTTGGTAAGTTAATCATTTTGTGAACCGTTTTTCATTTCTTTACATTGTCGTTGTCACTAAATGTTGGTCATTGTTATCCTAGCGACAGTTATATACACCACAAGTGCTGTCCTTGTTTCGATGTGACATTGTAGCGTTTGTGATGATGTTGTTAAGTTATCGTAGCGTTTTACTATACTGATGACTCTGCCATTACAGTGACATATATGTTTTCGTTTTCTATAACAAAACTCATTCAAATAACCGTCTGATATTTTGTCCAATGTTTTATTTTAACTTTCAGGTTGGCTAATGCGTTTTCCTACTACGGCATCGTTCTCTTGACAACGGAACTGTTTGAAACTGGGGACAGTTGCCATGGTAATGCCATTATTAATTTGATTAATTGACACATATTAAAGGTACCTAGATGATCTTTAAAAGGTACTGTTTCTTTGTTTTAATGAAAACTGCAACCTATACACTAACACTTTAATAAAAACGTTCAAAATTGTTCCTTTTAAAGACAATCGATCTAATAATATGTACAGAAGTTGTTGAAACTTATAACATTAAAGATTTGGTCCAAAAGTATTTATTATGTATATATATATATATATATATATATATTCTATTTGGACCAAACCTTTAATGTTATAAAGTTTCAACAATTTATGTACATATTAGATCGGTTGTATTTAAAAGGAACAATGTTTAACTCCCTGTTCTGGCCTTAGCTGTCTTAAATACCCATGCAAATAAGGAACATCTGATATAAGAGAGAGTTTGCCTAAGTGTCA
The DNA here is from genome assembly GCA_963995525.1 of Escarpia spicata. Taxonomy (NCBI): domain Eukaryota; kingdom Metazoa; phylum Annelida; class Polychaeta; order Sabellida; family Siboglinidae; genus Escarpia; species Escarpia spicata. Next base: position 32,823,867 of record OZ023213.1, read on the forward strand.
CCGTGTTCCTCTACTATGTTGTGCTAAACAGAAAGTGCAAACTTCACAAATGTCAAACCGCCAACTGTTGTAGGAGGCTCCGAGGAGAATCACGCCGTGGAACAGACGTGCCAGGCAACATGTAAGACGCTCACTAACAAAGACTATACAGACCTTCTGTGGACGACACTCTCAGAGTTCCCAGGTTTGTTGAAACATCACGCCGAGCAAACCCCTCAACACTATCGTTAATACAAGTTCCTTAACGTTATAGTTATTCTGACATAATAATATTTAAATTTTACTCCATATTTAGAATAGTTTACTGTATGGGTTATATTTTGCACCATGTTTTGTATTAGTATATAACAGTAATCCGTATGTAAATGTATTAGCAGTGTAAAACGATTATTACTTCGTACATTGAAACTAAAATACGTCTGTGTCGTTTTTATAGGTGATTCCGCTTTAAGCCCAGTTGGGTTTCAAATTTTCTACGGATCACCGGAGTTAATTAATTATGTAATAATTATTTAAAAAACTGTCATGTGTCCTTCAGGTCTATTTATCACGTTCGTCATCATCGAATGGTTTGG
>OZ023213.1:32824641-33107779 GCA_963995525.1 Escarpia spicata
GAGAGTGAGTGAGAGACAAGACAGGGAGGGAGAGAGACAGAGGGGGGAGAGGGAGAGGGACGGGGGACGGGGGGAGATAGGGAGCCTGCACGTACGCACACACACACACGCGCGCGCGCGCGCACACACACACACAAATACACACAGACGCTCAGATAGACGCATGCACACACGCACGCACACACTCACACACACATGCACACGCATTGCGCGCGCGTGCGCGCGCACACACACACACACTATTTAAGCAAACGAAATCAAAAGATACAATACAGCAAGGGAACAGGTTGGAGTCAAGTAAATATAATTTGAATCAGGTACAATTCCAAATACTAGTGCACTAGGTCAAGTACAAGACAATTAATGCAAGTGGACCCTCTACAAGTACTCCGAAACATAAAATTACTCTTCCTACAAGGTTCACAACATGTACTAGTACACTTAGTGATAAATGTTTAGGTAATTTAATAACACATATTTTGCAAAGCACAGCAGGAATATTAATTTTAAAAAATTATGATGATCATCAACCTTATTTTATGCTTATGGACACTGCTCTAAAAGAGGAACATCCTACAAAATTTATACAAGTTAATGTACAAAATAAAGAGGCTATGTTAATAGTAAAAAATTATATAATCTCTTCTGAAATACATAAAAAATTACGTACAAGTTCAAATGCTGATTTAAACCATAATTATAACATTATCATCAATTAAATAAATCAAGCTAAAAATAAATATATGACTAGCATATTAGTGAAATATAATAAATATAAACATAAAAAGTCTACATGGAGAACTCAAGGCTTGGCTAACCTCAATACGATACAGAGACAAACTTTACAAACAATTGAAAATAACAAACCCTGAATCTTCTGAATATGGCATATTATTGATTAATCTAAAAACACAAAGAAGTATTTTGAAAAGACGTTTTTACAAAGAAAAGCAATTATATTTTGACAAATGTTTTAATCAATAATTTAAATTTGATATAAAAACACTTGGAAAACTATAAATGAAATCCTGTCTAAATATAAAATAAAAAAATCATCTCCAAAATATATTAAAGAATCCGATTCTATTGTGGCAGACAAATTAGAAATTGCAAATAAATACATTCATTCAAAGGCATTCATGATCATTCATACTATCTAAATAAAATAGTAAAATGTAATTTTACATTTAAATACATTGAAGAAGATACCATAAAGAAAACAATTTAACTTTATTAACAAATCAAGTATTAACCACAGGAATGTATTCCCTGATAAACTAAATATTGCTAAGGTAATTCCAATTGATAAAAAAGGTGAGCCAGCAGTATTCAATCATTATAGGCCCATATCTCTTCTACCATCTTTTCAAAAGTACTTGAAACAAATTATTTTAACCAATTATCATCTTACTTAAAAGACTCTAAGCTTTATTTGACCATCAATAAAGATTCGTACCTAAACATTCAACTGAATACGCGGCACTAGAATTAATATATATAATAATAACCCAACTGGATAAGGATGAAATACCCATTAATATTTACTTAGATCTTCCCAAAGCCTTTGATACCACTGACCATATATTTTTAATTGATAAATTGAAATATTATGGTATACATGGAACAAATCTGAACTTATTCAGCAGTTACCTAACAAATCGTAAACATTATATGGAAATCGACAATATAAAATCAAATATGTTATCAATAACAACAGGTGTACCACAAGGCTCAATCTTAGGACCACTGTTATTCATCATATAATATCAATGATTTTGCACAAGCTAGTAAAATGTTTAAGTTCATAATTTATGCTGATGATACAACTATATCAAATACACTAAAGACTTTCAGCGAAAACATACATATTGAACAAGTCAAAGAATATATTTTTTGGGGTTTAATTATAGATAAAAATGTAAACTGGAAAAAACACACTGAAAAAAAATCAAATGCATGTTCAAAAAAAATTGGCATTTTAAACAAATTGAAACGTGTTACCTCTTCATATTAAAATAATATTATATAATTTTGTATTAGTGCCACACATTAATTATAACATCATGGAATGGGGCTTTCAATCAAATTAATAGAATAATAAAACTTTTAAAAAAAATCCCTGAGAATTATTACCTTAAGTATGATTTATACCATTCCAAATAAAGCCTACCTACCTACCTATGCCTTCCCGGTTTTTCTGGGAGTCTCCGAGATTTTTGGTAAAACTCCTGTAAAGAAGAAAATCTCCCGAATTATATAGGCTTTTGTGTGCATTTGGAGGTTTTTGGCAAGCCTCAAGCTAGGGGGTGCATGCATTTGAAGGGCGACAGTTGAAGATCCCAAAACCAAGTGGGATGCGCAACTGGAGATGTTTGCTTAGTTTCAAGGGGGTGGAACTGGGGGGGACAGTAGGTTTTTGGTGAGCCATACATTATCCTGGATTTTGATATTCAAAAGTTAGCATGTATATGGTTATAATTATGTTTCTACCGATTATGCAGTCGACCGTCCTCAGAAATAAAATAATCGTATGTTCGCCAGGTGGCGCAACTAAGTATAATTATATTCGCTTCTTGGGTTATTCCCTAGGTGGCACTTGTAAATACTTGTAAATCAACTTCCTGTTTTGCGTCGTCCGTGGTTTCCTGTATCTGTATCTTTATAATATACTGACAAAATGTATAATATACTGACACATCACACCGGTGCGCATAGTGGCTCATATGTTTAATTTTTTAGATGTTTGACGAGATTACTCTGAAATGAATTAAATGATTTACAAGATACAAAAAGTCGGCAAAAAAGTCTCCTTCATGAGCTCATCTCATTGTTAATTCATCTTCCGTGACGTAGGCTCGTATAGCCATAGGTGACTCCTTGTTATTAACACACGTTAACTTGTATCTACTGGCCTTTCGTGGTGACTGCGCTATCGCGATGAACGCGATATGCGATGGCATGTTGTTGATACTGACAGCTCGACGTTGTTGACATGCCCGAGTCTGACAGGGACAGTGTGACACTGCTGCCATTGACAGTGACTGAGTGAGTTTATGTCGGCGTTCCAAAATTGTTACTAGTCTAATCACTAATGACAAATGTTAGTTCGGCTGTACGAATACTGTGCTAATTTGTCGGAACGCTGCTATCACATATAATGATATAGCCAGCAGCAGCTATAAACATTTGCTTGACTTTGCTTTAACTAAGTTTAGTCTATTACTAGTATTAGTTTAGTTGGGAGTGTCTTCTTTAAGTTCTTAACTCTAAGTTGAACTCCCAGATGAAACCAAAAGAAGGCTATACAACTAGTTCAGCAAACTTGCGCACGTTGCATAGGATGTCTACCAGGGGTAGGATAGTCTGTGAGCACCCCTGGCTTGTGAGGATGATATCTACCAGGGGTAGCATAGTCAACGAGCACCCCTGGCTTGTGAGGATGGAACTACTGGCTGTAATGTATCTTGTTTCAAGGTTTCTTACTCATAGTAGTTTTAGTATAACATTTGAGCCCATAACCATCCATGGAGTTCAGACAGAGTACATTGTTCACACAAGTTCCCCCCGTGCTTCCGAGAACAAATAATTATCTTTGAAAGTCACTCATCTGTCTCTCGTGTATCTTGGCATTATTTAATGATTGTTTTGTAATACCTTTGCGTGCAGGTAGAACCATGGCAGAATGATCAAAAGATGATATGGAGAGAATTATTCATGGAGAAAGTGTAATAATAGCAGGTAAGAAATGTTTCCATGTACAATTGTGAATTATGAATTTTATATGCAGCTATCCTTAATCCATTTACATCAGGTAATCACCAACTGTGGAGCTCATATTTAATGTAAGCTACACCATATCATAGAGTGAGCCAACAGATCACACATATCCAAGGAGGGCATCTTCGCAGTCCAGGCACTGAAGATCCAGGCACCACAGTCATAGTCCTGGTGATTTATCTAGCTGATCATAAGGTAACAGAGAGGAGAGATTTAGGTGATGTTGTGAACTGATGCATATCTGGCATCAACATTATATCATATTCTTAATTAAAAGTGTTAATAACCATCTAGACAATACTACTGACGGTGACACAGTTCATACCCAATATCTATATATCCAGGTCCTTAGCCAAAAATATTTTTTGTCAGTCTTGAATTAATAAAAATGTGCCTTTTAGCACGTGAACGGTTAGGGTTAGGGTTAGGGTTAACCCTAACCCTTTTAGCACGTGAACGGCTTGCGCGGAAGCCGTTCACATAAATCAATGCCGTTATTGGCCAGTTTAATTTGTTCAATGACAAACTAATGTCATTTGAGCCATTTATTTAGGTAACACTCACTCATGTCGGTCGGGTCGATCATTATGGCTTTAATCATCCGTCTCCAGGTCCCTCTGTCTGCCATTGCCATCTTCAGCTCCTCCGTCTCTAGATCTTCCTTTAAGCAGTCGATGTTAATACTGATCCATTAGGTTCGTTTCACTACCAGTTGTGCCAGTGATAGTCATTGACGTGGCCCCTAAACATGGAATATTAGTTAATCTACTGGCCAGCTGTCCCCCTCTAAATTCCACCAGTTTTATCAGTTATAATTACCTGTCTTGGCCAGTCATCTGCCAGTCTTCAAGACTTAAAAGTGAATTTACAGTGAAAAATCACAAATGTTTGTGTGATTTGTAATTCTTGACATACTGAAACTTACATTATTTTGTTTTTATCAGTAATCATTTGGTTTCTTTCATATTTAGGTTGACTTGACTGCTTGCAACGATGGGGTCTCTATTGTCAAGGCCAGTGGCATACGTACATGCCAAGGTTGACCAAGCAAAGCAGGCAGTACGGACTCGTGTTGACAATACCAAAAACTACATATACACCTCCATCAACAACACCAAATTGGCCATCAAAAACCGTGTCGTCAATACCAAGAATGCCATAACGACAGCAATCCAAACAAAAATCTACAACACCAAAAGAGCTATCTTCACCAGAGTTGACAACACAAAAAAGGCATGCACAAACACAGCAAATGGCATCCAAAATGGTGTACAGAAACGTGTGACCGCTGTTACTGATGGAGTACGCACAGTCACAAACAGTGTGCAATATGGTGTGAGAACAGTGGCGACATCTGTTGCCAGTGTTGGCAGTGCGGTTACTGGTGGAGCGATGGCTGTGAAATCGTCAGTCAGCGACAGGGTCTCTAGAACGAGAACGTGTGTCAGTGAAGCGTATCAACGGACTGTGAGACGTAGGTTGAGTTGGTTCGAGAAAGTGAAATACGCCGTCTTACTGTCGTTGATGTTACTGATCGTTGTTGTCAGTGGGGTATTGCTTTGGGATGTATACAATGGAGACATGGATGGCGCAAAACGTAAGATCCACACAATGTATACTTTTGTGCACGATACGTCTGTACTTGGCGGACAGGAGCTTTTGAGACTTTCTTCAACATGTTTGTCGCACGCGTACAGCGGACTTCAGATTGCTGGTGCACACATGTTAGTATGGTCACAAATAGCACTAGCCCAAATGTCATATGCAGCCAACGTCACGCAAGTCTATTCTGTCGAAGGTGCAAAAATCGGCTTAAAATACACCGTAATTGCATCGCAAACTGTGGGGCATTTTATGAACGAGTCGGCATACGTTTCAGCTGAATACATAAATGCTGGGTCAAAGGTCACATGGGAGTACTTTCTATACGCATGTGAACGCAGCTGGATGTTCACGAAGTATGCATTCGAACGTGGCGCAGAGTTTGTGTTGTATGCCACAGAGGTGACGTTGTATTCTCTTCGCATAGTTCTCATGTATCTTGGTCGCACGTTGAAGTCATGCGCCGTCCACCTGTTAAATGCAACAGAAGTGATGTTGAAGTGTTTGATGCGGACGACGAAGGCCGGTCTCGCTCTCGCAGCTCAATGGTCAGTAGACATTGCCCTTTGGTCAGTGGAAATGTTGAAGTATGCAGCAACGGATGGTCGCGTCAAACTCTGGGCTAATCTGCAGGTGTTGGCCTATGACCTGTACACCGGGTCCTACACCATCAGCGAGCTACTGCTTGATACGTCGTCATTTATCTTTTGCAAGACCCTCCGTGGCGCTGTGGTGTTCTTTCATTGGTCGACGAGTGCCCTTTACACAGCATCTGATTGGACGCTGCAGAGTGCAAAGGTCACAGCGGACGGTGTTGCCACAGGGAGTATTGTTATTTACCATACCACGTACAACGCAACGATGACGTCCTACAATGCCATCTGTGTGACGCTTGTGTGGACATACGAGACAGTCTGCTCGGTGTCATACACCACGTACGACTTCACCTACAGAGTTCTTTCGACAACGTTCCACGTTGTTTATGTTACCAGCAACTTCGTCTACATACAAACCGATGCCATTGTACGTTTTACCATCTATTGGGTCACGACTATTGCCACTTTCCTGTGGCAATGGCTAACATACATCATCTTAACAATCACCCACATCCTTGATGTCACCCTGAATAGATTCGGGGTGCGATATCTACTCATAGCTTGCCACTACATCACGAAGTGGTCACTGGCGCTTGGCGAAATTGTCTTTGCGTTCCTCTGCGAAGTCGGCACATACCTTGGACGATTCTGCTACACGACAGGAGTCCACTTGTACAACATCGCTTACATTGTGTGTGCGTTTCTATGGCAACTCATCACGGGTGTTCTGGGCGTCATCAAGATGTTTGTCAGTCTGCTGGTGTACTGCGTGACAGCAGTCTTCCAGGTGGTGTTATGGTTTGTGGATGAGTTCATGCTGGCCTATGTGTACATGCTGCATCAGTACAATATGTACCGCGAGATGCTCTTCTTTGGGTTCATCGTCCTTATCACTCTCTACTGTAGCGGCCTGATGCAGGGCCGCACCGTCACCGCTGCCACCGACGATGACAACGATGACGAGTTTGACGGTGATGACAGTTACGGTGACGACGATGATCAAAGTCAAAATGGTGATGGTCACCATCAAAATGATGATGGTCAGGGTGACTTCGCGAGCAGTCAAGATAGCCTCAACACAGACAAAGTGGGAAGAGCATCGCATCATGAACGGAAAACGAAAGTGAAACCACCGACAACATTAGAAACACGACTTCCGCCCGCTTACATGCAGAGGTCAGTCATACCCGCCTACGACGAGATAGACGATAACGAAGACGACGAAGACATCGCCATTGGCGACCACCTCACCGACGACAGCGACTTTGACTCCGACTTCGACCTTGACCCAATTCCGGATGCAATGGACTCCACTGACAGCGAAACCGAACTCATGCCGAGCAGGATCGACGAACTTACACCACGAGAAGAAGATCACAAACCACCAGGTGGCGCCGCCATTCTACCGGATGACCTCATTGCTGCCGAGGAAGATCGTGAGCCAACAGGTGATGCCACTGATGTTGTTGATATTGCCACTAACTCGAGCGAGGATTTGATGGATGCTGATGTAAAAACTTGTCGTCAAGATCCACGGCACTCGGAGGCTCGAGAAGATGACGAGTTTGTGAATATTGAGGACCTCGGGACGTTTCCCGATATAGATCAAAGTGATGAGGAGGAGGAAGGTAAGAATGGGTCAAAATAAGTCATGTTCCAAGCGGATCCAGAAATACTTATAAGTATAATCAGCTTTAAAACGGTTAAGAATCACCTACAAAGGATGTTTAGCATTAAGGAGGTACAATGAAAAGTTATCGCGATAAGACATGATCTAATTGTTTATTAGTTCTTAGACATCAGATGAAATTACTTTTGTTTGAGGGGGTCAGAGGCAGTTTCATCTGGCATCAGACGTTAATATTTTATGCTTCGGACCGATACTGTTAATGTATTGATATCATCATAACAATGTTTACAAATTTATCTGAGGGGGAGAGGTGGGGGCTGAGACCAGATTAAAGTAATTTCATCTGATATTGAACATCGATGTTCTGAGATGATCTTATATACATGCAATGTTGTATTGATGACATTTTAGTAATCTCAATTAATGCCAACAACCTGCGATTCTTACAGGTGTTACTAAGTTGACATCTGTCAAATGCTTGGTGTGCATAACTAGGTGAGGTTAAGTACTGTGTTTATGAAAAAGCGAATTGTAAATGGTCCAAAATGTTTTACAAATTACAACATGAAATTGTTTTATCAGAGCATTATGAAGGCACAATGCATATGTTGCTATCAGTGCATACTTTATATAGTATCTAGTGTCTTATTTGTGCCATAGATACTTTATTCAAACTTGACTTTCAGAAAACAATAAATCTAGCAATGTCAGACTGTGTAAATTTTACAAAATTGCAGTTTTGCAGATACATTATTAAATAAGTTCTTGGTTTTGTTTGGGGGCTCTGCTGCAAGGCTATACACTGTCACATTGCAGTTGACAAGGGACAAATTTGGTGTCAAGCTCTGTGTTTAAGTTCCCATTTCAAAAATTAAAATTACATTTTTTGCCAGATGATAGTGGTATTTAGTCAAGTTTCATTCACCTAAAGGCCTGTTTATGTGTGGTAACTTCTAGCAAGACAGCTGCATTTATACAGAGTACACACACACATATATATATATATATATATATACACATGTATGATGTATGGTCTGCAATGTACATTGTACAATATGTTGTAAATGTGCTTGATTCCGAGGGTGCATCAAATGTGCAAGTTTCGTTTCGGTAACTTAGTGGAGAAAACACCCCTCTGTGTCTACCCCTGAGCTCAGGTGGAAATATTTTGCAGGAATGTTCGTGTTACATTATATTTAGTAGGTTGACAAACGAAACGCTGTAGAGAACAGCATTGTAATCCCAACTAAACGTATGTATCATCTATTGCTGTTTTGAAATTTTACAGGCTATTGCTTTCAAATATGAGCTTATACTTTACATATATACATGTATTTTTAGCCTTCCCAAAAACCGTAGATTTCAGAGTGGGCCATGCCAAACTTTGGTGTCTAGTTATTATATACATATTGTACATTATAGACATGTGTAATTGAAATGTGTATTATAAAAATGCATGTACTTTAGTACTATATGGAATATGTTAGGCCAAGCAAAATGTGTGGTTCTCGTGAACAAAATTACCTATATAAAGGGGTTGTGGCAGGGGTATCAAGCTCCCTCTGACTCTCCATCTATTTGGGGGGTCGACCTCTCTCAACTATTTTAATGGGTTGCAGTAACATAGTGATTAGTGTTGGATTCTCAAAAGATTCCGGGTCCGAATCCTCCCAATGCTGTTTTGAACCTAGGGCAAGATCATTTACTCCAGTTTACTCGGCTGTATGAATGAGTACCTGGTTATAGACAGTGGTTATTTGTATATAATATGAGTGTAAAGCGCTCTGAGCAATCAAGACTCGATACCGTGCCCTGTAAAAACATACCTTTACCTTTTTTAGATGCCGGAACTAATTTCCTATATTCTACTGAACATTATTGAAATTATTTGGCACTGTCCTAGAGTGACCTTAATTGCAAGGTGGGTGCATTATCAGTGACCGTCCATAAAACAAGGTTTGAACATACATATAAAATGCACATGCATGTGTGTGCATGTATAATTATATATATATATATATGTATAATTATATATATTTTATAACAATAGGTTCAGCATGTTATCAAATCAGACATTTTGCTTGGCCTTCATACTATTTTAAGAGATATATATACCATGGATATAATTAAAATGTTCTCTCTTCCAGTACCTCAAGGTAATGGAGTAGTTTGGAGTAGTTAACACAAATTGATTAATATGATTAAGTAAATTATTGTCCCCATTCTGATACATATTGGTGTTATGTGTTAGCATGTGGGCTTTGCTTTATTTATATTGATCAATGCCAATTACAAAACTTGTATTGTTTTGAAAAACACACCAAACAACCACATAATTGTTGCCGTATTGACTAAAACTGCTAAGTTTTGCCGTTACGTACACTGAATGTCCCAGCTTTCTGGTAGTTGTTTTAAAATGTCTAGCTACGTTCATTGTTATTACATAAAAATAATAATAATATGATGCATATTGCCATGCAACATAGGTCTGAACCAGAGAGCCAATCAAACTGATGAATCTCATCATGTGATAATGTAGTTTTTATACAGGGTACCTGTAGTGGTATGGAATTGTAATTAGATACTATTTGTCAATAGATGCTTAATGACGACTTAAATTTCAGGGGGCTTGACTTTTGTCTTTTAATTTGCCAGTGAAATTCATAAAAAATAATACAGAGGTTAGAATATATAAGCCTTATACTATATAACATGATTTTAGGAACATAAAATTAATGATGGTCACACTTTGTGCATTTAATGTAATTTGTAGAAACTTGTGTTGCATTAATTTTAATGTTTTAATTATATATATTTTTTGCGAGCTGTTGTTATACTTTGGCTAACCCAAAATCTACTGCTTTATTTTGTGTACATGTGTAATATTATATATGTAAGCCATAATTACGTGACATAAGGCCTATCAGAGTAATATATATGGTTTCCCCGAATGACCCTATTAAATACAGCCAACCCTCAAAGTTCTTACGTGACGAGGAAAAAACATCAACTTATTTGACAGCCTGTATTAATCTGAGCACAGGAATCCCATGGGAAGATTGTTCCCGTTTTTGATTTAGGACCCTACTGGCATAATCCTAAGATGATGACACTAGGCCCTAGCAATAAGCACATGTATTAGTCTGATAGGCCAAAACGTCACCTGTGTTTAATTAATGTACAGCGTAGTGTATTCAAAGCCTCAAGAGCGTAAGCTGATAGGCCTTGCCATATCACAAAGTTTTGTTACAGTTCAGACTATGTGTGTAATTAACAAATTGTATAAATTTGTGTATTTATATAGACTACATTGAGTAGTCCGTTTTATTATTATCTGCTGAGTTATGTTTCACTGTGTGGCATTCTTCTGTAAATGCTCTGTCCTGTTGCTAGATTCTAGAATGCAGTTTTTGCATGGGTGAATAATGTTTTGATAATGTCAAAACTGAAATAAGTGATGTAAAATAGCACTATTTGTGTTCACAAACTATTTACACATTTCCGAGGAAGATCGATCTGTAATGTGATAAAATTGTAATAGAAACTGCTGCTTGTTTAAAGGTACATTCATGCTCGTTGATGTGTTGGGTTTCTAAAGCGAAGCTTGTTGTTTCTCGATTTTCAGCCGAGAGTATAGCCATGTTTATGCAGAACAAAGAAGAGAAACATTCTACGCAATTGTTAACCCCTGAAGGTCGGGGTCGAAGGAATCCACGACGCAAAAAACATGTACACTATTATTTTGGCACATGTTCCGATTATGTTTTTCGTCAATTACAAAGAAAACAAGTGCGTAAGCCAGTTGGGAATATTTGAACGTGCTATCAGTCGTAGAATGCCGAAGATAAAAATCACGTTGTTCGGATTGTTGATTTTCATTTGGATCAAATGTGTTGTGCAATTATGTAGTTGTAGTTTGCAGTAAACTATATACAAACGTTGTTTTGTGTTATTTGTAAGCTCCAATGAGTGGGAGTTACTTATGTTGAACATGGTGGATGTGTGTTGTAGTCAGAAATACATTTCAACAAGTCCAAATATGACCCACCACTAAATTGAAACGCTTCTCGGAAAAATATATGTTCCTTTTACTGCATATTCGAGTAGAGCACATCTCGAGGTAAAAAACTGATAGTTCAATCAAACACAATTGATAGTTCAATCAAACACCATCTCGACTTCTCTGGGAAGCATCCAGTCATGCTGCAATTGCCCAAGGTTCGACACTGCCGCACAGGATTTGAACCTGGGTTCTCTCGGTCGAGAGTCCGAAGCTCAAGTCACAGCACCTCGGCGCTACACGCTAGATCAAAGGATACAGCAGTTTCAATGTTGTGAATACTAAAAGGATAGTTTCAAGATTTTCACTTTGTCGACTGGATAATAAAATGTTGCTAGGTGTCACAAAACATCAAAATAAACACATTTGGGTAATATCATTAACACAACCAACACATGAAAGATTAGTGTATTCTGTATCATTTCAAAATGGAAACTAATTTTCAAAAAAGTTGGTACTTTTGTTTTGGCTTGTATCTCGTAATGTGCGTCAGTGAGAAATGCCTCATTTTGGAATGGCGGGTCATATATATTCAATAAGGTGAACTATTGACACTGTCTTCCACATACATTTTATTTATTTGTTCACACATGACAACGTCCCTCAGACTACTGTATTGGAGATTTCCTCTTGTTCTGCTTCTTCATTGCCTTCTGTTCTTTGTCGTACGTCTCACGCTTTTCCTTCAGCTTCTTTGCCTGAAACAACACATTTTTTTAAAATAACATCCACATGGTTTCTCATAAGAAATTGTTATCAGATATTAATTTCCCTTTCTTCTTATACATTTTAAGACATTTCTTACACGTTTCATTCATGTGGTAATCTGCTTAGGTGAAATTAAAAATTGCATTCCTGCACCGAGCTATATTTTTATAGCATGGTGCCGAGACCTAGTCAAAGAATTCTGTCTTAACTATGCAGTTAACATATCTGCATATGCACATTTTTTTTTTTTTAAACAACTATAAAATTATATATTCATAGGTCTACATATCAAATTTACAACAAAAAATAATGTGTCATTCGATAACAATCCACGAAAAACAGTTTATGCAAGCACCAACACAAGTCATGAATAGTGATGAAAGAAGGCCAAATGAATGACGTTTATTAAGAGATTAAGTTAGAGAGAGAAATGTGGGCTCTACATCCCAAGGCCAGGCTTGTGACTGAGCCCATACTAGTCTCCTGTCCCTCAGGTTTTATAACAATCCACGAAAAACACTTTATTGTCATTTCATCATGGATCAAACAATTTAGTCTTAACTAAGCAGTTCAAAACATTTAGACCCGCAAAAAATATTAAAAAAAACTATAGAATTACAAGACTGCATATTAAATATATATAAAAAATAATGCGTGCCATACATTCCATAACGATGCACACAAATAGGTTACCTTATTATAATTTAATCACAGATAAACCTTGGAAAGTAAGATCCACAAAGATATATGAAATGGCCAATTATCAAATCAAACACATAAAATTACACATTTTCCAAATATTCTACTTGTACATAAACCACATTCTGACCAAGTGCAATACAGTCATCTCACCTCTTGAACTTTCCTCTTGCGTCCAAACATGATCTTCTTATATAGCTGCTTCTTCTTCTTTGGGATCATCATTTCGGCCAACTTCCGTTCTTCCGCCTGTTGTTGCTGCAGCCTTGCCACAGTGTCATCTTTCTCAGCTGTGCCACGTACCACAGCCATTTTGCCCTGAAAATTGAAGATTAGTATGTAGCTCGTGGTTTCATGTAATAAAAATGCCAAAATCGTTATTTTTTATTTCTACATACACCTAAATTAACAATCTTATACATCAGGTTAAATATTGATTGCTAAAGTATACTTACTATCAGACTTATCATCAGAAATGTTATGATTTTCACATTATTTCCAGTTTTCATTTCCAGGATATTCAACAAAATATTGTTGTTAATTTCATCAAAAACTTTATTTCACATTTTTCTAAACTGGATACTGTGGTATAAAAAACAAATTCTGTTGACCGCACAAACTCTTCAGACTAATATGTAGTCATAGGCGAAGCTACAGAGTTAATATCTCGTGACCCTGCCATAAAAACATCTGCACACCTTTCTGTTTTTCGACTTGTCTTTCTGTTCTGCTCCGTTCTTTTGAGAACTGTCCACTTTCCTTCGTTTCTGTGAATATAATCTCTCGACCGTGTCCTCTGCAAGAAATACATAAATCAACTTTAGCATCAGACACTAGGAAATCCTAGACAAGCCTAGCTTGTCTAACCATCATAATACCATACATGTATAAATATCTTTAATTTGTGCAACTAATTCTAAAGAAAATTATTACCTTAAACCTAACACAGATGTTTAAAATTGTACATCAAATGTATGATATGTTAATATTTGAATGTATGCAAATTCTCTTGTCAATCTTGCATACCTGTATTTGGGTAATTATACTTCTGACGAAAGTTGTAAGATATACAACACATGCACGAATCACAACTGACAACAAAACAATGCAATGCAACAAAAACTACCGGAGTACTTAAGTGACAACATTATGGCATAGACAATGCAACTGTCAATTGGCTGTGTAATGTGGTTTGGTCCTAAAGAATGGCTAAGAAAAGTACCAGGGGACCGTCTTACCAAGATAATGAGTGCTTAAGGAGCATTTTTCAAAATGCAAAAACCTGCTGCAGTCTCATAGACGACACTATTTCCGTGGTGTTGACAGAGTTCAGTACACAAGATAAGGGACAAAATTGATTTTAAAGGGCAAAATCTGGCTTTTGGGCTCATAGAAATGTTAGAGAAACATTGCCCATGTATGCTTGCAGTGTATCATACCATCTTCAGATGACTCATCTTTTTCTTCATCTTCCTCCTCTTCTTCATCTTCCTCTTCCTCCTCTATTTCCTCCTCACTCTTTTCAGCCGTGTCATCTACAAAAAAACAAAGTGACAGTTGATATTTATGTCACAAAAGAACTTGTACTAAATCTGACCTGTCACAACAAGGTGGGCACAAAGTTGCAAAATTGTGAAATGTAGTTTTGTACATTTTTGAATTCCACGGATGAAATGATACCTCATTTGTTGAAATATATTCAGTAGTATTTGATTTATTGCTAAAACTAAAGCAACATTGTAAAATGGTTTCTTAATATGTGGGTTCATGAAAACACGCATTTTCTAAGTTTGGCATTTCTCAAGCAAAAATAAACTGGCAACTGAAAAAAAAGAGACTTAAGGAAGCATTTGTTCTAAAATCACATGGTACATAAAAAAAACAGGTGTGTGCAACTTAATACCCGGTTCACTGTGGAGGGGTCACAAACGACAACCTAAATACCCCACAGAGGGTGTCAGACCCGTAGAGTATTGGATCCCCATTTTTAAAACCCTGGTGCAAACTCTGTATTCTTGACCTGGGGACTGTCTCACTACGACGACGAGCTCATAAAGAAATTCCACCATAAAACTGAAGCTTTTTCAAACTGCAAAAAGTCACCGCCACGTCAGAGGACACGATTTCTGTGACACGCGTGTGTAAGTATCCCAGTGAAACCTAGCGTTGACAATTTACAAGATCGCTGTTTAGAAGCGAAATTTATTTTAAATTAAAGAGCAAAATATAATTTATGAGATCATCAGAATGTTTGAACTTTGTTGACTGGAAATAAAGAACTGAATTTGAGTTAGTGAAACGGTCCACAGATTTTGTCTAAACTTTCGACAAAACAACAAAATTGAGTTTATGAGCCATTAAAAATGTTGGCGAAATGGTCAGTACATTTTGTGAAGTTTTGAGAAGACAAGATAGATCAGCCCATAATGCATTGCCTTTCCTCACCTGTGTCACCAGAGAGCAGTTTTTGTTTCTCGGGAGGGACGTATTCCCCTTCTGTCTCCTCTACAAACGGGGACAAGTGGGGAGGAAGGACTTCATCAGGGAAATAGTCCTTGACGGGAAGCAGCTTCTGGGCATTGACGCTGTCAAACACCCACTGCGGCTGGATGTAATACCTGCAAATACAACAGCAAGATTTACAACAAGTCCTTCATTTTATTTCCGAGTTAGTCTAACCTGAAATGTTTTCACCTCTGACAAGTTCAACTTAGTGACAAAACGTCAAAATAAAATTATTTTAAGTGCTGGAAATAAGAAAAATTAATATAATTACGTACACAGTTGACCCTCGCCTTACGGTCACCTCGGTAATACAGCCACCTCAGGTCACCTCACTATTGAGGTCACTTAGGTCCAGTCACAAGGGTGGCCTTAATAGTAAGGTTCCACTGTATCCAAGTGTGGATATTGAATTGTGCTGTTCAGGTGAAGATTTTTTTTAATTCCCTAATTGGTTTACCCTTGTTCACAAAAGCTTAAAATAAAGCTGTAATACAAAATAGCTCATTGCACCTCAACATTCCACAGAATAACCGATACAAATTTCAATTTTCTATCTGTATAGTTTTTCCAAAATACTTTTTCCTGGTGTCAAAAATATCGTTTTGAGAAAACAGCCAAAACAAAATAAGAACGTCATCTAATTTAGGACCAGCGGCTTCCCTTAGTTGCTTTTTATCAAAAAGGTTGATAGTAGTTAGATATGGCACCTTTTTCTAGTTCAACATTGATAGACATCACCATTTTAAGTATAAGATCAATTGCTCACATCTAGGTACTGAAAAAATAAACCTTTGCAACAAACGAGTGATTCACCTTGCATTTTGAATATATATCCCTCCTAGAGAACCCGTCAGATTGCCAAGCCCGGCTTCATATTTTTCTAATGGAACATTCACTTTACCTGGACAAATACTTCTTCTCCACATTTGGTCTATCAACAATCTGATGCGTGACTGTCTCATCTGCTTCATCATAGGTGGCGCCAACAGCCACAGTTTTGAACCATGACACTTGCCCGCCAAATGCTCTAAAAGTAGACAATCAAAGTGTGACAAAAATAACTGGGCAGGCAACAACACAACTCCAATACAGACCCAAAATGGCCAAATGGATGACATTTATTATTAGGGGCATAACAAACTATCGATGCATTGCAATAGTCGATGTGATGATAGTGTACTATCGATAGTAAATTTAACTATCGATAGTTATCGTCAATAACACAGTGAACTATGAATAGTAATGACAGTTGGCAAACAGATGAGCAGGTCCACTTGTGCCACACAAAACCAGTGATTGTAGACTTTGCTTTTCACTGTTATTTTGTCACTACTTCTTTAGCAACTTAACACAAACAATTGTCGACTGTAGCAGCGTCTTTCGTTAATTCACTATTTTTGTAATTACCCGCCTCCAAGACCATGCAGTGGCACCTCCATATATCATGGTGTGGGAATGTTTTCCTAGGTTTCACTAGGCCTTAATGCTATCATGACACTATCACAATAGTTGTGAGACTATCACAATACTATTGCAATACCCCTATTTATTTGTTCAGCACACTTTGAAATTTAAGGGTAGCCATTACCCGAAAAAGACCATAGGCAACATCTCTGTTAATACTGAACATATTTTAACCAAATTTGGAGTACTAAGTATATAAATGAATGGTATATGATATGAGAAAGATTGGCTCATTTGCTTTTGTATTACCATGACAATGAACGTTTCTAATGTGACAGAGGGGCATGCATCCTTGACAATTATTCTGAGCTAACAATTGTATGTGTGATCATGCAATTGTCAAGAATCATTAGCTAGAATGCCCCTCTGTCAGATAAGGTGGTTTTGGGCAAGGATATCTGATTGCAATCCCTGTTGTGAGATAAGACTTTAGGTTTGAGCATTTGTTCACGTCTTGAAAAATACCAAAGCCTGAAGAACAGCCAGTGAAGCCAGATATCCTCGCCCAAAACCACCTTATCTCACAGAGGGTCATTCTAGCCAATGATTCTTTACAATTGCACAATCACACATACAGTTTTTAGTTCAGAATAATTTTCACGGATGTGAAAATTGGTCTCACGTTCATTGTCATGGTAACACACAAGCAAATGAGTCCACATTTCTCATATCATATACCATTCATTTATATAAGTAGCACTCCAAATTTGGTTAAAATACGTTCAGTATTAACATAAATATGTCATGTTTGTTGTGTGTCTGTTTTCCGGTACTGGCTACGCTTAAACAAAGAAAGATGGGTTCCACAACCTATGCGAGGCCTGTAACTGAGCCTACAACTCATCCTGTGTTGAATGTATTTGGTACACAAAATCACTGTTAAGAATTGAAATTTAAATAAAAAGCAAACTTGGCCTTAAGAGCTCATATGAATCTTAGTGAAACAGTGCCCAGGTTCTCAGAGACCACATCACAAGTTCACAACTAATGAAAACATAGCAGTATTCCTACAACACGTAACAGCCTACACATCTTGAAAATACAACTGATGGTTTCAAAATCATTGTCTACATTTAGTGAACAACCAATCGAATTATGTTAAACCAAATACCAGCAAGATGCGCTCACAAAATAGTATATCTTGATTACTTCAAATGTTGTACCACGTATTTTCAATAGCCCACATTGACATTCAGTGCTGCCCCTACCTGATGATGAAGGTAAGCGTCTCCCTCGGCACTTCCCGATTCAAGAAGAATTTTAGGTTTCCGAAGAGCTTCTGGAACTGTTTCAATTTCTCGGCCTCGACCCGTGCTTCCTCCAGTCGATCTGGGTCGTCCCCCTTCGAAAACGTCACTTTTGTTACCATGGCAACCAAAAAAGTGCAGCGAAAAATTCACATCAACCTGTATTTTTATTACAAAATCATTATTGGATGACTGCATAAGCTTTATTATTATAACGATGTCATAATCAAAACTTGCACTTGACATTGTATCCAATGACAAAGAGATATTTTATAATTTTTTATTATTTAATCCTAAATTCACCCCATAACTATAGACATACCAAAATCCATGAAAGTATATTATTTAGAGGTATGTAAATGTTATGAAAGTTATCTTTATTAATAGTAAACATAAATTGCTATCAGAATACAACACATTTTAATTATTATTTTCAAAAAAGGGTCATTTCAACTGCAGTGCCTGTCCTTAAGCCAAGTTTTACACTAATCCATCAACAGAAAGGATGAGGAATATGGGTTAAAATGGCCGCCACTCACATCCGCTGCTGGAAACTGGTCCATCTCCACATCGTCGACATTGTCTGACTTTGGCATGACATCCTCAAGGACCTGAGTGAGAGCCGCCAGTCTCTGGCAACAAAACAGAATTGTTAAAGGAAAACAAAAATGTTGCTATTATAACCACATTTTTGCCAAAATTTGATACCTTAGTGCATTAGTTCCATCACTAAACATAATCCCACACATATCTGTTACAAAAATATTGCATCTTAGCACACTTTTTAAGCCCAAACAGCGACCAGGTTTGCGCTAGTCTGCACTGCTGTATGCCCATGCATTGAAATGAGCGATATAGCAGCGTATGTTGATGCTAACCGGGACACTATTTATGCCTCAAAAGTGCACTAAGATGCAATATTTTAAAACAAAAACATCTCTGGGATGATGTTGAATGATGGAATTAACCCACTGAGGTATCAAATGTAGGCAAAAATATGGTTATAATGGCAAAATCAAGGTGGGCCTGGATACTAGACAAGTACCAATGTGCCTAAAAAAGTAAACAAAATTAACAGTGTCACAAAGTCACAGAGGTATTTATGTTGCATACTGCAATGGTGCTGCCATCTATGTTATTTATAATATGTTCATTTACCAAATTTTTAATTACCAAACTCATAGTAAATCTATTTAATGAAGAAAGACTTAAAATGTCAGATGTAAATATCTCATTATCTGGTCAGTGTCATTTTTAAAACAGTGTTAACAAACATTTCTTGAGTTGTCACTTTTTAACTATATTCAAGGAAGTGTATGTTTGCTCTTTATACAGAACAATTGTCCATTTTTTCTAGGATCGACACATTCACTAATAATATAATTTAGTATGATACAACATCAAATATCATAGACAAAGTTTATGATTACTAGGTATTATGACCAGGAGATGAACATACCTCTTGCCAGAGTTCCGACTTCATGCACAGATCTTCCTTCTTGCTGCTTGAACCGTCCAGTGACAACTAAACACAACATATCACCTGTCATTAAAACTATATTTATGAGTCTCTTAAAACTCCCTCTTCAGTTGATTTACTCCATCACAAATGAAGCTGATGATGTCTAAATATTGCAGGATGTGAATAGTTTAAATAGCGTAACGACTGCACGTATTAGGACACTATGTGAATAGTTAACTACCGTAACGACTGTACGCATTAGGACACTATGTGAATAGTTTAAGTAGCGTAACGACTGTACGTATGAGGACACTATGTGAATAGTTTAAGTAGCATAATGGCTGTACGTATTAGGACACTACGTGAATAGTTTAAGTAGCGTAACGACTGTACGTATTAGGATACTATGTGAATTGTTTAAGTAGCGTAACGACTGTACGTATGAGGACACTATGTGAATAGTTTAAGTAGCGTAACGACTGTACGTATGAGGACACTATGTGAATAGTTTAAGTAGCGAACGACTGTACGTATGAGGACACTAGGTGAATAGTTTAAGTAGCATAATGGCTGTACGTATTAGGACACTATGTGAATAGTTTAAGTAGTGTAACGAATGTACATATGAGGACACTATGTGAATAGTTTAAGTAGCGAACGACTGTACGTATGAGGACACTATGTGAATAGTTTAAGTAGCATAACGACTGTACGTATGAGGACACTATGTGAATAGTTTAAGTAGTGTAACGAATGTACGTATGAGGACACTATGTGAATAGTTTAAGTAGCGAACGACTGTACGTATGAGGACACTATGTGAATAGTTTAAGTAGCGTAACGACTGTACGTATGAGGACACTATGTGAATAGTTAACTACCGTAACGACTGTACGCATTAGGACACTATGTGAATAGTTTAAGTAGCGTAACGACTGTACGTATGAGGACACTATGTGAATAGTTTAAGTAGCATAATGGCTGTACGTATTAGGACACTACGTGAATAGTTTAAGTAGCGTAACGACTGTACGTATTAGGATACTATGTGAATTGTTTAAGTAGCGTAACGACTGTACGTATGAGGACACTATGTGAATAGTTTAAGTAGTGTAACGAATGTACATATGAGGACACTATGTGAATAGTTTAAGTAGCGAACGACTGTACGTATGAGGACACTATGTGAATAGTTTAAGTAGCATAACGACTGTACGTATGAGGACACTATGTGAATAGTTTAAGTAGTGTAACGAATGTACGTATGAGGACACTATGTGAATAGTTTAAGTAGCGAACGACTGTACGTATGAGGACACTATGTGAATAGTTTAAGTAGCGTAACGACTGTACGTATGAGGACACTATGTGAATAGTTTAAGTAGTGTAACGAATGTACGTATGAGGACACTATGTGAATAGTTTAAGTAGCGTAACGACTGTACGTATGAGGACACTATGTGAATAGTTTAAGTAGCGTAACGACTGTGCGTATGAGGACACTATGTGAATAGTTTAAGTAGTGTAACGAATGTATGTATGAGGACACTATGTGAATAGTTTAAGTAGCGAACGACTGTACGTATGAGGACACTAGGTGAATAGTTTAAGTAGCGTAACGACTGTACGTATGAGGACACTAGGTGAATAGTTTAAGTAGCGTAACAACTGTACGTATTAGGACACTATGTGAATAGTTTAAGTAGCGTAACAACTGTACATATTAGGACACTATGTTTTCAGACACCCAACAAATTTACCAAATTAATGATTTTGTGTGCCTTAAGTTTTCGAACACATCTGGTAAAATAATTTATTTTTGCTCCTATGTAATCACACTCTGATATAGGAGGTAAAGTAACTGTAATGTAGTTACAAAAGGCTTGTTAATACTAGGGCAATAAATGACATGGCATCAAGACTCGTTCGCATACATAAGTATTCAGACAGTGTGTATGAAAATTATTTCTGTGCATTGTATGTTTACGGACAGCTGATAATTTTATTATTTTTAAGTGTCCGAATACATACGGTATGTGCATTTGATATTTTTAAGTGTGCATATTTCAGTTAAAATCTTAAAAAGAATCAATGTTGACCGTTGCTTACCCTGGGCGGATAGTGGAGCCCAAGTGTGTGATAGAGCCTGAAGTTGATGAACCCAAGCATTGTGGTGTAGAACTCAACAAACGTCGCCATGATTCGGTAGTCAACATCGGTCGGATGCTGAAACAAGAGATTGCAATGGTTTCCTGCGGTTGTTGTTCACAAGAGCCGAGAACGTTCTAGAAAAGAGGGAGTCTGTTACATACACAGTACTTCCATTGACAACATAATCGTGTACATGTTTTCTTAGTGTATACTTCAAATAAGTCTTCAAGAAAGCATGTTAAAAAATACTTGGGTATTAGCACCTTCGGAAATCTAACAATGCTTACAGAACACACAAAAAAGTAACAGATTTTGTCTTTATTTTATTATATTTTAATGCACTTTTAATATTTTAACAAACTTGTTCTCAATACTGATACGCTCATTGCCCTACAGAAAATGAGGGCACGTTATGATTCAAACATTATTTTTGGAATTCCTGCAGAAAAGGCAGCCTACTACTACACTGGAACCTCGTAGGACTTGACAAAAGTGACCTGAATAGAGAGGTGACCATTTTAACACGACTAATTACATATACTTTATTGTTACAAATGTATCAGTCCATGTCATCTCCGACGAACGTGACTTTGTCATGCTACGGCTGCTTTAAAGTAGTCGCTTTACAAAACATTTTTTCTGCCAGTGAACTGTACGGGTTATAGCCGTTATGAACTCTTTATGCTGGTAAAAATAATTTACTTTACACCATATTACTTTTTATGCAAGCAACAACTCAGAGTCCAATATAGTGATGAAAAAAGGCCAAATGAATGACGTTTATTTATTAACGTGATAAGAGAGAAATGTGGGCTCGACATCCCAAGGCCAGGCCTGTGACTGAGCCCATACTAGTCTCCTGTACCTCAGGTTGACCGAGCCCACATTTCGGCACATAAAACAAGCAGTATTGGTATACATGATATCATATATCAAACAATGTCATTACTGCTAAAATCACCATAGACCTACTGCACAGTATAATACTAGCCAAGCACACCAGTCAACCACACCAAATCTAAAACCAACACTACCCGCATCAAAACCCCGTGAACACATTGTCCACCTGAACTAAGAAAATGGGGAAAGCGTTGAGATATGCTGACGACCCCTCTTCCACTAATTGTCAACCTGTATTTGTTATGTTATTACATACCTTAACTCCTGTTTTGACTCTATTCAAGATGTCATTCTCTTATGTCTTTGGATGAACGTATTCTTATCAACAATGGTGGCTTTGAGCAAAATTCGTTGCGTAGCATTCTACGACTGAACGATAAATATATGCTTGAAGATGAAAGCATTGATATAATACAACACTCGCCAAATGTAGATTTAGATCACCTTTCTAATATTTTATGCTCTAAACAAAATAGTTTCACAATCTTAAGTACAAATATTGAGAGTATTAACGCCAAGTTCGACGAACTCCAAATATTTATTGACGATTTGAATAACTTAGATTTCCAATTTAGCGCAATTTGCATTCAGGAAAGCTGGCTAGGTGATCATAGTGACATTTCTCTTATACAATTAAAGTCGTATACGTGTATCCCTCAAAGTAGACGATGCAGCAAGAAAGGTGGTGATATTAATAGCGACTCAACTTTAAATAGTGCAATTTCATATCATCGACATTTTAGTCTACAGCTATATGGTGTGCATCGATGTGTATTGATATACGGTCAATATTTACAGTGTTTTCATTTTTGGGGAGGGCAATGTTTATACATTTTCTTTTCACAACGTTTAGTGTTAGTTACTTTACATTTTAATTTTGTTGGGACAATGCACTATGTATAATATTTCCTCAAACATTAGTGTCTACTTAATAATCATGTTGTGTTTTGTTCGATATACTTATTTGCTTATTCTCACTCTACGTTCATGTTGTGGCAATACATCTGCTGTAATTTACTTTTACTTTTTTTTTGCGCTGATACAATAAGTGCATTGTGTTATATATGCATGCGGACTATTCGTAACATTCTCCTTTATAAAATGTATTTGTATAATGCTCAGGGTATAGCTTGTGCAGCTCTTTCACAACGTCTAATCTATGTTTATATGATATGTCCTGTAAACACAGAGCACTATTGTTTATTCAGTTTTCCAATAATATTGATAACAATTATTTCTTAGAGCAATTTGGTGGTCTAGAGAAAAAATTTCTCTATCACATATTAAAAACGGATGAAATGAATGAAGATGGGGATATTGACCCATTTCAACATTCACCATACTTCGACGATGATAATTTAATAAACCATTTAACGAACAAACAAAGCTAATTTATCGTGCTAAGCCTAAACTGTCAGTTTAAATGCAAAAATTGACGAAATTAAAATAAAGCTAGAATCATTCAGAAGTAGTGGCTGTGAGATTAGTGCTCTGTGTTTACAGGAAACATGGCTCGATGAAGAGGCTGACACTTCTTTATTTCAAATAGATGGATATACATTAATATGCCAAGGCAAAATCTGTAGTGCACATGCCGGCTTGGCAATCTACCTCAGTAACAAATACAATTACAAATCTGTAAATATCCGTGCAAATACAGACACTTGGGAAGGTCAATTTATTGAAATAACATGTTGTTCCATGAAGAAAAAAATAATTCTTGGAAATATATATAGACCACCTAGAGATATTATCGAAAACTAACTTATATTTACAAAAGAATTTGCATCAAATTTAGTTGATTTACAAAAATCTAAAAGTGAAATAATAATTGCAGGAGATTACAATATTGACTTGCTTAAAATTAACGAAAAACCCATAATATATGACTATTTTGACACAATCGTTTTACATGGTTTCTTCCCTAAAATTACTATGCCAACACGACTTTAAGAATATCATGGAACACTCATTGATAATTTGTTATGCAATTTGTCAAAAGGATTCTTCAAATCCTCAGCTGGTACTTTAGTGAGCAATATTTCTGATCACTTTCTGTACTTTCTAAGTCTGGATTATATTGAAACCACTAGTGCAATACCAAGATTTATACGAATAAAACAACAAAGTCCTAACTCACTCAATAAATTTAAAATTTAAATAATAAACTCAAATATTTATAATAAACTTAACACAGATATTCTTGCGGATCCGAATGAAAACTACAATATCCTCGATGAAATTGTTACTGCAGCTATGGATAAATTTATACCTATTAAAATAATTAAATTTAACAAGTATAAACATAAGAAAACTCCTTGGATTACCAATGGTATTATTGTGTCGATAAAATTTAGAAACAAATTGTATTCGAGATTGAAAACGACTCAAGTAAATACAGAGCATTATCATGAACTTAAAACTGACTTACATACTTATAATAAAATTCTTAAGAGTAATATTAGATTAGCTAAGCAAATGTATTACCAATCCAGTTTTGAAAAGCATAAGCATAGTGTTAAAAAAACGTGGTGTTTAATTAAAGAAATTATTCAGAAAAGTCAAAAGAAAGAACAATTTCCAGATTTGTTCAAAGTTGAGGGGAAATGATTAGTGACAAATGCATTATTGCAAACAAATTTAACACGTTTTTTACTAATGCTGGTCCTACTCTAGCCTCTAAAACAACTACTAGTGGAGATAAATCATACAAAGATTACCTGAAAAACCCGATATTTCACACTTTCAGATTTAATCCGATTGACATGGAAACTACTGTTGATACAATAGATCGTTTACCTCCAAAATCAAGTTGTGGAAAAGACGGTATTTCAACACAATTACTCAAATTAATAAAAAATGATATCAACAAAGTCAGCAGTCACTCTAATTATTAATCAATCAATAATAACTGGTATATTTCCAGACAAATAAAAAATTGCAAAAGTCATACCCCTTTTAAAAAAAGGTGATGTTTCTGACTTTAACAATTACCGTCCGATTTCTATCCTGCCAGTGATTAAAAAAAAATTGGAAAGGGTTCTGTTTGATCAAATCCACGATTACTTCCATTCTAAAGCGTTATACTACAATAGCCAATATGGGTTCAGAAAGAAACATTCTACTGAGCTTGCTACAATCGAAATCATAGACAGAATTATACAAGAACTTGATAAATCGGTTACTCCAATAAATATATACCTTGATTTATCAAAAGCATTTGACACAATTGATCATAATATATTGGTATAGAAGTTAAATTACTATGGATTAAATGACAAGGCTCTGGACCTTTGTAAGAGTTATTTACAAAATCGTAAGCAGTATGTAGAAATTGAAAATGTTAAGTCTAAGGAAATAGTCATCAACACTGGTGTCCCTCAAGGTTCAATTTTAGGGCCGCTCATATTTATTATATATATAAATGATATAGCACTTTCTAGTGACCTTTTCAAATTCATAACATATGCTGACGACACCACCCTTACTAGTACACTAAAAACATTAAAAAATTCAGAAGGCCAAATGCGAAGTGAAAATATTAACATTGAAATTTCAAATTACAGAAAAAAGCAATACGAATAATATCCTTAAGTAAATATAATGCTCACACAAGTCCTATTTTTAAAAGACTTCAGTTGCTAAAGTTGGATGACATTTATAAAATCCAACAATTAAAATTTTACTACAAATTAATTAACAACCTACTACTTCAATGTTTTTCCAAACCCACATCTATAATATTCATCAGCACTGCACACGTGAAAGAAATAATCTGTATATGTCCAGATTCAAACATGAATTTGCAAAAAAATGCATTAGACACAACATAGTTGAGACAGTTAACAATACACCAAGTATTATAATTAATAAAATTTACACCCACAGTCTGTATGGTTTTTCAACATACACAACAAACTTTCTTATTTTAAATTATTAATCCTGTTGTCGTATTCATAATTGCTTTATATGTAATTCGTAATACGTATTGAAATGTATACCTAAGTGTCCATATGTACGTCAATTTGTACAAGAGTACATTTAATCTCCTTGTATTATGTATGAATGCTGATACACTGAGTAATTATAAACTGTAAAACAAGGCATATGCATTTTGTGACATGTAAATTTTGATGTTCATTATGTTTATGGGGTGGCTCCTGTGCTAGCGATATTGTATATCTTAATGGGAGTCTCCCGACCTTATCTAGTATTCATGTTATTCATTGTGTATATATCGTATATATAGGTCAAATAAATTGATTCTGAGTCTGAGTATTTAAGGACTATCCCAGGGGGACCTTAATTGTGAGGTGGCTGTATTATCGAGGTGGCCGAAAAATGAGGTGCTACTGTGTACATATAAGTAGTGCTTTCATCAACTACAAAATTACGTACCTGGTAGCCTAGTTTGTGTGGAACGACCCACGTTATGACCTGCCCCATGACCTCGACCTGGTAGTAGATGCCCTTCACCGAGATGAACACCTGGTGGAACATAAATGTACTAAAATGAACAGTCATCACCGGAGCTTGGACAGCCTCATACACCTAATAAAAAATAAATAAACTTTTAAAAATTTGTCATGTCGTTTAAAAAGTTTATTTATTTTTTACTAGGTGTATGAGGCTGTCCAAAACCCAGTTAGATTTGTTTAAAAAATCATATATTCATACTAATTAAATTGCACATTTAATCAATTATCACAAATCAATTATTTATTAAAATATTACCACTTAGCAACAAAATTTTCAATAAATTAAACATTGCAGAACGTGCGATAGAACTAAATACGTGACATTTGTTATTTGTCGTGTTATTCTTTTTGCTTCATACAAATCATGGTACTCCATAATCTTCAACATAAACAGCACTAGTAAGATTTCTGGAAGCTGTAAACCTCACTGAATCACAGTTGTTTGCCACAAAGTGTGTATAAGCAATAAAAACAAATCTCCTGCAAGAAAACCATAATTGCTGTACCATTTACGCTAACTCATTCTTTTACTACACAACAGATGTCAATAATGAACAGACAATGACATACCTTTTTTAAGGATCTCGATGCAATGATGTAATGCTGAAATTCAACTGAAAACAAGAAAACAATTAGCATTACAGAATGCTTGTAGCATGTAGGATATCACTGGACATCAAACAAAGGTCCAGGCTATTATGTTGGCCACCTGTTCGTATGCTTTGAGAACATAATGATAGGAGGCATTAAACAGCAACATTCTTATAGACCATCTAGGGTCAACCATAATTTACACTGAAATTTTGGCAAATTCAGTATGGTGTAAAGTTTAACTGTGTCATCTGTGTGACGTAAGATTACCACGTACAAGTGCAATGTTGTCAGATTTTGTCAACACACGCCTTGCTTAATCTTTCGTTCAAACTTTCTACCAAAATAACATAAATTTGGTTTTTTCCTTCAATGCTGCAGTTTTTTATTCATATCATATTACAGGTGTGAATACACTCATGCAAGCTCACACACACTTCTAATGAATAATACTTTATATACTTCTCACTGGCATATTTACCTGTGATTCGCTGGCACAAGTGAATGCCTTCGAAGCGGGTCTTTTTCGTCTGTGGGAACGTGGCAAACAGGAAGCACATAGACAAACAGTCGTCAAGGTCTCGAAGAGCATCGATGAATGTGGGATATCTGAAAATTAACAACCCAAGTGTGTAGATATCAGCATCAATGAATGTGGGATATCTGAAAATTAACAAGCCAGGCTTGTAGATATCAGCATCAATGAATGTGGGATATCTGAAAATTTGCAACCAGGCTTGTAGATATCAGCATCAATGAATGTGGGATATCTGAAAATTAACAACCCAGGCTTGTAGATATCAGCATCAATGAATGTGGGATATCTGAAAGTTAACAAACCAGGCTTGTAGATATCAGCATCAATGAATGTGGGATATCTGAAAATTAACAACCCAGGCTTGTAGATATCAGCATCAATGAATGTGGGATATCTGAAAATTAACAACCCAGGCTTGTAGATATCAGCATCAATGAATGTGGGATATCTGAAAATTAACAAACCAGGCTTGTGGATATCAGGTAAAGATTTAAAAAAACATCTGCTGCATGTGTATTTCTAATATTGTAAGCACCTGTACAATTGTAAAGGTGTAAGAACATAAAAATATCATATTTGCCCATACATTGGGTAGTTTAGTTGTTACAAGAGAGACCCACAACTGTGTCACAATTGTATGGGAAATGTATGTTTTGGAAAAATAGTTTCCGCATATAGTGCATGCACAGATGCTTGTGGGTATCAGACAACAAAACGTCTTATACGCAGTAGTAGTAGTAGTTATAGACAGAAAATTTGTGTTGGATCTTCACACAAAGAATAATCTCAAATTACATATACATGACACTACATGAAAGTACTGTAATCTAAGCTTAGACCCCTCTGTCCATCAATATGTGGCAACCTATGACACACAGCACCTCCGCGAAGTGCAACAAAGCATACAGATGTGTACGAAGAGTTAACACACCTCTCTCTCACAATATGGTCGAGTTTGTATTTGGGTTTGTTCCGTCGAATCCTCCTTGCGTCTCCATGTTCACCCTTTGCGACGGCCTTCTTCAACTTCTTCACAAATGCCTACATGACGAGAAACATACATTGTTCTCGATAGCGGCAAATATCTGCACAGAGTTCACGCCATTTCACTTTAAATTTTAGCTAATGAATTCCATGCTATTCAAGGATTTCCAGGCCCCAAACAAACCACGACCCACATTATCACCCAGAGGCCAACAGGTTGGGATGCCGAAATGTGGGCTCTGTCAACCTGAGGGACAGGAGACTAGTATGGGCTCAGTCACAGGCCTGGCCTTGGGATGTAGAGCCCACATTTCTCTCTCTAACTTAATCTCTTAATAAACGTCATTCATTTGGCCTTCTTTCATCACTATTCATGACTTGTGTTGGTGCTTGCATAAATTTGTTTATGACGATTATGTTTTTCATTATTACAGACTAGTTTCATCATTAAAAATTATGAGAAAATTACATCTCATTGAATGTGTATTTCCATAAAACAACAACTACAAAATACACAACAGAACAGTGAAAACATACCTTGAATTCACGGAACTTTCCAACGATAGGTTCATGCAGCAGAAACTGGATGTCTTTCATGTAGTAGTAAGTCTTAGGAAGTGTGCTGCCCTTGCCGATTTTTTTCCGATGTCTCGGCTCGTGTGGATAAACACCTTTCAGTATACATAGTCGTCTGTGAAGCACACGTAAAATATAGAAGACATCCGTCGTCTATTCAAATGCATAAATTAAGGTTGTCACTACTTTCAAGACATATTTGTGAACTCGTTTACTGTGTATCTATTTACTTTAGGTATGACCCATTTTCAATGTTCATAATTTATGGATAAAATTGTGGATATTAATTTATTGTGTATCTCCACAGCAAAGCTGTAATTACATTTAAATGATGTGGTCATCAATACATTAACTCAAGACTTAGATTCAGGTCTGATTAAATATAGTAACCTAGATCCTACAGTGCGCACTATAATGCAATATTATGAAGTTGCGCAACATTGTTAATTTGTTATTAATTCTATGAATTTATAGATGACTTGTACAAATATATATAAATTGTGCACTATGTATTTGTTCCACCAAATTAATGGTATGTGTACATTAAACAAGCAGTGTAAATGTCAAACAGCTCATTATCTAATTAAAAAGTTTTATTTAAAAATAAATAAATAATTTTATTAGAAGATATACTTGCATACATATTTTATAAACAGCCATTGTTCATAATGTAATCTAAGGTCTAACCGCGTTTTCAAAGGGTTTCTTTCAACTAACCTGAAGTCTGCTAGTGTGAGCTGCAATTTCTTGAGTGCCTGGTTCCTTGTAATGTAGGAAGTGGCCGCACCACTTTCATACTGAAACAATTGTATTTGTACATGTAGTCTGTTTCTGTACATACTGTAACGACAGTATGTATTTGTACATGTAGTCTGTTTTTGTACATATTGTAACGATAGTATGTATTTGTACATGTAGTCAGTTTCTGTACATGCTGTAATGACAGTATGTATTTGTACATGTAGTCTGTTTCTGTACATATTGTAACGACAGTATGTATTCGAACACGATTCAAAATCGTCCTGCTGATTCGGTTTGCCAAAAAGCTCAAATTATGGACCCGCCCCGCTGGAATCGGAGGTCCAATGCACAGTTTATTAGCCACTACATGAGCATCAGGGATTTAGGCTTAGGCCTAGGTTAGCCAGAATCAGCTGTCTGGAATAAACAAATCTAAACATTTCTATCATGAATCAAACATATCTCTTCTCATACTTCTGAAGGGAAAACCAACATGATTTATTTCCTTAGCCTTAGTAATCTTCAACATAAAAATTAAATACCTATGTGAACTGTTCCCAACAGAAAACTGATGTCGTTACAATGCCACTGGTACTAGTAGCGGTAGGGCCAGGGATTGTCCAAATCCAATGTACGTGTAATCAGTATAGCTGTGTACATTAATTTTGCCATATGTCAAAAGTCGTTGTGCAAACATCTCGCGCTACCGCCCATATTTACCACTGGAGCAGCGAAACCAAGGCGCAGTGAAGGGAGTGCTTCATGGTGAAGACGTTGCCGAACAAAAAAGTTGTTTTTGACAAACTAAGCTGTGAATAATCAGGTTAATAAAATACATGTGATTAATAATATAAGTTTATAACATGGAATATTTGCATAAGCTACAAAAATAAACACCAACGTTACATACCTAGCATATAATAATAACCATATGTAACGCGACTATTTTGCGCTAGCGGCAATGCAATTTTGCTGTTTTAAAATTGTAATTAACAATGTATCTAGTTCTAGTTGTTTCCAGCGCTCGGCAACGTTCTATTAACTGACTAGTCTGTATTATTGTGGTTACCATGTTATGGTAGATACAGGCATATCCGCCTGGGGAACCACCATTGCAAAGCGGACGGGAACGCGGCCATTTTGTGCGACCATCCAAAGTAACACCTCCAGCAACTGAATTTTGTTTTGTACAACTCCACTATGTAGCGCCACTGTTATTCCCATTCACGTGAAACCAGAATAGTTCCGCCCGATAATCACGTAAGTTTCAACAAATGTCAGTCTTTGTAAAACCAATCGCTATTCACGTTTTGTGTCAAAAGCCCAAATTTGATGCTAAGAAGCCAATAAAGGCATTTTTAATGGTGATAAAGGAATTTTTCAGCATGTTTTCTTCCTGTATGTGTATTCAGTGAATGTGCATCTCTTGTCTGATAGCATGCCAATCGCGCGTCCGACCGCATTTCAATCGCGTGCCCGATCGTACTTTGTAGCATGTTGGAAAAAATTTGGACTGTCAAAAATTTGTTCCTGTGTGAGGCCCTGTCTCCGAGTCACAAGGAATACAAAGTCCCCAATGTTGAGAGCCAGGTTATTACACCAATATCATGTCTGCCCGGTCCGGGTTTTGAACTCAGCGCGTTGCCATGCCAGGCGGATGTGATAACCATTACACCAGCCGCACTCCCTATTCGAACAATTTGTTTGCACAGATGTGATTAGATATATGCCATAATATGGTAGATTTAGAATATGAATATCTTATGGAAGAGGTTGTCCATATTTGTTGTTAAAACGGTGTGTTTCTACTGTGTACGAAAAAATTCAGGACATCCAGTATATTCACATCCGGAATATTCTGAGCAGGTAAAAATCTTGTGTTCTAACACTCTTGACCTATTTCAATACACTGCGTGGACTTGCACTGATTCACGGGACACGCGAACAATTTACACAGAGTAGATAAGACCCATGAATTTTGACAAGATTTGGATTTCGCTGGTATATTTTTGTAAGTACTTCACTCAAAACAACTTTTTTTAAGTTTGTTTGCAGAAATTGTAAGGTTTTAGCACATAAATATCTTACAGAAGAATTTGGTCAGGTTTTAGTAAACATCGCAAAACACGATTGGAACTACGAATATTGGGGATTATTGCCCACGCCAGTAATAGTAACTAATACAGTATGTCAATGTGTCAAAAAAATTACGCCGATTCCTAACTTGGGTCCCAAGTCTACGTTAGTATTATCTGTATCTGTATTTTGACTGGCAAAATGTCCTATGGACACATCACGCCAGTGCGCATGGTCACATGATGGTGGCTCTTATGGATTAATTTTTTATATGTTGGGCTAGATTAATCTAGAATGAGTTCAATGATGTACTTGATACAATGTTTGGAGGTAGAGAATTACTCTTTTATTGTGACTGGGAAAAAGCTGTTTCCAAATATGTTTGTCGAGTGCCTAATTTGTACTAACTGTTTATTATGTTTACGTGAGCATCTGGGGTCGCGTTTGATGTATTGATCTACTGGGATATCTATGAGGTTATGTTCCATTTTATATAATATGCTAAGTCTTTTGGTTTTTCTTCTTGATTGGAGGGTGTCCCACTGGAGATCTTTAAGGAGTTGTGTTACCGTTCCTGGCTCTCTAGAATAGTTGTTCTTACAAAATCTGGCGGCTTGTCTCTGGGTTCTTTCTATCATCTATGTCTATGACTATGAGTTTGATATTTCTTAGACAATGTTATTGTAAACAAAATAAGAATTGTGACATCGCCATTAGTGCGTGTGAAATATATATATATCTTTCTGTCACGCTTGATGTGTATATACTCTTCTCAGATGTATCTAACTATACCTTTCTCTTGCGATTGCCCATATTACTGAGGCGTTATGTCCACATACGATAGCCCAGAATCCCTATTATCGCTTATCACATGGCGAAACCTCGTTTTCGTTTACTCAAAGGGACTGTACATTATTTTACAACATCGACGTTTATAAGTTTCCTAACATCATTTTCGGGTTTACGATGTCTGGAATCGACTTACATTATAAGCGTGAACACTATTTACTGGTAGATAAGCATATTGTTTGGAGGTGCCGTTTTGAGTGAAATACCTACTTCCGATAATCGAACGACGCAAAAAGACGCTACTCGATCGCCTTGCACAATATCACGCCACACTTTTAAATAGTTTCCACAAATCATGGTTTCTTCATAAAGTATTAAATATGTCGCGATTAACCCCCACTCACCTTGTATCCCAATAGTAATTGTATTTAACGCGAAATACACCTATATACAAAGTGTAAAGTTATCCTTAGGTTTCAACGGTTTGAATTGTCTAGACCTGGACGGTAACTATAGGCCAATGTGTTCTATGTTTATACAAAAGGTTTAAGATTTCCAGATCAGAAGTGTTATAAGTGTTTCATTATAATTGCGTGTCCTAAATCCATGTGAAGCTCCATTATATTCCGCGTCATCTTGCTATTGTATTTGTCCTCAAATCTAGAAACAATAAAAACACTGTTCGAATGCCAACCAGCTGTGTTAATTAACAAATTGTAGCTGCCAATTCAACATAAATTATCACCAAAGATGTAAAATGAAATATAAGATACTTTCCAACCCTCTCAGATTTTCCGGAAGTCTCCTATAGAGCACATGTCGAGATTTTCGCTTCAGAGTTCTGGAAGCACAGGAGTCGGAATCGGGGGTTTGGGACTGAAAGTATTTTGGAGCCTAGATATATGCACAGGCGGATCCATGGGGCTTGGGGGCACGTGCCACTCAGTTCTTTGGAATTTGGCGTGCCCCCGGACCTTTTTGAATGGGCCCCCGTTGCGTGCCCCTAGATCTATGGAATGTGCCCCCGTTTATGCTGTAATAAGCTGAATTTACATCGACGCAGCAACACAACATTTTCAACAGTAATATTTTTTTAAACCACTGTATATCTATAAATCCATTCTGTCATGAATAACAGTAATCATAGCATTCTTAATTGTCACTTGAATCCAAGTCACAACATGTGGTGCATTGTGGTCTAGGCCCATCATCTCAACAAATTTACTTGTTGACAACTAGTGTTTGGGGGCTTTGTAAATACAAAAAATCCAATAATAAAAAAATTTGATAGGATCGATGCCGCCCACCCACCCCATCCAAACAAAATCGGAAAGGCCTTCAAATTGCAGTGATACATTGACATGTATCTACTTCTTCAAGTGACGGAGTTGCTCAAAATAATTAGTCAAGTCAAAGTCAAGTGTCACATATTTAGGGGTGATTTTAGATCAGTCCCTTTCTGGTGATATTATAGCTTCCAATATCCTTTCTAAAACTTCAAATAAACTTAAATTTGTGTACAGGAACGCCAGAAAGTTTAGTATCAAAACCAAAAAACTACTAGTCTCTGTTTTGATTCAATGTCATTTTGATTACACATATTCAGCTTGGTACAGTGGGTTGTCGTAAAAAATGAAGTGCAGAATGCAGTGTACACAGAATAAGATTATCTGATTTATGTTAAATGCTCCACCGAGGTTCCATGTTGGTGCTAATGAATTTAAGACCGTTGAAATACTGCGTGTTGAATATAGAGTAGAACAGTTAAACTTGGGCCACATGTTCAATATTATCAATGTTAATGCGTCAGCATATTTAAGAGCAAATGTTGAAATGGTTCGTCATAGGTACCTCACAAGAGCCAGTGAATTGGCATGTGTTATTCCCAGAGTAAAAGGTTCTGAACAAACTTCTATCCTTTATACAGGCATATGCCACTGGAACAACTTGCCAATCGAAACAAAACAGTGTCGATCTCAAATTAGTTTTAGAAAAAAGGTGACGACCCTTTTATATAGTAGATTGGTGGCCCATGAACACAATCTTTACGCTGCTTCTTAATATTTAATGCAACATATTTATTTAATGTATTTTAAATTTTGCATTTTTTTACATATATTATATATATAAAAATTCGTACTATTTATATTTTTTATACCATAATTACTTATTCACTATTTTTAGGACCACATTGGAAATAAGTATACTATATGTGCTTTTATGTGCTATCCTCGGTATTATTGTGTGTGTCATATTTTTTTAAATTATGTAATGCATGTATATAATTTACTGAATAAACTCACTCACTCACATTACCGGGGGTGTATACAGACAGGTTCCCAATTTGTTCTATTGAAAAGAATAGTTAAACATATTACACGTCAGTTAGCTGCAACTGGTTTATTATATTAAAAACTAATTACACGTTTACAGGCACAACTGAAAATATACATAAAGAGCAGAATTTGTCCACATTTTGCATTTTGTATTCCAAATGGACCATTCACCCACCCACCCAAGTACAATTTTATATATTATTGGAATTGTTTATATTTACAAAGCTCCTAGATGATGCGGAAGTAAACGGAATGCTCCCGGCCAATCAATCAAATGCAGTCAGTCGCTTGTTTTCCAAGAACAAGTCGCCCACGGGAGTTTGCGAAAACACCATTTGTACAGGTGCAACACTGTTTTTATTTAACCTCGACACTTTGTATTTCTACAAAATAATACCTGTGTTATGTTCTATGTTTGGGTATGTCTCTGAAATTCGCGAACGTTATACAGCACGTATGATTATCTGTCATTTCCGTAATTGGGAGTAGTCAATCGAACTCTAAACGGCTTCTCAGTGGCGCCACCTCGTGCATACCTGTTCATTCAAACGCCATCTCGACTTCTCTCGGAGGCATTTAGGGGTCAGCACACTGTTGGACTTCTAAAATGGTGTCTTTTTAGTTGATTTTACTAAGCGGAAGGGTATCTGGCAGCAATTTGGTTAGTTGACACTTTAGCCGGATTACTGCCTGCATGCATTTATAAATATTGACGGGTGTCATACATACAGGCATTTTGCAAGAGCTAGAGATATTAGATTTTGACTAAAATCGACCAGCATGTCAATCATCAATGAGATGATAATAACAGCAGGTGGGCAGTTTAAGAAACTTTATAGGTCACGTTTTCTTATAATCACACACAACATTAACATGGTCGCCAATGGGAAAACTGACAGTGTGCTGAGCCCTTAGGCTTAGCCACGCTGCAATCACTGCACGAAGACTATGTATGTCATAGGCGTGTCTGGCGGCTTGGGGAGCACGTGCCCTCTAGACCTTTGGAAATATGCCCCTGTTCAGGTTGCAATAAGGTAAAATTATGCTGACGCAACGGCGATTTTTTTTTCACAAGCATCTCCCCCTTCCTCCGTCTTCGGATGTGGCAGTCGAGCCGAGACAGCGACTGGGTCACAGCATCTAGGAGAATATACACATTTTCTTCGGTTCGACCGCCAGTGGATCGATGTTTTTGTGCCCACCCCTCAAACTACCCTCTCTGGACACGCTCCTGTATATATGTGTACCTTTCAACTTAATAGTGCTGTGGAACCTCAGTATCAATGCCACCCCTGGCACTGGGCCAGTGTGACCTGAATAGCGAGTTGGCAGTTATTAGGAGCTATAATTTAATATATTCATTGTTAGGCCTAGTGAAATCGTCTTGTCCTGGGATGACCAAAGTTGCTAATGCCATGTAATTTGTAACAGACGGAGGGGAAGATGGCGGGCCGCTTCGTGAACCTTCTGCGGTCCGGGGCGTCACTGACAGTCGTTGGCAGCGGATGCTACGTCGCCTACACCGACAACCGACGCTACCCACGCATGATTAAGGCATACTCAGAAGGAAATATCCTTCCGCCATTCAAAGAGAACCACCACGAAACGGCCTATTTCCCGCGTCCGGAAATCGAGCGTCGTCTGCAAGCGGTGCTCGGATCGACCTTCTCAAACAGCTACTACACGATAACCGGCGACGTGGGTAGCGGCAAGAGTAGGACGATTATCGAGGTAGTCCGAGAACTGAGAAGAACCAACGGCCGACAAAAACATGGCGCGCCCATTTACGTCTCGGCGCAACAGGGCAAGAGTTTCCCAGACTGCCTCGCAGCCGCCGTCAACTTCCGCTTCGATGAGCACATCAGCTTCAGCTATTTTCTCGATTGCATGCTGAAGATCCGACCGCTGCCTCGGCGGGATGAACCCCACAAATTGGAGCGAGTTCTCGACGGTATTGAGGAGTCGGCCTTCGCCTACAGCAAGCAGTACGGCCGACCGGCCGTCATTGTCGTTGACGGCATTGACCGTCTGGCCAGCAACATGCCCGGGGCGATCGACAAGCTTCTGGTAAGTTCGTTTTATAAACATGGACCACACAGGGGCAGACTGAGAGAGGGTAGTCTAGGGAGGCCCAAAACCTCTAATTGCACACACCTTTGAGGTTCGCAAAAAACCTCCTCTGGCGGCCGAACCAAATTTATACTGAGTGGGGTGAGCCAGAGCTTCAGCATGAACCCGCCGTTGAACCATGATATCGGAAAACCGGGGAGAGAGGGTGCTGTTGAACATTTTAGCGGCGAAGTTCACAATTTCGTCGCGAAGCTCGCACAAAAGCCTCCAATTGCACCTCCACGAGACTCACCTAAACGTGGGCACATTCCAAAGTTTTGGGCGGCACATAACGGGGACATATTCCAAAAATTATAATTTGTTATAATTATATATATATATATATAATATAGAATACTAATAAAATTACATCTTTAGCGCCAATATTCTCGAAAAATCCGATGACATATTTTGTTGTGTAACCGCTGTATGCACGTTCGT
The DNA here is from genome assembly GCA_963995525.1 of Escarpia spicata. NCBI lineage: Eukaryota > Metazoa > Annelida > Polychaeta > Sabellida > Siboglinidae > Escarpia > Escarpia spicata. The sequence continues at coordinate 32,863,102 of OZ023213.1, forward strand.
TTTACCAGGAGAAGGCGAAGCTGTGGTCGGACACGAACACCGTCAAGATGGTGTTTGTCAGCAATAGCGTGTCCGTCGACCGCCGGATGCGGAAGTGCCCGAGCTGCTGGTCGCGCGCCGCCGCACCGATCCACATCGGCGACCTCTCAGAGGCCGAGGCAATGCACTTCCTTCAGCGCAACAAACATCTCGAATCTCTCGACGGCGCCGCCGATCTGACATCGTGCATGGTCGATTCTTACGCCAGGGAAACGGTGGGACTTGTCGGCGGAAGGATACACCAGCTGATCGCCGTGAAAAGTGCTTGGTTGAACGGGGCTACTTTCGAAGAGACGACGTGTGAACTGCGGCAGAAGGAACGGGAGAAGTTCCTCGACGTCTTCAGGAGGCCATCAGCGTGGAAGGTGATAGACACCCTCAGGAAAGCGCCGGACAAACGCGTCTTGTTGTCGCGACTGATCGAGAGGACAAACTCCGACGACGTTGACCTGTTGATAACGAACGACATCATCAGATGTGTGAGGGACTCTTGCGGTTTGTCTGTCACCTTAGATTCAAAACTCACCGAGCACATTACCGATGAAATTTTTCAAAAATAAAACATCGCCGAGTGTATATATTGGACGCACAACATGCGTTGCCTGACACAGGCGAAACATCGTGGTGTATCAACTATAAAACTGTGTTCACTAAACATAATTCTAAAGTGGAATATGTGGAGAACTACCAGACTCAACGGTGCACACCTGCGGCCGACTCCAGTCTCAAGAAATAATGTCTTCCATTTGCCCTTGTTTGAGATCATGTCAAAACTACGACGCTGAATATGCTTTCCCAGAGAAGTCGAGATGGTGTTCAGTTGAACAGGTCTGCCATGGAATAAAGTGTAAAGCGGTTTGAGCAGTCCTGAGGACTGGATATTGCGCTATATAAGAACTTACCATTACTTTTAATATCCAAAAGCTAGTACACTAGACTCTATGTCGAGTCAATACCATGACCAGTGCAGTGAGGCGGGAATGAAATTCATATAAATATTGGGGGGGGGGGGGGGGGCTACCGAAGCTGCATTCTATTATTTTCCCGTCCTGCGTCTCTCCAACAAGACTGTTCTCCATCTTGCAGACATCTCTAGTCCCGCGTGTTCATCGATGGCGTATATACTGATCTCTACCTTACACCCGCCCTCAGAGCAACACAGGCAGCAGTCATTACCACTGCGTTAGTTTAACTCACTCTCGTGACCAATTGGTTTCTGCTGTTGCCAATTACAGTATTGCAATAGATAATAATTCCCTGATACATCGAACATTACTTCACCGAATGAATACGTTCACTGTAGCTAATTGGGAGCTCAAAGGTCCATGGACGCAAATGAACATAGAAAGGGACGACTGGATCACAGCATCTAGGAGAAAATACACTTAATATGGCTCAAAGTAAGCATATTAATATATAGATGAGTGCATGGAGGCTGCATTTAGTTAGAACATATTAGTGCGTGATTTGTCACGTCAGCTAGTATGGCAAAGGTATGCATAGTAGATGGTATATAAAAGTGTTGCATGACCCTGTCATAAAATACGGTGTGGACATAATTTCTAGCCAAAAAGTAAGATTTGTTTATGCTTAGTCCTGGAATCAGATCAGGGGCTATAACCGATGGCTTTGTCAACAATACCTAAAGGAATGTGCAATATGTGAGGCTGTGTGAAGGGGTGCTGTACAGCATTTATCAAAAAAGCGCAAATACCCGCCCCAATTTGAAGACGGATAAACGACCTCAGGGAATCCCAATCATATTATATAATTACCCATTCGCCCATTAGCACGGGCAGCTGAGCGGTATTGTGCATTCGAATAATTGCTTCTACTTCCTAAACATTGCATGTAATACGAGCCACGGTTGGTTGAAAATAGCTTTAATATGACGACCTGGCCTGCCGAGTACCACCGATATAGTGAGCGACTTCTTAGGCTGAGCTTAAATTCAGAGTTTCGCAAAGCGATCAGCCAGGGGGGTACTGCTGGCTGGCACTGACGTAATCAGCAGCAGCGACCCCTGGCGCACGAGGATGCTTTACACTGAGCTGTGCACACAAAGTATTCCGACCCAGCTCAGGGCGAACTTCCATACCTGAGAAAATGCTCTCACTGCTCGCGTTGCCTGAGGGCACAAGCAGCATCTTTATCAGATGAGCCAGATGGGGAAATCGTGGCTCACCTGTCACCAGCTTCCCCATCTCACCCCAGATTGTCCTTGTGTGCAGGCTGATCGCTCGAGACTTGAATAGCGAAGTCACGTGCTCGCGTGCGCGGGAAAAACGTTCGTTCGCGACCACAGATACTTTCATACAACTAGCAGCGCACTATAAATAAATAAATAATATCGTCAATTTGTTCAGAGGCGAAATGTACAAAAAAGCGGGACATTTTCACAGAAAAGCGGGATTTCCCACCCGAAAGCGGCACTGTTGACACCTATGCAGTTATAAATATTAAAGTGAACGAAGTCAGTGGCGCCCTCTAGTATCCCACCACAAACGTGGGAAATGTGGTGTCCGTTGATAAAGCGAAGATTCCATATACAGGAAACGATATGTGATATGCACCAAAACAATTAATAAATAGTACGAAGTGGAACTGAAAATTAGCTCCATATGTACATAGGCACTCCATGAAGCGATTCAAGCCTGCACAGGAAGAAATTCCCAGAAGTAACGTCAGTTCATAGGTGGCAGATATTTGGTATGCCGTTTCCGTATACTTTATTATATATATGGAATCTTGGCTTAATATTAATTTTATTAGTTGTTTTGAGTGTATAAATGACAAAATGTATTAATTTATTACATCTTTTTTATTTTTGTTGCTGTAACGTTTCATAATTAGAAGTTTTGTAACGGGTCCCTGGTGGTACAACTTATCCAGAGCACATTGTAGTTGCAAAAACTACTCCACCACCTTGTTTCAAATTTTGTAGTTTGAATGATGATTGCATCAGAACAAAATACATGTCTGCAATAAACTTGCACAAATAATATGTATGTCACAGATAATACACGTGTACTAAATAGGTGAGCATTTTCACAAAATAACTAAAAACGAGAGACTAGCCACTTGAGGATGCATGGGTTATCGTCAAAGAAGTTTCATAAAGAAAAAAATCCAGTCATTTCTATTATTTATTTGTGGACGTTCAGCCATGTACAGAGATGTTGAAACAGTAGCAGTAGTCTAGAAGATCATCTTGTGAGGGTACTGTTTGTTTGTCAGCGAGAACATGGAGCCGAGGTAACCAAACATGAATTTCTTCTCAGGATTCTGCCGAACGACATCCAAGACTTGTTTGTCGACTGCGATCTGGTCTTCTCGCCTCTCCTCACTTACACTGTACTCCTGCAACAAAAGATCAACATATGTATAGCCACTTCCATCATGTGTCCAGTTGCCTAGCAAAATGTCCGTCAAGCCATCAAAAAATGGAATCTGGACATACATTTTGTTGAAATTATGGCCGCAAGTTTTTCTTTATGACAAAAAAAGAAGGCACAGTTTTAAAGTGACAACTGTATGAGGGAATGTTTCATCTAGAAGATGTCACGCCGCATAACTGGTAATGTAAGAATATATATAACCGTTATCAACATTGTTGACAAAGCTAGATGGAGGCCACACATAATTTTGATTGTGACATAGACAAACTGCAACGTAGCAGATCCATTGGTTTTCTATGGATGATCTCAAAAATCAATACACAAAATTGGTTAGTGGCTGTTTTGTATCATATATCAACATATTTCCAAATTTTTTTATTTTCCGAACACAGCATACAAACAAGGATGTCATACATGAATGTTTAGAGATTACAAATTTCTGTGGGGAATCCAGACATGTGGCATTCCAAGTCAATTTGGACAAATGTCAATGATCGTAATCATCAAAAATTGCACCAAGATTCCAGTTATTTTGAAGAGGCTATAACAATAGATCTGTATGGATGTGTGGGTGAGTAATCTTTCCTGGCTTGCTATCATTTGAAATTCAAACCACATACATGGGGTGTATGCTATTTCATGAAGTAACTCTTCATATCGAGATACTTGCAAATACACCGTTGTACAAGCAGGATAATTGACCTATCCATCACGTGATTTGTTGCCCAGCAAAAACTATGTCAAGTCATCAAAAAAGGATGCTGAACACGTAGTGGATTTGGACATTGTCGTATATTTTGGTGAAATTCTGGTCTCAAAAGTATTTCTTTATGACAAAAACATAAGGCTAAGTTTTTAAAGTGACATCTGTACATGGGAATGTTCGATTTTTGAGATGTCACGCTGCTGTAGTAATGTAATTCACATATATAACCATTATCAACATTGGTGGCAAAGCTTGACCGAGGTCACGCACAAATTTTTTATTATGCTGTAGACAAGTAGCGACATACTGGAAACAGTAATTATCATATTCAACCTGATAATGGACAACAAACGTGACGTTACGTACAGCCTTCTCCGTGTCGAAGATCTCGCCCTCTGTGTGCTTGGGCTTGTTCAGTTTCTGCCGCTTGAAGTACTCGTCGTTGACGCGTTCCGGCATCTTCACTCCACTAATGTCCAACCTCGTCTTGGTGGCAATCACGTAGATCTGGTTGATGCGACGTAGAGGGCATCCATTCAAATGGTAGGGGCCTAGAAACAACAACCATGCAGTTAAATACGCATTGAAGCACAAGTTGGGACTCATGTCTTGTATTTGTGACATGCTAACCAGACCCAGGCTCAATTCGTAATTTAATTGCAATGATAAAAAAATGCATGAACATGAGTTGAATTGGATAAAAGTAAAAACAGATTGAACTGGAATTGAATCCCGCAAGCAGCACAGAACAGAGCTGCTAAGTGCTAACTGACCACCAGACAAAAATTACTGTTTGCTGAAGGGGTGAATTAGCACTTGCCAATGTCCAGAGTTCAGCAACCCCCCTTGTCCTTTAGCCAGGCTACAAGGTGGTACCATACTACACTGGTGCAGGTTGTCTGACTAGAGTCAACATAACCCTTCTTCAGAACACTCAGATTGCAGTACTTGGCACAAGTCCTGTTTAGCACTGTTTCTTCCGAGAACAAAGCAGGCATTTTATTATGTACTTCTCGACTTATCCTTAATTGAAGAACTTTGTTGATCGAATTGGAACCGATCCTTGGTAAATACATATGAATTGGAATTGAACCAATAAAAATGAATTGAACCCAGATCTGATGCCAGCACACTTTTTTATTTTTTGGGGCACGTACAGACCATCTGTGAAAAGAGCGAAGTTGTTTTTTGTAATCTGCTTCTATCCACTATTCACTTTCACTAGTTACCCGATCGAACTATCAAAGTTAATGGTTTGACAAAAGTATGCACCGTTAAATGGTATAATTTCTAGTTGGTACTGAACAACTTGTAATGATACTATTGGTAATCATAATCAAATGTTAACCATGTATTCTGTAGTATCTTTCGTGCAATTTTGTGTGTGTAATCATGGGCATTTATATTATCCACATTTCAGTACGGTTGTTCTGGAAACATAGCTGATTATGCCTTCTTTCACTGTAATGTAGGGATGATTGCATTACTCACCGGTGATAAGAAGCAGACCGGACTTGAGCTGCTTCAGGAAAACGACGCGCTGCAACATAACAGTTCACATTAATGACATCTTCACAACAAAATTACTAGTCTTACTTTAAATTACATTCTTATAACTATAATAACATTTTAGAACAGGTGTACTGCAGCAACCACAAAAAAGGGCCAAGAGGCCCTGAAGTCCTTTGGACTATGTGTGACCCTGGCTGACCGAATGAGTGATAAGTGGGAAAAACTGTAACATTGTTTTATTACATTCTTGTAAAGGTTGGGCAAGGGTGTTTTACAAGGTTTCAACAATAATGACTGCTACAAAAATTGGTGATGTTATGGAGCACTGAACACGGTAGGCATCTAAAAAGTTAAAATTAAGAAAACGACTGTTGCATTATTTATGCAAATGGATTGCATGGAAATATTACAGACATTCAAATTTGGCAACGATACACTGGAAGTACAGATGTGTTGCTACAAGGACTTATCAAGTTATTCTAGATTATGTCTTTATGTGTAAAAACATGACTGTGAAGGTTTTGCATACGCACATGGATAGCATGGAAATATTGAGTGTATGGCATTATAATTTTTTTTTAAGCTAATTATATCATTATACCTGTAATGGTACAAAAGGTGTACATTAGAATGTCTCGCCCACTAAGCACTCTCTCCCACACTGGGGAATAAACAACAGCCCAGCCCTAGCCACACCAAGACTGACCAACAAAACAATAAATTGTGGCCATTGAGTGATCACTCCAGCCAGTGGCTCACTAACCACACAGACCTAAATTCAGTGCCAGGCTGGCCATCCCAGCGATCAGGGGTAGGGCAATATCCAGTTATAAATAGAGATCAGTGCAGGAGATCTACAGCAGTAGGGAAATACTAGGAACATTTTGTATTTTGGGGGCCCCTGAGGTGCCCTTAGAATGATTCAATCAAATACAGATTTATTACATATAGTGGCAGTACCCTAAGATGTCTATGCAAAATTTGAGAAAAACTTGCTGAATGGTTTCTGAGATGTGGGAACTAACAGCACACGCAGAGTGATGGCATAAGTCCGTTGGACCTTCAGCCGAAAGGACTAAAAACCATTGTCATGATTATTCATGTCATAATGCAGCTGTATGAAATCCAATGGTTGTTCATTTCAATATTTCCTATATCTGTGTCTCTGAAAGATGTAAAGTTAACTTTTTTGCCTGCAAGAAAAATCTATTGTAATAATCTGACATTTACTAGGACCAGAAAATATTTAGGAACAAATGATGTAAAGTGTTGTACTCAGGGTTCATACAGAATGAACAAAGTCAAATTCAAGAACATTCAAGAACATTTTCGGGGGGAAAAGTAGGACTTTTCATTAACATTTTTAGAAGCGCTATAAAGAAAAAATTTCATTATTTAATGTCATGTATTTATACATTTCCACTAGAAATTTGTAATTGTGTGTAGGTGTTTTTTTGACAAGTTTTGATTAGAAGATTCTCACAGAAGACTATTAAACTATAATTAAATTGCTCTTTACAATCATAACAATGGCAATGACGCTTAGTGCATCATGTTTTCACTAAGATTCTCATTAGGCTAACTGTGCACATAATTTCTCAGTGAGTCTGAGATATTGCCTGTGGAAGTCAGTCTTAGCAAGTCCAAGATGTGATATTTATTTTTCAAAATGTTGTCTTTTGCTCTGCCTTACCCTAGCCTAGGGCTAGGCCTGGCCTTTAAAGTTTAATGATAATATATGCTTTATTATTTTGGCAATCTTTTACTTAACTTGCTTAAATTATTAGCAGTGTCTGTGTAAAGTTCCTCTTTCGGGGAGTAAAATATTATTTATATATTGTCAATCTAATACATTTTTTCTGGAGCTTCCTTCCTTCATTCGATTTCTTACATGTTATATTTGACTTAGGCTTGCAATGCCTGCGCGTGTGTGATGACAATTGACAGGCGATGTCCACATTTTTACGTCGTTCCATGCATCGCACTAACTTCTGAATGTCACAGCGATCGTTCACAACCCAATTTTTATAGTCACCATCCCGTAACCCCTCATCTCTGAATCTACTGCCATCCATAACTCAAGGCATGGCAATTGTCAATCATAAACTGAAGAACACATGATGGAAACAAGATTTAAAATAAACAATATGGACGTTGGCGAGTGACCGCATACATGGAGAAAGAGCGCATCTGATTGGTTCACGCATTCACATGGCGACATCTAGCAATTATGCATACTGCTATTTCATGTGGCGCCATCTACTGAATTGTGTTACCGCTCATTTTCATCTTCCGCCATGTTGTTTTTGCAAAATTGTCAGAACCATCGATTTTTACGACAAAAATTACTGACGGATTCCACAAAATATTATTACAATTATTTCATCGACAACTCGTCACTAACGTGCTTGAATGTTCATGAAAATCTGATTCAAGAACATCCAGTGAAATTCAAGAACATTCGAGGGTACTCGAACGAAAAAATCAAATCCAAGAACATTCAAGACTTTCGGGGACCTGTGCGAACCCTGGTTGTACTATTCTGTAATATTTTACAAACCTTTCCCTTATGCCTGCCACACAAAATGATCAGAACCGTGCCAGGAACGATACTCTGACGTAGCTTGTGCTTGTGTTCACTGAAGGTCTTCTTGCGGTTGCGCAGTTTCTTGGGTCGATCCTCCGTCGGATAGTAACGGGGCTGGAATGGGAACGCATGTTTGTTCAATTCAAGTGTAACAGCTTGATGTTTCAGTTACAATTGATGGCTTCTAAATATAAGCCGCACAATGCTTATAAGAAATATATTTGAAACGGGATTAGTGACAGAAGGAAAATGAGGAACAGTATTGATATTAGTCTCATCCCAGGCTTCGGCAACAAAGGAGACAGCAACAATGTGTCCTTCTGACCAGATCTACATATTACCTACCACAACATGGTGTCACCTCGTCCTTAACCTGTGCTTTCTTTGACAACTCTACCCAAATATTTTGTCTGTTTCACCATGCATATTATAAAATATCACCAAGTACACACCTAAGTTGATGTATCAGAAAATGATTTGTTATTTTGTGTAATTATTATTGGTGGGAGAATTCACGTGAGACCTCAAGAGAAACTTCAAATTCAAGAGAAACCGCAGACACTCACCATGCGACTGACACGAACTTTTCGGCTTCCACCATTTTTATCGCCACCAATCTGCTTGGTGACAATGCGACTTGGCCTCTGCTGCTTCTTCGCTGGCTCCCGCTGTTTCTTCACAGCAGGAGGAGCTTTTACTTTCGCTTTCTTCACCCCTGTAGGAGCCATTGCTGAAAACAACGCCTAACATGTTGACAACATGTCAAAATTTACATTTTATCAGCATCACACTGGCTTGTTTTTCATAAAAAATTAGATGCACACGGATGTTAAAAAATTAATGAAATACTAGCACTCCGTAAGTGACAAAATTTATAACGATTCTAAAGTCGGAGCCAGTATAACATATATATTGCAATGTGAGTCGTCAATAAATTCCATGAAAAACATAAAACTGCAATTACTGCATAAACAGTTTAGCTTCACAAGAAGTCCACAAAGGTATGCTTGGAGTGACGGCGTGCAGACTTTTCCGAAGTTCTTATTTGTGCAAATTGTTTACAAAATAGACTAGCTGATGCTGAAGTGAAAAGATTGTAACCCGCATGAAACCGGGAAGGCCCGACTACGTCATGCGTAATGAGTGTCAAGCCCAAGGCGATTGCAATTTGAGTAATTTACGAGTTTTAATTACATCTGTCTGAAAGAATCATGGTATTAGTACAGAAACATAGTTATCCCCATATCAGATGGCATTGTATGTAGTGATATTATAGCACACGACCTGCCACAAGAACTGTACTTAGAATGAAATACAGTATAGTCCCCTCCAGCCACATTCCATTAAATACTTCACCAAGTGCACCGTCGGGTTCAAGTGGCTTCCAAATGAGATTTTGACACTTTAAATGTTATCGTCAGCACATAAACTTATTCGGATATGGGGATATGTATAATGAGTGTGACTACCAGTGAGTTTTGAAAAACTCACGTGCTATTGCAGTGAAATGTGCTTTACATCAATCGGTGACGGTTAATATAAAACGCTCCATCAGCGAGACCGCCGATTGGCTGCCTAATGGTGCCACGGGGTGTCAACCGAGGTCAGTTTCCCCCCCCCCCCCCCGAGAGATTCTGGTGCCCGATGAGCACGTCTATTAGTGACTATAACTATAAGAAGTCAGAACGCAAAGTAAAGCTAAGTGAAGAATTTTAATCATGGTATCATTCTGCAGTCCGTTATTAATGCAAAATCTGAGATGTCACCGATCTATTAAGTATTATTAATTGTGAATTTAGATTGTTATATGAATGTAAGACAATTGTTTTGGTAACGTAGTGTGTGTATATGTAAGAAGATTGGCGGCTGTACTGTAGGTCACTAGGTGGTCGTTTTAATGGTTACGTCAGAAAGTAAAAGATCGCCTATGTTTTGTTATGACTAGGGTATCAACTCAAGGCTAGCCTAGGCTCGAGGTGCTGACGACTGACCGAAGACAAGTCGCTCGACATGATGATGATATGAGAATGACACTGACCAAAATGTAGTGGTCAGTTCGAAGATTTAACAGTGCAGGCATGGTATATAAATAAATTGTCAACGCGTTATATATATATTGTGACATACGTTGATGTGCAACATATGAGACTGATAATAGCGTAGATGTTAATGCAAATAGAAATCACATCACGGCCATGTCGCTACCGACAGCACCAGTTGTGTGGGAATGCGGTGACAACACGCGTAACACAAATTATATTTCTGATAAAGCCACTGGAAGAAGAACATTGTAAAGAAGATATTTAATTACTAAATCATTTATGAAAAGGTTGATGGTCATGTAATTGTTCGATGCTATGAAATAAAGCAGATAAATGCAGATAAAGTTCACAACTCCAACATGCCCACAACACTCACTTTTCGCCCAAGTGCCAAAAGAGAACTAGCATCCGGGTATTTGCAGCACTTCTGATGACGTTTCGCGCAGTTCCCGAAACCGATGACGTTTTGCTCACCAAGAACTTGTGTGTGAGAAAATGTTATTCGTTTTTACTTCAGTTTTGTTTGCCGTAGTCGAACATTAGTGTCCAGTTTATCTAACAGGTAAATATGTTTGATGGCACTTGTTGATATATTCCTAAAGCGATTTAGTTTTAAAAGGCTAATTTGTATAATATTAATCCCAAACTTATAAAAGGCCAATTTGTTTCTTTATAATTATTTAATGTTACCGTATTTTTGAAAATGTTTGGAGTCTACCCGAGTACCGTGTTGAGATTTGATGCATTTATTAAAATCATGCTACAGGATGTGTACCTTGAACTTCCTTCTTTCTCATAACTGCTAAGACAAGGCCCAAACCAGTCCAAGGCAAAGGAAATGGGAGGGATATTTCTCACAGTCGACTGTCGTATACGGTAGATAGTATAAAAACTGCACCCTCATTTAAGATTAACACTTATATTTAAAGTTATATAATTCAGAATTTCAGAACATAACGCTTTCTGTATTTATTTATTTATTTGGACATTTGTTGATATTTTGTAACAGCATCAATTTGTAAAAAAAAAAATTATTATGCATCTAGATTGTAGGAGGAGGTGGAGGTGTTGACAATTATCAAAGCCTAAACTAAAGGGGCTATTTTCAGTAATTAACAACTAAAGATTTATAGCGAGTGTATATCTTACAAGCAGCAAACCCACAGACAAATTTATTTGGCGAATCAAAGTTTTCACTTATTGTGCAACAGTTTTCGTATTAGACTTTAATAAAACAGGGTCCCAAAAGCAAAATTTGGTCCAAAGATGTGGACTATTAATGGATTAAATTAATGTGTGGCCTTGATACATCAATAAATATTTGTTCAACTCCTGATGTGCAAAGCATGATAAGCAGCAGCTATATCACACTTTATTTTAGACACACACAACTGACATAATCTTCTTCTTTACATGAAAAACTAGAATGTAGCATTATCGTTTTCTTCAGAGTTTGTGACGCTGGCTGATGGAGGCATTTGTAATGACTATAATTTGTGAGCCTTGGTAACAGAGACATATATAATATTAATAATAAAAAAATATGCTTTTAAATGTTTTTACCGTTTATAATGCCTAATTGTAATATTTTGCAAACATACATGATTTTAGAAACATGCATATCGTGTAGATGTATGGATGGACATTATTTGTATTGATGTTAACGGATTGCACTTTGGTCTTGAAAAATGTACGATGGGTGATAATAGGGTATCGGTGCCAACAAACGCTGTTCGCGATGCTTGTGTAAAGCTTATAAACAATGTCAATGACAGACAAAGGGTAAGAAAGGCACAAGGGTATTGACTACACTGTTCTCAATGTCCAGTCATCAATGTAAGATGTGATTTACATAATTCCCATTCAGGTAATTGTTTAATTTGTTGTCCGCGCGGCCATTGTCTGTGTTCGAGGACCAAGAAACAAGTTCGAACAACTGTAGAGTTCCGTTGAAGAAATGCAACAAAACTTGAAAAACTACATTGGGGATGCGGTGTAACTTCAAAAACTGCGTCCCGCCTCGAAAAACTGCGTAATATTACCCAAAACGGCATTAATGCAAATACTGGTGCCGGAACACATTTAAAGGAATTATTATTATTATTTTTTTTAATGCATGCGCTGATCAACGAACACCAGGAACTATTTTTATATGGCCAGGACTCTCGATGAACTAAAAATTTCCTTGTCCACATGCCGTCTGGAACTTGAAGCTTTGGACGGCAATATTGTTAAACCTTGTTAAATCTTGTTAAACATAAAACACATCTGGCTTATGCATTAGCACTGAAACTGAAAAGGGGCAGTTTGGAGTAGCACAAATAATAAAGTGTAGCCAGCAACCATGTCCAATTATTGATGATACACCATCACTCACGTGACTTCAGTCAATTAGACTGAGGGCGTGGCCACATGGCAAGTCATGTGTGTTCCATTTGATATAAATATGATCCTTCAGTTAATCTTAGCTCTGATCCAGGGTTTACTGCTTCAAGTAAATATAACCATAATGTGTACAATGTAAGTCTGTGACTGCCTGGTTTCGTTTTTTCCTTACCTGTATCCTGTTTTTTCTTTTTGTTTCAGACAAATGTATTATCCTGCGTGAAACCATAATGATGCCTGTCTCAGGTGCGTTGGAAATAGATTAATATTTTATCACCAAAAAAAGACTGTTTGTTTGAATGTAAAATCAAGTTACACACAGCTACTACAAAAACAATTTGTGTTACATATTTACTACCCAAATGTTTTTTAGCAAAGCAGAAACAACTTTTGGATTCAATTGTTCAATGTTTACCAAAATTGCTAAGTTATCACTCAAATTCCTGAATAGTGAGTGAGCTTGGATAATTCCGGAGACATGATGACTTATTACATGATGCAGATATCCGTCTCATTAGTCATCAGACCTAAGGTCAAGCCTTTGAAAGTGGCGCATTGTCATGTAAACAAACTCTCCCGAAACACAAAAATGTAAACAATAAAAGATAGTTCATTAATGCAGTGTCCTCCTTTTGGCAGTTAGTATGCCATAATAGATATAGTTTTTATTTACGATAAAAACAAATAGACAACCCCATAAAAAAAGGTATTTGTTTATCTTGTGTAATTTTGTTTATTAAGTGATGATCTCGAAACGTAGATGTTCAGCACTACGCAAAATTGGCCTCGTGAGGGAGGTGTGAGAGTTGTTTCATTTATCATTGAACTCCAGTGTGTTATTCTTAAAACCTTGTTTATTTTCCGATCATAGGTCAGTCGGTGACTTTGAGGGTGTGTACCATGATGGATAATTATAAACATGTTATGGTTACATAACTTACATTTTCACGAGAGGGGGCAAGGGGGTCTGGTTGAAATTATATTGGTTGTACTCATACATTAATGTTGCAAGATCATCCTTAACGACATCCGTAATTCTTTGTAGGATATTGTGTTATTTTGTATATTTAGAAAATGTGAATACGCATTGATGAACTGGAAAATAATAGTGAGTTTAAATGAATTCATTACACATGGCTTCATTTGCAGACACACACTCGGAGCCAACAAACTACAAGAAAAAATACAAGGCACTGAAACGGAAGTTACGCTTTCTCATTTATGTAGGTACCTTTTCCCAACATTTGTTAGTTATAGATGTCATATTTAATGTTTTTGGCAACTTCACTTTCATTCAGATATAGACCGAATTTGAAGAACCATTAAATATACTTGATAATAATTTTCAGGAACAAGAATGTTTTCTGGAAGAACTAAGAAAATCACAGAGGAAACTTTTGAGAGTATCCAGAGATAAAAGGTAAGTAAACACCTTCATTCAAAGTATTTATATTTTAAATCAAAGCCCGTTGCGTACTGTTACAGTGTGTACATGTGTATACATAATGATTATATAACTGGCTACAAAGATATTTTCTGTCTTCCTGTCTTGTCGATGGCTGTTGGTAGCATCATTCAGGTCCCCTTGGCTTATTGAACATTATCTTATCCACTCTTAGTCCACAACATGTAACTTTACCTTTATTATATGCAGATTTTCGGTAGTTCTTTACGAATGCTGCTAAATTGCATGTTTATTATGAATCGATAGACATATTTCTGGCAAAACCAGCATATATTATTTACTTTTCAGGTATATTTCACATCCTGATAATACTGGTGACTCTTAATCAAAACAACAAACTAAACTGAACAAACGTATATGGATTTATGTAGAATGTCAAGTCAAAATGTGGGTTTAACATTCCCAGCATATCTGATATTAACAACATACTTGCTTGACTGATTAACCAATGAACACAATGATACAGATTTATAGTAACAAATACAGATGACAAAAACAGCATGTCTGACACTGGCAACATATACTGATTGATGTTATCTTAGAGACAGTTTAATTCCAGTTTCTGAGAATCAGTGCAGGGAATGATTTTAAAATATCAAAACTTAGCCATAGGTCAAATGCTCAATGAATAACTGTGAGTCTGTTGCATAACTCACTTAACCTTATAATGTATTAGTCATTAATTTGTTTTGGACCAAGAACAAGTTTCTTCACCCTGTTGTAATAGTAATATTATAATTTTGCCTGTGGATGTTATAGTTTCTTGCTGGACCAACTGCTGCAGTACGAGAAGGTGGATGAGTTATCAAGTGATTCAGACGCCACTGCTTCCAGTGACAGCGAAACAGAGGGTGGAAAGGAAGGAAGCTCAGGCAAAAAGTTAGTCAACTCACTCACTCACTCAGTCACTCACTCACTCACTCACTCACTCACTCACTCACTCACTCACTCACTCACTCACTCACTCACTCACTCACTCACTCATCTTTTGACCAGGTCGATTGTAGGGTTGTGCGCTTGAAGGCTTCCACAGTGATCTTCTCTCATCTGGGACAGTTGTGGGCTGCATCACATAACTCCCTTGGGTGTAGACCCGTCCACCCTTGGATGTTGTCTATGTAAATTTTTTGTGGTCTTCTTCATTTTCTGCCATTTTTGACCGTGCTTTCTAATGTTTCTTTGGCACGTGTGTTGCACCTGGTTGTATTGCTGAACCATTGGAGTTTCCGGCATTTCACTGTGGTCAAAAGAAGTTCTTGATGTCCTGCTGCTTCACTGATGGCTTGTGTTACTGATATATTTGTTATGTGGTCTCTGTGAGAAATGTTCAGAATTCTTCTGATAAATTTCATATCAAATGCAGGAATTCTTCTTTTGGACTCGGCTTTCAGTGTCCAGCTTTCGCATCCGAACTATTTTATTATTATTATCATCATGACAATTTTGTATCTACCAAATTACAAAAAACACGTTTGATTAGAAATTGTTATTTCTCAAAGAATACACCATACTGTCATGCAATGATATATTTTACCACCAGGAAGAAGACTCAGCATGCAGGGCAGATGGGCCTGTTTGGGATCGCTGGAGGACTTCCACCAAACTTGGGATATGCAGCCATGGGACCATCTCAACTAGCCATGGTAGGAAGATGCAATAGTTATTTTGTACAGCCTTTCAGAATAATATTTGTTTTTAATATATGCTACATTTGGAACATTGCCAATATATTCCCTCCCAATTGGTGATGTATTTGATAAAAACTAATGTAGTTTTTTTTAGTTATTTACTTTTCAGTAGACAAATTGTATGGTGAGCCATTCCCCAGAGGGCACCACTGTTACACATTTAAGATAAAATTCCCCAGAGGGCGCTGCTATTATGAATTTTAACATTTAAAGGGGAAATGAAATGCAACTGTTTCATGCTACATATTTAAATATATACTATATAAGTATACATTAATGTTAACAGAAACGTACTCATTTATAAGACAAACTAAAAAAACGATTTTGTTCGATGCCTAAATCGTCGCTATAGAGCACTGCGTATCGCCATCTTTGTTCCAAGCGAGTGGTTTGATTCACTCCTATCTAATCAATGTTAAATTTTGGTTTTTTTTTTCGGTTTACTTCATTAGTAGACATTTCTGTGCGAAAACAAAGATATGGTGCCCTATTATACACGATAGGCATTTCATATGTCAACAAATAACTTGTATACGCGTTCGAAATAAAAAGGTGAAATTAAATGGCAACGATTTATAACCAATGAAATCGTTGTTAAAGTCGCACTTCCCGAACGAAGATTTTAGCTGCCAGAAGGGGGCGGGGTTTTCAAAGCAAAGTTCAGAATATTAGATGCGCGCGCATACCGGGACTATTTTTATTTTGTTGACAAAAACGTCGAAGGATTCTGGTAGGGACGAGTTATTAAGTGATTTTTTAAACTTCCGTATCACTTGGGGAGAAAATCGATACGACAGATGAAGACTCTAGTTCGACTTGTCACTCGGAAATTACGGTTGATACGGTTGATACGGTTGACACACACAAAGGGCCTGTGCCATACGGGTTTCACCCAGTGACACTGACAGTGTGCGATCCACGACCACGGACACGGTCCGATAATGTCCGGCCCCGGGTCAGGTTCAGTTGTGGGAGTCGGACAGTGACAGTTGGTCTATCGACGACGAAGACGTTACGCGACTTAATAATGTCGCATGGTGTTTGTGTGGACACTGCGTCCCAATGACAATGTCGACGCACATCGAGTTGCTGTGCTGTAGGGATATAGCTGTCGTACAGCACCGTATGACAGACCTTGCAGATGCCTGCATTAGATTTAGTGTCATTACCGATTATGAGTGACGACTTCGAAACGGTTTGCACCAACAGGGCGGTGTTGGAACTTGGAAGTCGGTCTGTTGTCATTGTACGATTTGCGTGCAGACTCGTTGATTCGACCAATAGCTAGTAGGTAAGTACTACGTAGTTCAACAGGTATCAAATAATTATTCTAGCAATAACTATTTCAAACTTAAATAGAGTAATTATACTTGTTCCCACCTCAAATGTTCAGGTTCACTCAATCTTCATAAAATACTATGTCTATGATTTTCATCAAACAATTTTTGATCATTTTCTTAATAAACTTACTTTTATTCTTGACAGGATGTGTGCATCCTTTTTATACAGTTGTTTAATTCCCTATTTAAAAGTGTTCAAGCAACTTGCTTAATTTATATAAAAATGTAGACAAATTGCACACTACCATGCATTAATAGATGCATAATCAGGACATTGTGCAATGTATTATTGATACAAAAATATTTAAGTGGAGTTTTTAATATAATAAAAATGTTATGTATATTATGTGTGTGTGTTATCAAGACCACATCATGAAATGTAGTCTTACAATCATAATTATTACAGCCCTTCACAAACAAATGAACCAATTCACTGAATTCATGATGTGATATTGATAAAACACACAGTTTTGCCAGTATAACAATAATTAGAAGATACCGGTTGTTTATTATCAACTAATGCAAATAAATTAACTTTCAGAACATCGATTGATTCGATTAGCCGCCTATCGTCACTTCACGTTGTGGTCAAGGGAGAGACTTGGAAAAGGCAACAGACGTGTTATACCAGCCTGCACTGTATCCAGAAGTGAATGGGGTTTATGAAAATTTAAGCTATGGACATTGCACTATACAGGTGAGTGTACAGTGAAAATAAAAACCATGGATAAGTAAGATTAGATTGACCAAAAGGAAGAATGAATTATTCGGTGCCTTCTTATCCCATTTTTGGCAACAACAATGTGATCTGTAGTGTCTTGCATGTCCCTATTCATAATTCGATTTGTAATACTGAAGCCAACATGAAATATATCAACAGTTTATTCATATGGAGAAACAATTCACAAATAAATAAGACTACATGGCAGACTGTGCCAATGCATTAGTCAAATTCACACACCAGTTTTCAATGTTTCTTTCAGTTTATTCACTTCACACTGTGACACATTTTAATCTAACTGTATTACAATTTGGGTCTGTGTCAGTCCTGTGCACATATAGTACATCAATAAGTAACACGTTTATTGATGATATGGGTCATCATTATGATCAAATATTGTGATACAAAAATTATTACATACAAAATATTCCATTACAGTTCCAGTTTTACATAATTGTGGGTTTCAACTTTCAACACTAGGGTCATGTGTCAAGAAAACAAGTATTATTATTCAAGATACAGATTCAAAACTTGTAGTACTAGTTTAAAAATCTAGCAAGTGCCTCCAAATGGATTTATCTAGATTTATGGCACTATATAAGTGTTCTTATTATTATTAAGTACTTTTTGAGATGTTGTTTTGTGATAATGTCAAATGTAATACTAACAATGAAGTATGAATATATAAAAAAAAACGTATAGCTGAATCCTTTGCTGCTTCATTAGTTTTTTTTGTAAGATGGCACTTTACTTTTACTAAACTTGATGGTAACAGTCCAGTTTTAATGGTAATGGCCCTTATCATTTTTGTGACACACGTCCTAGAAGCCACATTAAAAGTATACAGTGAGTCATATGAACAAATACATGTACAGTTCAGTGTGATGTTTGAGAATGGTAGTCTGTTGCAAAAAACTCACTATAAGTAACATGTTTGGACTTGGTTAAACTATTCCAGTAAATTACATATACCCAAAGTTCCCTACGTAGAATAGTGTCTAATAAAATACATTGCATACCACAACTAGGATACAAGCTTTTAAGTGGATGTTCCTTACTTTAGGAGGTCCTATACAGTTGTGAGAATGCATTTTGCCTAAAACGTTTCTCTATTTCTGCCAGTGATGTTCAAACTATGTTATTTAAGCACAGAAATCCATTGTCATTTGAAATTGGATGTCGTATCAATTGGGTGGCACTAAACCGAATTGATACGGATACAACTAGTTTTCCGTAAAGCCGCTTCTTTGCTTTGCCACAGCCTCCTCTTTTGCTGGTTTTTCGATGCCTGCATGCTCTGCTAGAGTTACCTCCTTACTTGATGTTACAACTTGGAGCACACTTCACAGCTTTGTGCCACTCGTGCATCTAGCTGCAATGCCCTCTAGAATTTCTCCTCGGAAGCTGTAGTCCTTTGACGCCATCACTTTCTTCACTACATACCCAGCAGACTTTGAATACTGCAGCTGATACCGTAGCTTGTTGTCTGCTGTTTTCACAATTTCCCGCTGATTGAACAAATGATAAATCTAAAATCAGTATAACAATAGAAATATCTGAAGAATAGCTGGCTATAGCAGCTTGCTTGTATGCTCTCTCTCTCTCTCTCTCTCTCTCTCTCTCTCTCTCTCTCTCGAAATCAAACGGCTAATGTCATTTATTAATCGGTTCCGAATTCTGCCATCCTTTTCAATTTAAACTTCCAATGAATTCCAATTCCATAATACATTCAAATGTTTATTATTGAATCATATATATATATAATTTATATATGCATCAGTTTATATTTCAATAAGCAATTCCAAAGCATACCATTCCAATTCCATTGATATATAATTAAACAATTCAAGTAACAATAAACAAATGTCCTCAATTTTAATTATGTTATCTGTTGTTTGCATGCATACTCTTGTGCAGTGAGATTGTATTTTCGAAACTGTATTCCTAACATTGTTTTGCTATCGAGTACAGGCAGGGATTTTCAGCCATTTCAGTTTATTTCCTAATGCAATGCCGCATTTCTAAAGTGTGCAGCTTTGTCAAGCAACTGATACATTATTTTGTAACATCAAATGTTAACACTATTGATATCACAAGCCTTACCTTGTAATTGTGTTGTGGTCAATGGTCGCCAAGTGGAGTCTGGCTATGATGCCTTGACGGCTGAAGTTGGGTGCATACTTGAGGAAGAGGGCATGTAAGCTTTCCAGTTCACCAGTGTGAACACACTTCATAACGCTCTCTATATCATACAGTAGGCAACAGTCCAGTATAGCTTTCTGGACAGTGAAGGCTTCTGTACCTTCAGTGTTGTTTTCACTTCTTGTTGTGTATACGTTGCATGACTGCACTTCCTGTACAACTCTGCGCCTGCTGTCCATGAATGGAATTCCTGATGTCATGGAGGAGCGAGATCCACATCTCCTTCATCAAGCGGGGATCACCATAACAAGCCGATGCGCAATACCACAGATGGTTGGCAATTGCGCCTATCAAAGGGTCAACTTTCTTGGCAGGCAACAACCATTATTTCTTTTTCTTTCTAATGCTGGGATGTCTGTCAGTGGCAAGTGTGGTGATCTTCACCCCATGGTCAGTCAGGTTGTCCAAGCAGCGTTTCAAGCCCTCCACTTCCATCCAGTAACTGTTCTTGACCTCTGTGACCCGAACAGTTTCTTGAGCAATGATGAGTTGGCTATCAGTGTCCATGACGAAGTAAATGCCAAATGTAGCGTTGTGTCCTGGATTGTCATATCTTGCATCGTCTGATGCGACCACGCTCTGTCCGGCCAGAGCTGACATGATGGCCTCTGAATGGCATGTCCTCTATCTCTGGCAGTATGTATGCCCGCTGTATGTTGTAGCACTGGCGGGGTGACAAGGCACATAGGTTCATTAGGTTGACCAAATTGTACATAGTGAATGAATGTCCAGTCAGGAAGAGGACGCTTGGTATCAACAAGTTACTCTCATAAATGTTACCAATCTTGGGTTGCGAGTGCCACATGAACGAGTGGCCATCAACACATTCTGTGGTCACAACCACTGTGATGCTAGGCTTTGATATAAGTGGTTTATTGCAGTTTGGTGTTTTAGCAGGTGCAGAAAAGTGAAATGATGTTTTCTCACAGATGACAAACTTTCTCTCTTTCCCATTAGTGTAAGAACCGCTTGAGTCATCATCAGTGATACCGCTGTCACATGCTACAACATATTCTGCATCACTTGCTTCAATGTTTCTCTTCTCGCTGTTGCAGACAGAATCGTCTGAAGATGGCGATAGTGAGACTGGGACATCCGAAGGGCGTCTATATTGACAGAACTGCTATGGTCAGGGTCAGTCGGAGAAGGCGTGCTAGACTGCGATGGCAACTTTGCATACCCACGGTCATGGTGAATGTTCAATGGAACAACAGTATTGTCAGTATTAACTACTGCATCGACAAAGTGTCGCACTGGCGACACGACCACTGGCTTCCTTTATGTTTTGACACTACAGTTCGATGGCGTGACAGCACTACAAGTGACATTTGTATTACCACGAGGGACAATGTCATCTCGCGTGCTAAATCCTTCGCTAGATCCTTCGAAGCTTGCGCTCGGTATTAGGCCCTATGGTTGTGTGGATACTTCCGTTATATATTATGAACAAAATGACACAATCTTGCAAATATTAATTAAAATTGGAGCACAAGTGCGATTTACAAGTGACTTTTTCAACGTTGTTTTTTTGTGGATATATGTGTGTTATCTTTAATTTTCATGATTAAAATGCATGTGCACTCAAATGTGTTTAACATTTGAACTTTATAAATACAAAATACATATTTATAAATTTTTGTGGCTTTTTCCTGTGACGTTATTTCCTTTTTTCCTTGTTAGGCTTACATTCAAAAGTCAATAAATTATATACAATGTCCTTGTTATTAAAAGCATACATTGGTGTTTGCAGTCATGCAATCTATATCAGGAAAAAAAGTTGGTATGATAGCATGCTTGCTAAATTGTTGCCTCAAAACTGGAGCAACAATTCAGGGTCCATTGTTACAAGCCAATATTTGAGACCCATAAATTAGTATCAGGCCTACATGGTGATTGACTTTAGTTGACTGATGTGAACCTACTTACTATGCCAATAACTAATTATATAAGATATGACTATAGTGTTTTGTTGTATGCTATTGACTGTATAACAAGTATTTTTAAGGATTTAAATACTTGTAATGTCACTTAATTAAATGCGGTTACGTTTTATAGTATTTGAGCAGTCCAACTTCAACAATAGTTGTCTTTAACTATTTCTTTTAAATTAATACATTCCAATGACAATGCCTACAATACATGATTGACAGGGCTTGGTCCGGACTGTGACTAATGTTGATTAATAGATGACGACACTATTTCGCAAAACGTTATACTGGCTACGGTAGCTGACATTTATTTTTGTAATTATTTTGAAGGTTATTCCCCCCACCAGCAACTAAGTCGATAACATAGACTCGTAGATGTAGACGTTGCGGTATTCAGACGTAGCAACACGCCGGCACGACTTGCCGTAAACTAAATCGGTGGATTACAAGCACTCATTATTCCCAATTATATCATAGTATTCATACGTATTTGTACTTTATCACATTCACATTTCTGATTACATTTCAATTTTGAATACGTCATATTTGTATATATGCAGACTTTGAACTAGAACTGCGGGACTATATAGTGGTCGTAATGATACCTGACGGAACTCGTGAGTGCCGAGTCACCTTGGCAACAACAAGCTGGTTTCGGCTTGTTATTTCCTACGCGCCGCTTCACCCTCCAAATAAGGCAATACTGTCGAGCTTCCAGATCGATTTCGTTTAATTTTACTTCATCGGTGCATAGTTATATGTAAACAAATCGACTGAAGATGGACCTGTGACTTTAACCAAGAATTATGTTTCGACGTTCAATGTATTTTTATGCTCGTCACTTTCGTATTTAGGCTTGCAATCGACGTTTGAAAGTGACCACCGCAGACTTTTGCCAATCTTGCCGCCGGCGAACACGTCAAAGTCATCATCTATAACTTGTTTTTTTCTGTTGGAATCCTTCTGTGGAAGTATGTGAAAAGTTGCTTACTAACACTTATAGTATATCTAGTAACCACGCAGTGCATTAAATTGTTCTGTTTTTATGTGTTTGTATGCGTTTCGTCGGTTTTTCTGAGAGCTACGCTGCGTCGCCTATCGAATTGCTGTATACAGCTTTGGGAGACATCTCGCCAATCAAACCGGATGTACATCCACACGCTCCTGGAGCATGATGGCGGCGCCCTGTGCCGATAGTAGCTACGTTTGAAAAATGATTTAAAATATACCGTGACGCTGTACTTGTCAAATCATGGTGACATGTACTCTAAATGGTATGTTCTTATGTTTGGGCTGTGGTTCAATCGTTTCATTTCCCCTTTAAGGAAGATAAGAGTTTCCCTTGGTTTGTTCCACCATGGACTACTCTCACACTTTGGTGTAGGAAGATAGGAGATATTTTCTTTTATTATTTTCCTCTGAGGAGATATTTTAGGCTAGGTACAGTATTGTAGATACCTTCTGTATAGCGCAAAATTGTCTAACGCCAAGATTAAATACGAAAGGCCCTTAAGAAAGACTGGTCATCAACCTATCTGATGATTTGACAAAGTGAGTGATCAATAAAACCAGGCTGTGTTGTTCACGTTGTAGGCTGCATCACAATCACTGGAACCGCCAAAGAAGAAAGCGAAAGTATCAAAGAGAGCAACCGCAACCAAGCTGGGTAAGGGGGAGTCAGAGAATACGAAGTAAGAAGCTACAACATTGGCTGGCAGCTGTTTAGCATCATGCATCAGTGTGTTTTCACAGTTATCTGATTATGTCCTTTTGATCAAGTCATAGTCTTGATCATGATTTTATTCTCGAGACAGGATGTCACAGTGTTTTTGATTTAGTCATTTTATCAACAGCTTTGAATACTTTAGAATCATAGATAGTATGGTAAATATGAGACAGGTCGAGAATTTATAAAATATTATTTATAATATATATCTCTTCATTTACATAAGTACAGGCACATATCTTAATGTGCTAACTTTGAAACATTGTAAGTTGTGCATCTCCTCCGAGGCACCGAGATCCACTCGCCTTTTTCTTCATGCATTCGCTTCCTTTGATGATTGGCCTCTGATCTACCATTTGGCCGTGTATTGAAAAAAGAGACAAATTGAATGGCGAGACATTCTCCAAAGGGGAACCACAGTGGTCATATGTTCGATTTACCCGGAAACGATCACTACCGCAAAATTATTATGGAATTACTTACCTTTGCCTTTATGCCTTTATAATAGGCGACTGATGAAATTAAATGATCTTTGGGAATGAGTTTACCATCAAAACACTGTAAAGGTGATCAGAGGTGCCCTTGCCTTGTATCAAGAATCAGTGTTAATTAGTGGTAAATTAATTTTCTTATTTTTTGTTCACGCAGGTCAGCTAAAAGCATCCGGAGTAAACATGAGTCGGGGTCACCTGATCATGCCACCCGGGATGGAGTCGATGCGGCCGCCTGGTCACATGACACGTGAGGAACTGGAGCGCCATCTGGACATGAAGCAGAGCTCTAAGTCTCAGTTCATGAGTATTGAGAGCGCTCCTTACAGTCTGCCTGACGACATATTCAGCAACGAGAGCTCAAACCACGGCAGGTATGTATGATAATAATAATCCATGTTATGACAAAGCCCACTCAGATAATGTAACTGTCTTGGAATTATAATTACTATGGAGCTACACACCAAGGGTGGCAATTAACACCGTTATAGTATTTTAAACTTTTTGGCCATGATCATTTAACTTCTGCTCTCACCAGTTACAGCACTGCATGCAGCGGATAATAATGTCCCAACAAATTAGACTCTGAATGCAGGCTATTTGAATAATAAATTTATGATGGACTCATGTTGAAGTAATACAGTCCAGTCATCTTTCACCTTAAAGGATGACACCAAATAATTGTATAGGAGGGGGTGATAGCTGTATTGTTTAGGTTGCTGCTAAGATTGTCCATCTTTTAAATACAAATTTCCAGTAAATCGGCATACCCTGTATGCCGTATATCACTTTTCTCAAACTTTTTCACTTAAGGTAGCTGCACTAGGTATCATGTCAGTTGATTTCTTTATTTTTGTCTTCATAGAACATTAGTAGGTGTCAGCATGAACATGTGTACTATAAAAAAAACCAAGGCACTAGCGCCATATGTCACCAATCAGTCCTTTAAAAACTAGTATTTTTAGTGTGTCTGTGGAAAATCCCTTTTCAGTTTCTTGGAAATGGACGATGTTTCCATAGTGACGATCACATGTGCGTCAGCCCAGTTCAAATATAAATTCATTCACCATGAATGCAGATCATAATAGTCTGGTTATTCTCATGCCACTATGCTGTTGTATTATAATTACCTAAATGCATCACGCTGTCAAATCACCAAATACTGGCTGGTAGTTTTTTTTATTCTCCGATAATGCCCGACCTTAACCACCATTTGCAATGACACGTGAGTGACCCCAGCAGGTGTCAATCAAGTTCAACACATGGCCCTTCGTAACACAATATCATGAGACAACTTGGCGAGAAAACCTTGGGGGAAAATCTCAGTAATAGAAGTGTCTGTCAAATTGTGTTGAAGTAAGCCACATGCCAGTAAAAAAAGTCACATTTCTAAGCAAAAAACAAGCATCTAGTGACACTTGTATTATTGGTAACCAGGAAGTATTACTTAATGTAACTTTTTATAAAAACTACAATACTTACAAAGCAATAACTTGGCATATGAACTCGACTTGTTTTTACCCAAAATTGCACGGGATGATTTTATGTTTGGTGAAGGGGTCGTGCCAAAAATGCAGTATGGATTTTTGCTGTCTTTCAACATTGTAGCAAAATGTTTATGAAGCTGTATCAAACTTAATATGGATTTGTTTACAGAAAACCCATATGAATGTCATGTTTGTACTTACAACAATACAAATTTTTCTTTTGGGGAGTTTCTCAAAATGAAATAAAATGCCATTTTAAGGTGATTTTTGACATATTTTTTAATTGTCTTTAAACACATTTAAATATCTCTAAACTACAAAATCAATTCTTTTTGGTCTGGAGCATTGTTTAGTATATCAGGCAAACTCTGAGAAAAAGTGGTTAGCTTATCTTCAAAACTTATATTAGAAATGATTAATTCAAAAGAAGCATATAATAGCCAAAGCAGCCACCTTAACATGCAATTTTATACACATAACAAAAAAATTATATCTTCATACCAAACATTTATTATTCTTTTGGCCGGAACCGGCAACCGGTAATTTTGCAAAGCATAATTTATTGAATAACATATCAAATGCCAAAGTGATATGTGTGGTAGCAAGTATGATCAAATAAGTAAATATTATTGTACATACATTTTCCTTAAAAACAGTTAACAATGATAGTTAAACTCAGGATGCAACTTTGATATGAGAAAAACAACTACAAGTACAATCAATCAGACATTATCATTTATCAGTCAGAACTTGTGTTGAACCAGAAAAGTGACAGATTTCTTATGGATGCATAATCTGTGCTAATGTCTCATTGACTGGTTGCTTTCTCTGATCCAGTGAGCATCACCCAAAGGTGAAGGAAGAAGAGGTGGAAGCGGATCTGGTCATCGACATGCCACTCTGATATCCCTCACTTACAGAACTGGTCATTGACATGCCACTCTGATATCCCTCACTTACAGAACTGGTCATCGACATGCCACTCTGATATCCCTCACTTACAGAACTGGTCATCGACATGCCACTCTGATATCCCTCACTTACAGAACTGGTCATCGACATGCCACTCTGATATCCCTC
The DNA here is from genome assembly GCA_963995525.1 of Escarpia spicata. Taxonomy (NCBI): domain Eukaryota; kingdom Metazoa; phylum Annelida; class Polychaeta; order Sabellida; family Siboglinidae; genus Escarpia; species Escarpia spicata. The sequence continues at coordinate 32,889,899 of OZ023213.1, forward strand.
ACTTACAGAACTGGTCATCGACATGCCACTCTGATATCCCTCACTTACAGAACTGGTCATCGACATGCCACTCTGATATCCCTCACTTACAGAACTGGTACAATGTGCAGAACATTGCAGTGCCACACCAGCATGGTTTCCATCTATCAGTTCTTCATTGATTGACATTGCATCTTTGACACAGCTTGCAGAACATTGCAGAATAACTCCTGCACATTTTGATCTATCAGCTATCGTAGATCAACACTACAAAACTGGCAGAACGTGCAGAATATTGGCGTGCTTCTGCTGAATAGTTTCCATGTATCATCCCGTCAGAGATCGACACTGCAAATCTGTGGTACGACGGACGTGCAGAACATTGGTGTACAACTCAGCCTTGCACAGAGAGATTCCATGCAGGAGTATACCACATAGTGACACTGCATAGTACTTCCTAAGTTATTTTTGATATCGTTATTGGCAGCTGGACTATGTTGCAGTTGTGGTAGTACGTCGGAAAGTGAAACTTCAGTGTCACATTATTGTGACGAATGCCCAGGTACATTGCAGCTGCTGCAAGCGTCTTTGTGTTTAGTATATTAATTAATGTTTTATACGTGTATGTATGTGAGAATTAAATAATGAATATGATGAAATGTGTGAATTTCTTGTGTCATGACAGTTTCAACTCAAACTTCCTCCTCACCAAATCACTTTGCACACACTGTGCGACATAACGCTTAAAATGTAAAAGGCAAACCAGGTCTGCATTCTGAAAATGTTGCAGGCCCAACAAAGGAGTTGAAGGCCTAACAATCCCAGCAATCAATCAGCTGTCGTTTTAGGAATCAAAATATTAAGGTAGGTACCGGTAGTATGGATTCAAAAAGTGATTTTTGACATTTTTTGTTAAAAGGATATTCTTTGCTATTTATGTACTTTCATATCCTTACCTCAATATGCAGTTAGTATATTAGCTGAAAAAGTAATAAAAAGTGGAAATATTGAGGTTTCTTCGGATGGCTTGGCAGAATTTTGTTATAAAAATTACCTTATCTCGGAATACCATTTTTGCTGTGAGTACTTAAAGTTGCTGCACTCTAGTAGAATAAATACTGGGTATAACTGAAAACATTTTGCACCGCAGTGCCTAATGAGTATATCTACTGCATGAATTAAAAGAAATCAATATATTTAATGGTTTCTGAATTATAGGCGTTAATTATGTGAAAAAGTTACACAAAATAGTTTTTTTCGACAAAAAATCTTTTTTCACGTAAACAACACAACATATCTGATTTCTGTGATATTCATGCAGTAGATATGCATAACAGTAATCCCTGTGCTAAATTACAAGCTTGTAACTTGAATACGTGTTTGGTTAGAGCGCGGCAAAAAATACCTAATTTTCCCTATTATGGCGGCCATATTGGATACCTAATTTGCATAATTTATGCGAAACATGAAAAAAAAAACTTAACTATGTTGGTATGTATCTACATACCAAATATGGTTGATCTGTGTTGAAAATTAAAGATTTTTGGTGGAATCCATACTACCTAGCTTAATGATGTATGGTGACTATTACAGTTTTGCTGATGGGATTGTTTTGAACATTGTGGACTTAAAATGGCATTTTCTGATACATGTCAAGTCCCTGTCATTCCTACGAAATTTCTATCATTTTAACGCAGCTGATAAATCTCCATCGCTGATATTAAAATCTCCGTCATTAATATTGATGTTCAACAAACAAATTTGCAAAGAATTTCGTATCGGTTTCCGTACACTTTCCATAATATCAAATGTTCAGTATGTTTAACATTATTTTCCCATGGGGTAAAACCAATCAATGACATAACCACCTGGGTATCGGGAGCTGACAGTTAATTTATACAATGGCGATGATAAGTTGCACATGTTGTCATGAGCTTGTGCCTAAAAAACTTCAAACTACTACTGTACTGGTTTAAAAGGGGGATGTTCCGCATGTCTTACACCGGGTGCTTTGCATCTGACGGCCCCGCAGACATTCGACTGATTGTTCTAGCCTTTCACATAGAGTGTATAATCTACAATAACAGGCACAACAATAGAAACGAAGTTTTTATTCACAGATAGCTATAAATAAGTATGTTGAACGCCGATGCACAGGGCATAATGATGACGGTGGCCGTTTATGCTTTCTGTTGGACTTCTTACATTTAATTTTAAATGACGTGGGGTCTAAACTCTAAAGGGTTACTGATATAATTTATATGCATTATAACATTTACGTACTAATTGTTTTTTATTCCCATGTTTTTATCGTTTCTTTATACGTCACCAGTTTTTATGCACGAGTTCCAAACCGCAGAGCAAAAGAGACGCAACCAGTATGCAAGTATTTAAATGTCATGCACGTAAATTTAACGGTCCGCAGATCAGATGGGATGGTAAAGGTTATAGGTACGTAACTTGTGTTGACACAAAATACTGCTGAAACTTACGTCATAACAAACGTAATTTACGCTCAAATATACGTCGTAACACACGTCATTTACGTATGCCCCAGGGAATCGTCTTCTGCGTTTATGTAGCGCCAACCGTAGAGCCGCTGTTTTTGCTTTCTGTAAAACTTGCGACAGTACGGAAAGTAAAAACCGCTGCCATCACCATTAAATTGTGCATCAGCGTTCAAAGTAGTGATTTCTTTGTCTTTGTTATTGGGTTGTGAAACTCAAAGGATGATTATAATTATGTGTTTTTGCTCTGTGTAGCAATTTTGAGAATGTGTGTCACTCCAGCTTGACCATCGAGGCACGCCGCTTCATGTCTGACGGCGTCTGACGGTTGGTCGCATCCGTTGTGAATACTGGCCTCGAGCCCCAAGAAGCATAATTTTTATGAGAGGGTTTTATGGGCTGGTCTCGTAAGCACGTCTCGCGGTTCGCTCAGTTAGGTAGTTCGAGAGAGAATCACTACAACTGTAAAAAGGTGTAATGCTGTTTTAATAGCAGAGTCTGTGTAACAACATGTGGCTTTACCAGCCAGTGCCAGGACTCTGCCAGTACATGTACAATACAATAGATACAAGAAACAACTGCTACAACTGTATCAATGCGTTGTATCAAACTCAGAACATATTAAGTAAAACACTTGTAGACATAGTGTTATTGACATATCTGATAGGTGACAATTAGTTATTGTCAATGGCTAAATAACACTAATATAACAAGTAATAATTAAACGCAACATGTATTTCAAAATAACATATAAATAGACTATGCACTTTTAGTTTATAATAACATAAAGGTAGATAATATAACATACCTGTAAAAAGGTATAATGATGTTTTAATAGCAGAGTCTACGTACAAACATGTGGCTTTACCAGCCAGAGCCAGGACTCTGCCCAGGTTGACACCTCAATCCCTTGATGGCTAATGTGTCAAATAGACCCTTTTACTAAATACCTGCCGCAGTGTGGCAGCTCTATGACAACTATAGTGTGTAACTATAGTACCTGCTACACATGCACAGTTCAAAAAACGTTATGCATTTAGCATTGGTCCAAATCACCCTACACCCGGGCCACTAACACTTGGTATACGTCTGTTACTATTTAATTTTGACGATCCAAAATGGCTACTAGTGTCAATTTGAATTTAAATGTGGCACGCTCACCAGGTGGCGCCACGGTAGCCATTTATTCCCCACTCTATACATTGTGTCTAGTTTTTTCTGTCTACCAAACCACCCCAACCCGTATAACGCTTAACGCATATTGAGACTTTGCTACCTTATGCGACCAGTGCCGTCCACCGATAATGAACACGATGTTTAAGATTTTAGCAGGAAGTGTGGACTGGGTGATTAATTGGTCCAAAACATCGGCAGGAGACGCGAGGTGGAGTGCTAAAATATTGGGAGATGGGAAGTGGGTCTACAAAACAGGTGGGAAAACGTTCAGCACATTCGTACGGATGTGATATGAATGAAATGGAATCATAGACCCTGTTTTTGAGCAGAGCATGTATCGCATGCGTGTGTAATACAGTGTATGTACACCTACATTTGCGTGCACACTCTCAAACACTTTGCGTACGGCAGCGTGGTAGGTCATAGTTGTGCTTACTAATAATCCCGTGATCGGCCCACTCATGTATTGTGTAATGGTTTTTTCTAAATAAACCGTCATCATCAATTATTTAAGAACACGAATAACACGTACGGCTATGACCCAACTTATCTTCTTGCAATTTTGCGATTAATTTGACAATTGTTTCATCACGATTGAATTACAATTATAAAAGTTTTTACAATTTCTATCCGTTTTTTGCCAACTCATGCTTAGATATGTAACAGTTAGAATATATTCACCGCACAAATGTGTATTTGTGAACCCCAATGCTTTAAAAAAATAATTTCACAGTTTTTATTTGAATGTACGTTTTTCTACATGATATTTTAAATTATGGTGTTATAATAATAAATTATGTTGTTACGTGCATATTTACGATGTATAAAATATAAAGAAATATCTTAACAGTATTTTGACGTTACTCTGACCAAAAATGCCAACCCATGCAGAATGTGCATGTGTAAGTGACAACTGGATTAGAGTGTAATGTTATTATTATTAATAGTATTACTATTACTAATATTATTATTATGTTGAACATATTATGAAGAAGCGATAAAGTCTCTACGCGGGTCAGGTTAAAGTTGTTTTCGCGTTGGCCAGTTGATGATAATGACATTGTGTCCACAAATGCACGAAGCGCAAACAACGTGTTATCGAAAAGTTCTTCGATGATAACATTTTATTGTTACGCCCGTACGTGCATTGTCGATACCCGGGCGTGTCGCCACCCGGGCGTGCCGCAACCTGCGCTCTATGGTAGACCGTAACTGTCACAAATAGCGCGATAATATTATTATTACAAGTACCGGTAGGCCTACATAGGCGCCGGAACGAAATTAATATTGGGTGAGCTGTGCACCACTCCGTTGTCGCACGCGTTGTCTGTCATGACATCGGAAGACGGGGGGAGGGGGGGGGGGGGTATTGAAGATTTTTCGCACGACGTTCCAAATCGTTGTAGCTCATCAAAAACCTCGGTTTGTACATTCCCCGAGGCTCGCTAAAAATACATTCAGGCTCACTAAAAACAAAAAATTCCATCCAAAAATGCACCCCTTTCCCTAATGTTGTCGGGGCTAATCCCATCGCCAGCATCGCCCCACCAACACTTTTTCAGTCCCCCAACCCCCATCAAAAATATTGGGGGCTCAAACCCCTAACCCTCCTCCCGGTTCTGGCGCCTCTGAAGTAGTAATAAAAATGCGTGTCTTGACGAATGGAAACACGGTTGCCTGTTGACAGCATATGCCCGTAAGTATAATTTGTTGTACCCTCTTTTTTATGAAACTCCTGTCCCAGTTTATTACCTCCTGGTCACTTCTGTTGGATATTCCTTTTGTGTTGTATAGTTTGTTGAAATTCTGACAACACCAGTTTTTCTTCGCGATAGAAACACAGTGTAAAGTAGGCTTAGTTTATGCGAGAACCGTACATGCGGAAACATTTAGTTGGCAGAGGCCCAATGTAGCCTATTTTATTGGTGAGACATGGCTTGACGGATGTCACGCGTATAATTCGCCGCATATCTTCACATCTTCCTTCACCTTGTGGCTGTCTCGGTTGGGTCGACTGTGACATCGGAAGACGAGGGGGGGGTCCTGTTGGACATTTTTCGGTTGGCTCGACTGTGACATCGGAAGACGGGGGGGGGGGGGGTGCTATAGTAATGTGTTGTCGCTGCGCCGCTGTAACTATTTTACGTCGCGCCGCCTATTACTGGGGGGGGGGGGGGCAGAAAACCATATGTCTGTCCTCCGATTGCACACACCTTTCACAGTCGACAAAAATACACTTTAATCGTCTCATAAAATATATAGTATATCTACCCGCCATAGACGCTTTATGTCTGCTCCCCGAAGAAATTTCAGGGGGCAGTTGTCCCCCGCCCTCCCCTGTTCCCGTGCCTATGGTTCATGGTGATGTTGTTGTCTCTCAAAATATATTTGTGATCATGGTGATGTTGTTGTCTCTCCAAAATATGTTGGTGTTCATGTTGATGTTGTTGTCTTTCCAAAATATGTTGTTGTCCATGGTGATGTTGTTATCTCTCTCAAATATGTTGTTGGTTATGAAAACATCGACCAAAGGAACTGTACTGAACTTGGAAAAGGGGGCCTCCCATGGAGAGTATGACGTTATGCAGTGAAAGCCGAATGGAAGCTACATCGCCAATGCCCTTTTTATCTTCCAAGAAAATGTAAAAAATCAGAACATGGAACGTGAGAACCATGTACGAAGCAAACAAAGCAGCCCAAACAGCAAGGGAACGACGTGCCTACATCGTCACAGTATTAGGAATATGCGAAACAGGGTGGACACAGTCAGGACAAGTCAGACTGAACACAGAAGAAATGATACTTTACTCGGGGCTTGAAGAAGAAGATACCCATCAAACAGAAGGAGTGGCATTCATGTTGTCACAAGAGGCACAGAGCGCCCTCATCAGCTGGGAGGCAGTGAGACCAAGGGTCATCTATGCCACATTCAAAACAAAGAAGAAACAGATCAAGCTAAACAACAGCGGGCACAAAGAAGTCATGGGCAGACATGGACCGGAGACAATGAATGAAAATGGTGAGATGTTGGCAGACTTCTGCGCATTTAACATTATGATCATTTGTGGTAGCGTATTCATGCACAGCATAATTCACAAAGCTACATGGATATCGCCAGACCAACGAACGGAAAACCAAATCGACCACATCTGTATAGAAAGAAAGTTCAGAAGATCACTGCAAGAGGTGCGGGTACATAAAGGAGCAGACGCAAACTCAGACTACCACCTAGTGCAGGCCAGACTGAAGATGAAGCTGAAGAAGAGATACGTAAAGAGGAACACCTGAACAAGATACAATGTGGACTTCCTAAAGGACAGAGTCACAACAGAGACATTCACAATTAGCAACAAATATGAAGCCTTACAAGACCTTCTCGAAGAAGGAAACATGGACAAAGACACTCAGTGGCAAATGATCAAGGAATCATGGACCAGCACATGCAACGAAGTCCTGGGAAAGAAAATATACCAACAGAAGGAGTGGATCTCTATGGACACTATCAACAAAGTGCAAGTGAGGAAGGCAAAGAAAGGCGCAATTAACAACAGCTTGTAAGAAACCACCTGCATCATATAAATTAGCTGGACAATACGCAGTGTGTAAACAGAATCGTTAGAAATAAGTTAGCCAGTTCTAAACAGAGTGGACGCAGCCGAGATTCGGAATGCAATGGATAATTAGAAATATGTAAATTGTATAGAGCAGTGGTGACGCAGCTCGGCGCCCCGGTAACATGAATCAGAGGCGGGGCAACATTACTCCAGAATTGTACAAGCAAGGTATGCCGGACTGTTCGCAGCCTGCAGGTGTGTAACATTAATCCAGCCTGTATTTTCTACCAGTGATCGAGTCTCATTTATTTTGCTTTGTGGAAGTCGCAGTGTGGAACAAAGGAATTCAGTGGAGGGTACACTAAAATTCACATTCGGTAGATTAAAAAAACGCTCATCCTGCCGGATTGACAGGCAGAACGTGGTTAGGTTATACTGACGTCCTTGCAGAGACGGAAGCCTTAATAAGTGAAGTACGCATGTGCAGTGGTCTACGGATGCATAAACACGCAGGCGTGAAGAAGGTTTGCCGGATAATAAAGAAGGGTTTTAAAAAGGAGGTTGATTAGAGAATCTAGAGGAGAGGAGGCCGCAAAACTCTCTACAGGGACGGTCGAAGATGTATCTGGCATTACTTTAGAATCTAAATTACAACTTTAATATGGGACTGTTTGCCCATACTTTGCTCCTCTTAAAATTACCGGCATACTTTCTACATTTTAAACGTAGAGGCTCTGGAGGTGGCGGGAATGTAGTATGGCCAAATCCAGAGTCTTGATTTTACTTAGCTGATGAGTTAAGGCAGAACTTACCTTATATCGACGATGTGTACGTTAAGTGTTCTATATTATCCGTGAATAAATTCGGCATGAAACTGGAATCTAGCGTTTCTACTTACCGACTACTCATACAGACACCTAGAATCGGGGATGTAATTTAAGTCCGATTCTGGCGAGCGTGAACCCAACATACACAACACACATACATTCCTGTGAGGTCGGACCCCAAGACGCACGCAGCCCTGAAGGGGTCCAGACTTTACAAACTGAACCAGAGCAGCGAAAGCAGCAACCCAGGAACAGTATGCACAGGCAAACAGATCAAGAAAAGCGTAAAAACTGACAAGAAAAACTTAATCGACGGCCTTGCCAAGGAAGCAGAGGATGCAGCAGCCCAAGGGAACATGAAACAACTGTATGACACAACGAGAAAGTTAGCAGGAAAGTACAAGCACGCAGACAGGCCAATCAAAGACAAGAACGGCAACGTACTTACCAGTGACGAAGAACAGTTGAAGAGATGGAGGGAACATTTTGATGAACTGCTGAACCGACCACCACCACAGAACCCACCAGATATCCCACCAGCTAAAGAACTACTCCAGGTAAACTGCAAAAAAACAAACAAGCAAGCTAGAGATCGAGAAAGCCATCCATCACCTGAGGAGAGGGAAAGCTTCCAGCCCAGATGAAATTCCTGCCGAGGCAATCAAGGCAGATATGGAGACCTCCACAGAGATGCTGCATGATGTGATTGGGAAGAGATCAAGAAGAAATACCGACTGAATGGAAAGAAGAATACCTGGTGAAACTCCCAAAGAAAGGAGACCTGCAGGAATGCAAGGACTACAGAGGGATAATGCTCCTGTCAGTGCCCGGAAAGATCCTGAACAGAGTCATCTTGGACAGACTGAAAACAGCAGTGGCCGCCAGACTCAGAGATCACCAGGCAGGCTTCCGTAAAGATAGATCATGCACCGACCAAATAGCTACACTCCGAATCATAGTTGAACAATCATTGGAATGGGACTTATCCCTGTACATAAAGTTTGTAGACTATGAGAAAGCTTTTGATAACCTCGACAGGGAGATAGTCGCAACAATAAAATGATCGCGGTCCGTAGAGGTTGGACACAAATGTTGACATAGCTTTCTCATTTGAAATGGGTTCGTTGGTGATATGTCTCACCACCAAAAAAACCCACCCGAATCCACCCATGGCACAACCTCTTTTTCGGCTCAAACCCTCGATGGCCGAAATTATACTGGGTTTAATATTCAAATGGACCTAATTTTGGAACTAAGCAACATAAAAACACGTTTAATGTGTCATTTCCAACTAAAATTGGTCATGCAATAAGGTCAAGGCAAAAGTTGATCAATAATCTGGAAAAATAAGCTGGATTCGGACCAAAGTGCGTGACTTTGACTTCGAAGACGTCGACTTTGAAACGAAATAAAGTTATAAACACATATTTAAGTGTCATTGCAACAACGTGTACTGTGCCTAATAATTTAAACCACATTTTACAGGTGATTATATTTCAAAGTCACGTTTCAATGTCAATATATGCTTATTGTCTATTTACAATCCTGTATGATCCTGATCAACATCCCGGTCATCATCATCCTGGCTCTCCACTTGTGTCACATTCATGCCTGTGATGCCCTTGCACTGGCCACATGCTGGTGTGCACTGCAGTCCATTCTTACGGCAGGTGCACATTTTCTTATTGCAGTGACCACTGCAACTGCATCAAATTATCTTGAGGAGTCGCTCTGGTGCCGCAGGCTGAGACATTCTGATAGGCTCGAGAACCAGAAGGTGCTATCCAACCCCAAACCTCAGGGGAGATATCGTTACCACGCCATCCCTGCACCTGATCCAAATCCAGCTTATTTCCAGATTATTTTATCAAATTTTGCCTTGACCCTATCGCATGACCTTGACCTCTAACGACTCTCAAAGTGTCACTAAACGAATGGACATCCTATCCTAAAGTTAGTTGGAAATGACACCTCAAACGTGTTTTTATGTTGCTTATTTCCAAAATTAGGTCCATTTGAATATTACACCCTGTATATTATAATTTCGGCCATCTTGGATTTGAGCCGAAAAAGAGGTTTTGTCATGAGTGGATTCGGGTGGGTTTTTTTTGGTGGTGAGACATACCACCAACGAACCCATTTCAGGTAAGAAAGCTTTGTTAACATTTTTATCCAACCTAAATCGTTCGTTGCTGCGATAAAGACGCTGTGGAAGCTCCTGCGATACCAGATAGATGACCTCGCTCTCCTGTCCCACAGTCACCAACAGATGACCTCGCTCTCCTGTCCCACAGTCACCAACAGATGACCTCGCTCTCCTGTCCCACAGTCACCAACAGATGACCTCGCTCTCCTGTCCCACAGTCACCAACAGATGACCTCGCTCTCCTGTCCCACAGTCACCAACAGATGACCTCACTCTCCTGTCCCACAGTCACCAACAGATGACCTCGCTCTCCTGTCCCACAGTCACCAACAGATGACCTCGCTCTCCTGTCCCACAGTCACAAACAGATGACCTCGCTCTCCTGTCCCACAGTCACCAACAGATGACCTCGCTCTCCTGTCCCACAGTCACCAACAGATGACCTCGCTCTCCTGTCCCACAGTCACAAACAGATGACCTCACTCTCCTGTCCCACAGTCACAAACAGATGACCTCACTCTCCTGTCCCACAGTCACAAACAGATGACCTCGCTCTCCTGTCCCACAGTCACCAACAGATGACCTCGCTCTCCTGTCCCACAGTCACCAACAGATGACCTCACTCTCCTGTCCCACAGTCACCAACAGATGACCTCGCTCTCCTGTCCCACAGTCACCAACAGATGACCTCGCTCTCCTGTCCCACAGTCACAAACAGATGACCTCACTCTCCTGTCCCACAGTCACAAACAGATGACCTCGCTCTCCTGTCCCACAGTCACCAACAGATGACCTCGCTCTCCTGTCCCACAGTCACAAACAGATGACCTCGCTCTCCTGTCCCACAGTCACCAACAGATGCAGGAGAAAACAGAGCTTCTAAACAGTGTCAACACAGGTAGGACTCAACATCAACAGAAATTCATGAAAGCCAACACGAAGAATAACAGCTCAGTCATATTAGGAGGGGAACCACTGGAAGAAACCGACTCCTTCACATACTGGGAAGCGGAATTAACAAGAGTGGAGGCACAGAAGAAGACGTCAAAGCAAGGATACAAAAAGCAAGAGTGGCATTTCCCATCTTGAGAAACATTTGGAAGGCAAAGAAATCAAGCTTAACACCAAATTGAGGATATTCAACTCAGATGTAAAGTCAGTGTTACTCTATGGCTCGGAGACATGGCGAATTACACAGAAAACACTAAAAAGATTACATACCTTCATCAACAAATGCCTGCGCAGAATCATATACCTAAAGTGGTTAGACAAGGTACCCAACACTACACTATGGGAATGGACCAAACAACTACCAATAGAAAACGAAACAAAGAAGAGAAAATGGAGGTGGTTAGGACATACACTGAGGAAATCTGCAACAAACATCACACGACAAGCAAATACATGGACCCCCCCCCCCCCCCCATGGAAGAGAAGAAGAGGAAGGCGAAGAAACACCTGGCAGAGAAACACAGAAAGCGAAAGAAAGCAGATGGGAAAAAAACTGGAAAGAAATTGAGACAATGGCAGCAAACCGACAAGAGTGGAGGACCATGGTTGTTGGCCTATGCTCCCAGCGAGCAAACAGGCCTAACTAAATAAAGTTGGGTCCAAATTCATATTATCAATACGGAAGTGTTCTCAACAAATTGTGTAACTCACGTAAAGATGAGTATTAGTAATGGTGAGAATACACTACAGTATTATGATAGCATGATAAACGATGTTGATTTAGTAGAAAATAATATTAGTCTAATTGTACTTCAAGATGACAATATACATGAGCTTGGCCCAAGAATTGAGCCGGAAAACTACTTTTTTATGAAGACTCACCTTCTTGTAAACATTATTCATATCCACAATGTAGGTGTATTTTTTTATTAATACACGTCAACGCAAGAAGCCTAAATGCACATTTCAAACAAATTAAAAGCTACATTCATAATTCTGACACAGTATTTAATGTAATTGCCATCTCGGAAACCTGGAATGATCCTAAAACACTGCAACACTGTCATCTACCTTCACATTAATGTCTGTAGAGAAAATGTTAGAGGGGGTGGCGTTGCCATTTACATACATAACGACACAAACTGTAAACAAATTGAAAGTAAATCCTTATCAATAAATGACATCCTCGAATGTATCACAGTGGAATTGATAATTCAAAACCAAAAAAACGTAACAGCGAGCTGTATCTACCGCAAATCGGGGTCTAACACTGACAACTTTTGTAAAAATATGATAAACATTTTCAGAAACACAGAAACTGACAAGACATTATTTCTATGTGGAGATTTTAATATATACATCCTAAAGTATGATGACCATTTAGGTACAACACATTTTATTGACACCATGTATAGCTTAGGCCTCTATCCTCTAATCACTAAGCCAATAAGAATTATTAGAGATTATGCCATAAATAAGCGAACTACAAATGGAATCTTAATTAGTGACATTACTGACCACTTTCCAATATTCACACTATGTGAATATAAAATAATTAAGAGAAACACAAAAATGCACACAAAATTAGAAATCTAAAAAATGAAAATATAAATTCTCTTATAGCTGATTTAAGAAGTGAAACATGGAGAAAGGTATTTTACACAAAATATGTTAACGTGGCTTATGGCATATTCATTGATACATTTATGAAAAAATACGAGAAACATTGTCCAACCAGAAAAATAACCGTGCCACAAGTAAACAGTGACAAACCATGGTTCACGACTGGCTTAAAAATGCTTGTCACAAGAAAAAAACATTTATATAAACAATTTCTCCAAAACAGATCATACGAAACAGAACGTCGCTACAAAAGTTATAAAAATTAACTTACAGTACTACAATACAAAAAAATGCAGAAAAAACGTACTATAGACAAGTATTAGATAATTAAAAACAAAACATTAAAGAAACTTGGAACATCTTAAATAAACTTATTAATAAAAAAAAAGAATCTTCTATCCTAATTATATTGTAATGGATGGTAGAAATATTACCAACAACTAAGACATAGCAGATGGATTTAATAACTTCTTTTCGAACATTGGCAAAGACCTGCCAAAATAAATCCGCCAGTAAATGGTTCCTCATTTCATGACTATCTTAACAACAAAAATATAGAAGAAGTCACTGAGATCATCAGTGCATGTAAAAACAAAACCTCAACAGACAGCAATGATATGAAAATCATAAAAAGTAATGCAATATATTACTATGCTAGTAACAACAATATTTAACATGTCTTTTGAAAGTGGGGTTTTTCCTCCCCGCATGATAATAGCAAAAGTTATTCCTGTATTTTAAAATGGTTCTAAAACAGAATTTGACAACTACAGACCAATATCGTTGTTGTGTCAATTTTCAAAAATACTTGAAAACTCTATAATAAAGTTTAGAAGAATTTATTGACAAAAATAATATCTTGACCAACAGCCAATATGGCTTTCGACCCTCAATGTCCACTTCACATGCAATGCTTGACCTAATCGAAGAAATTAGTACGTCATTAGATACCAAAAAGTACACATTTGGTGTTTTCGTTGACCTAAAGAAAGCTTTAGACACCGTAAATCATTCAATATTACTAAAAAACACTAAATTCCTATGGTGTTCGTGGAGTGGCTGAGAAATTGGTGGAAAGTTATTTATGTAATAGAAAACAATTTGTTAAAATAAATGAATGTTCATCTAATCCTCTAAATGTTCCATGTGCCTGTGATTGGCCCCAAATTGTTGGGGCCAAGCACAGACACACGTACGTATGCGTTAACCGCTCCCATTTTTCCACGTTCGTCCTATTACAAACTACTACGCCTGGCTAAGTCCGGATAGAGCAACAGACTGTCTACGTTTAAATGAAAACATTATAGCTCACTAAAACATCTCTGCAGCCAACATTTTGAATAGCTCACGCTTACGTACATAACACAATTTTACGATAAAAACGACCGGTCTGTATACTTTTACTAAAGGGCCATTGACAAAAGGAAGGCGCATTAGTTGTGGAATCATGACATGATCGGCCAACCGTAGCGCTGAGGTGCTATTTGTCTTGGTCAGGCGGTAGCGATGACTCAACAACCGAGCGAGCAGATATGTAAGCTATTGTATTTACACAGTTGCTCATTGCAGGAGCGTATAGGGCTGCACGGCACACATGTGTGGTAAGCGTACTAGATTCCATTCGCAGCCTGGGCGGAAACCGAAACGGGATCGACTGTAAATGACTGCTCGTGTTCGATATGAACAGACCAGTGGCACTAGCTGTTTGGTTTGTCGGTCTGCTGTTGCTGTCTGTTGTGTTGGTGTTGGCGACTAACTTCGTGCTCGATTTAGTAGACATTCCCACAGATAAACAACATGTTGGCTGCTTGTCGGGGTTCCGCAGAGAACTCGTCTTGTCCAACCTGCGGTTAACGATCAGTAACAAAATCAGGCTCGTGGTGACCGATCCGGAACGCGGTGGAGCTCTCATTGAAGCCGACGTAGGGGTGACGATTTCGACGTCACTTCCCCTTACGGTGTCAATTCAAGATAATGTTTTACATGTGATTTTCAGGGAGTTGACGACACTAACCGTCACCCACAATCAGTTCAACCACAGTGCCAACAACGACACCGATATCGTTCACTGCTATAATGTTCAATGGCACACACCGAATGCTGACAGAACACTGCAAGACGACTTCGTCATGTCTGGCGCGCACTGGTACGGCGCAGCGCCCATATACGAACAAGTATGGCCCGCGGAACTCTGGGACCGGAAGTTGTCCGCTTTTGTCGCCGGCGATTCGTACAAGGACCAATATGGCGGCGTACAGGAGCGCTACTGGTTAACTTCCGGCGGGGTAGCGCTATACGTTGACCAAGACATCCCTCTATTTGTAGCCGTCAACAATAGCGGCAGCCAACGCTTGTCGTTCGTTTCGCATTATCGACATCCGTATTACAACCAGCGGCAGCGACCACTTCGACTGTCGTACCGGATATGCCACACTGCACACGTGACATCCATGCACCTGTTTGCGGCGTCTGGTAAGTTCTTCCAGCGTCCCGCCGGTGTCCCGGATGAGCGAATGTTCCGTTACCCGCTGTGGTCAACATGGGCCTGCTACAAGAGGAGAATTAACCAGCATCGAGTATTGCAGGTAAGACGTCCGCATGTTTGGTCCTAGCAGTAGGCCTAAATACCGGTGTACCGGTCTGAACCGAGGTTCCGGTCTGAGAGTAAGTTCCGCTTCCGTTTTGCGTATTGCGCATGCGATTGTACATGTCAAACGTTAGTGCCTCCTTTCGGCCCGCGGCTGTACGGTCTGGAAGTAAGTTCCGGTTCTGTTTTGCGTACACACTGTACATGTCAAAGGTTAGCGCCTAATTTTGGCCAGCTTAAACATGGTGTTTGCCAAAACTATGCGTGACCCAATTATATTATAGTTTACGTTAATGATACAGTTACTTTTGTAATTGTTAGTATACATTACAAAACCTCATAATTAGCATAACTTGCAATTATTTGCAAACAAAAATGTGTTTTATTTTGATGTCATTGTCTCAGAGCGTTGTTTATCTTACGTTATCTTAAGTGTTTTTTTGGTGACTAAGTAATGTCTTATGCATGCCGTGCACCGTCGGTACTCATCTCCAAGTTTCTCCCGCAGCATCACCGCTATTTTCTCAAAAGATATGTAAACTGATACTAGTGATAGGGAACTAACTAAGTCAGATGTGCCTGTAGACAGTGTAGTCACGCGCAGATGTACGTTTACTGTTCAGCACCGTAGGGAGGTGGCAAGTAGGTCAGAGGAGTAACGGTCGCTACAGAAAAAAAAGATTAATGATGTAACTCAGTCGCCGCGTGCGTCGAGCAAGGGTCAACGTTGATCAGTCCGCGATGTAACTCAGTCGCCGCATACTTCTGGCACGGGGTCAAAGTTGATCGGTCACCTGAGCTCACGTTGCTCACCGTGGGTCGCATTTGATGTACAGCGCTTACGCAATACGCAAAACGGAACCGGAACTGACTCTCAGACCGGAACCTCCTTCCAGACCGGTACACCGGTCAATGACTCTTGAAAAAAGTGACTCTTTAAAAATGACAATACGCTCGGTAGTTATTTTATTAATTTACAAATGAATGTGCTTTGATATAGACATAATCTTCTCAAAAAAGATAACGTCTATTGATCGGTGAAATGGGTCTATATCGAATGCATATACTGTGAACTTCTACCGGGAGGCAGCGTTGGGGTGTTTTGTTTACGTTACGGAATTATTTAAACTCAGCTTTCCAAAGAGCTATCGCTAGTCTAATCTTTGGTCGGGCGACAATGTCAGGAACGACCATTTACGATTCGCTGATAGCGAAAACGTCAAACTCGTATTACTGTTCAAAAATGTCTTTGTGTATATTAAGTATTATCAACTCTAACATAGTGGTTGCCCACGTGTTTTAATAAACTGCATTGCTTCTTATCTTCTTATAATCAGGTACGGGACCTAACCTGTTTAAGAATAATGTTGGCCCTTTACATTGGAGTTTAGCATGCAACGTAGAAATAATGTTATTCGGAAGAAAAAAAACATTCAATTTATTCAGATAAGGTTCACACGATACTTTTAAAATGTGGCTAGTAAAGACCGGGTTACAGTGGCACGTTTCGTTCGACCAGACCAGACTAGACCCTCCGACATCGGCACCTAAGTCGGCGTGACGTCACAATCACGTAAACTTGAAAACTGTTCAATTCGTTAGACTGGCACTGACTAGTTCCGACGTAGTCGAAAGTTTTTAAGTTTACGTGATTATGACGTCATGTACGCCGGCTTAGAATATGGAGCAGTCGGTGTTGGTCGGTGTAGTGGATACACTGTATTCGGAGGGAATATGGTCTGGTCTGGTCTGGTCTGGTCTGGTCTGGTCTGGTCTGGTCTGGTCTGGTCTGGTCTGGTCTGGTCTGGCGAAAAGTGCCAGTGTATCCCGGCTTTTAGAAACACATGATCAGGATGTTTGAATACAGTTATATATCATGTCATATTGTATAACATGATTTTACTCTAACAAAACAATGATACATCACTTCATACGTTTACTTCCGGTCACGCCGACGCAGTTCGCTGCCGAGATCCGCGCCCACGGCTTCGAGAACTCTCAACTAGAGATCGACGACGGCTGGTCGACCCACTACGGAGACCTCGAGTTCGACCGGTCGGCCTTCCCTGACCCCTCCGCGATGGTCGCCGAGCTACACCGGAAAGGCTTCCGAGTCACCCTGTGGGTACATCCTTTCGCCAGCATCTTCTCGGCAGCTTACCATGAGACAGACCCCGACGGCCACAGCCTGTACATCAGCGACAACCTGTTCGGGATGCCGCTGTCGGTGGTATGGTGGGACGGTCTTGCTGCATTGCTCGATATTACAAACCCGGCGGCTGTTGCTCGGTTCACGGGTCGACTCGCCCGGTTGAAGAGTCGCTACGGAGTGCATTCGTTCAAGTTCGACGCCGGCGAGACATCGTGGATCCCGACGGCAGGACGCTCCCATCTGCCTCTCGACAACCCTAATGACTACACACGGCGCTTTGCCGAGCTCGCCTTCCAAGCCGACCCCGATAATCGGTCACAGGAGGTGAGGGTCGCAGTCGGCGTCCAGCGCCTGCCGATGTTTGTCCGCTTGCTCGATAAAGCGTCTCATTGGGGGAGCAACAACGGCTTGCGTTCCGTCATTCCACACGTACTCACACTCGGTCTTGCCGGCTACCCGTTCATACTGGCCGACATGATCGGCGGCAATGCCTACAACGGCGCCCTCATCTGGCTGTCTGTGCAACCAGAGCGCGAACTCTTTATCCGTTGGATAGCGCTCACGGCGCTCATGCCAGCCATGCAGTTCTCCGTGCCGCCGTGGCAGTACGACGTCGCCACCGTCGACTTCGCACGGCGCATGTGCGCGCTGCACGAGCACTACGCAGGCAAGATGGTGGCGCTGGCGTTTGAGGCGACGAGGACAGGGGCGCCAATCGTACGGCCGGTGTGGTGGATCGCTCCACGCGATGACACTGCGCAGACCGTCAACTCGCAGTTCCTCCTCGGCGCAGACCTCCTAGTCGCCCCCGTCGTGTGGCGAGGGGCCATAGCCAGGGACGTGTACCTCCCGGCGGGCAAGTGGCGGGATGAACTGAGGGGAGGGGTACATCCGGGCAACGCGTGGCTCAGGGACTACAAGGCATCACTTTATGAACTTCCACTATTCACAAAAATCGCCTAGTCACGAGTTACGGTTATCGACAAACGCAAACAATCATTTGAATTTTTTTTTATCATGCCCGTAAAATGGGGGTTTGATTGTGAGGTTTTTCTAAATAAATATTCACAAGAATGATTATACGGCTTGTGTAGTTTATCGAGTAATTTCGTGTCATTTTCAAAGCTTTTGCGCTAAGAGAAAAACTCTTGCGTAGACGTTAATATAATTGAGTGACAGATAATAGTTGCTAAAATTAAACGCTTGTTTTCTTTGCTGCTCTGTTACCCCCATGACTTATGTCCTGCGTACCTATACTGGTGACTGGATTACATATTGTTGCTCAACGGAACTGTCGCAGTTTTAATTAGTTGAGTCGTCATTATCAGCAGAAGCAACGACTAAAACTCCGGCCCTGTATCCAACTCGATAAAACCCTAATCTAGTCGGCGACCGGTAGTCGCACCCGAATCAAAAGCAAATCAATGAGTTGGTGACACGGTGACTGTCGCCAGTGTTCACTCTCCTGGGTCGCCGACTCGGCGTCCAGTCGTAACTCGATTTTCCAGGGCCGCATTTTGTCACTGTTCGGTAGTTATAGGTCCACGACTATCTCGGCATCAACATGTTCTACACCGTTTTCCTGGATGGAAGCAATCTGTGCCTCTACCGGGAATTAGCCAGCGTAGTAATTTGTAACCGGAAGCCTGCTGTGTTGAACTTGAGAAGTGGGAAATCGTCAATCATCAAAGTGTATTGCGGCTAACTCAGCCCTCCTCGGCATTATTGCCAATGAAGCTTGTTATGTTTACTATTTGAACATGTTCAGGGGTCGTACCTTCCAAACAGCAAAACGTTTTTACCGGCTTACTAGGTATAATTTGGCGGGCAGCATACCTTCAACGTAGTTATCATACTATTAAAAAACATTAATTAAAATTAGGAAAAGACTGCCTCCTTTTAATTATCTCAATCTCTAAACGGAGAAAGCTTCTCTACAGATACGAGTCGCTTTATTGACAATAACACCATTCACGCTGTGTTGTCTAGAAAAAACACTAGATGGCGCGCGCATTCCGTTCGGGGTCGCAACACAACAATTGTGGTGAGGATGGGGCAATCGTTGTCGTGTAGCATCAGCGTCAGCGTTCAAAAACTGTTGCATCTTAATGAGGATCCAAATCCAGCACGTAAACATGGTTGCCATCCGTTCCCCATGCAAATGGCCAAATATGGAATTAATCAATCCCCACGGTGATCTAGATATCTGTATCAAAGCAATGTCCGTAACGTTTAGTAACCCTCCCCAGTAAGATTATCATTGTTAAACCAATAATATGCGACTGTTCATAAGTAGATGCACATTGAAGAACAACAAAGTAAACAACCCACTATCTTAACTATAATTTGACTGTATATATTAGGTCTACATCATTTGTATATTCAGTAACGACTCTCTTGTTACCTCCTCCGTATTATTGTTAAGAGGAGCGTGAGATATATTTATATATATATATATAGCTATATATATATATATATAATCACAGCTTGATTGGGGTGCGGTAGCTACATTGATCCAATGTAGGCATGCCAAAATGTTTCCGTCTTTGGACCAAAATTGGGATGTCCCCCGTGCAAATGTTGATCCAGTAATGGCAACCCGATGCTTGGCTTGGCACCGGATTAACAGTGGACCAGGGCTGGCATTCAAAGCTACTGCCGTGCAATGGATTCCTACATACAATCAACATTGAACCAAGGTTGGCATTCAAAGCTACTGCCATGCAATGGTTGCTTACGTACAACCAACATTGAACTAAAGTTGGCATTCAAAGCTACTGCCATGCAATGGTTGCCTACGTACAACCAACATTGAACTAAGGTTGGCATTCAAAGCTACAGCCATGCAATGGATGCCTACATACAATTAACATTGAAATAAGGTTGGCATTCCAAGCTACTGCCATGGAATGGATGCCTACGTACAACCACCATTGAACTAAGGTTGGCATTCCAAGCTACTGCCATGCAATGGCTGCTGACGTACTACCAACATTGGCCCCAATATTGGATTTCCAAACTATATGCTGCTATTCTTTGCCAACCTTGGCCCTAAACTGAAATGTTATCTGGGCAGCAGTTCGTTCTGCAAGCTCCGGGTGTTTACAGTGCACCATGTAACAACGGCAATCTCAGGTTAACTCAGATAAGATTGCTACAATGCAAACATTATTGATTACGTTGACAATTTATCACATTTTCGACATATTAACGCGTTTATAGTGGGGACACTCTGGCAGTACCGAGGGACCGATGTCCACTCGCCTCTTTATAATATTCAATCGGCTCCAAGAACCATTCTCCATTTTTCTCTGACCTACCAATATTGGCAATGGGCAATTTATTTAAAACAACGATAGTTATTTAAATTTATTTACCTACTCGTCCAGCAAATCTGTGATTGTGCACTTTTGGACAAAAGCAAGACAAGTTGCTCTTCTATTCTATAAACCAGGGGAACCATTTTTAAAGATTGGAGGCATTCTAGATTTTGTTGCGTTCAGAAATGGCGGCCATTTAAAAAAAGGCCGCCAAATAAAATGTCCCCATATCTTAATAACTGCATTAAATATAGCAATAATATTTCTGTCAAGATGTAGGTTTTAGGGGTCAAAGATTTCACATTTGTTACTTTTGGACTTCTCCGACATTCACATCCGCCATTTTTAAATATAGCGGTCGTCAATACAAATATAACGATATCTTAATAACTATGTCATGCAGAGCCATATAGTTTACGTTTTTGAATAGCTTGGAGGATAGCGATTTCAAAAAAAATAACTTTTTACCTTCGTATGCATGCCTATATCCGCCATTCTTAAAGATGGCGCCTGCCAGAGCATATAATTCCCATATCTCAAGAACTACATAACATAAGCCATAATGCCTATTTTTTAGATGCGATGGATTAAGATACATTACTTTTGACCTTCATTGACCTTAAAATATATCAGTCATTTTGAAATATCCGCCATTTTGAAAGATTGCGGCAGACAAAGCCTGTTATTCCCGTATCTTAATATCTCCATATCCTTGAACCTTGAAGTTGGTTTCCAAACATAACATTATGCTTTTGGATGCGACGACGTTAAAGGTGGTACATAGATATTCTCTAAAATAGGCAATGTCACTTCAAACATTAGATTATGATACCTACCTTCAAAATCTACAACAACGATTCCCAAACATTCCACACATCCTAATGACATCCACCACACTGGCACAGCAGAGCAGGTTGGCTTTGAAACTGTCCTCTGCAGCCTTTCGTGCAACCACTCTCATTCAGGCACGTCCCCCTTTCGGATCCTGCCGAAGTCTACTGGACTGAGCAAGCGTGATGCTTTCAGCAGGTCCTGACCCCAGACGTGGCCAACCTGGTAGCCCGCTCGCAGCAGGTATTGCATGAGGACATCTAGTGTTGGTGGAATCTGTTCGATCTCTCTTCCTTTCTGTGTGAAGAGGACCTGTCTGGAGCTGTTCACGTGGACCTAAGAACTGCTCCAGTCGTAAAGTACAAAACCTTGCCTCTTGGTGATTGGAAGAACTTCTCTCATTACATATGTCGATGGAGTGTCGGTAAGAGCACATAGCGCAGGTCTTACACCACTAAAAACATTCCATGATGTGGTGTCACACCCGGTCAGTGCATGGAAGACAGGCAGTGCCTTGCACATGTCAAGACCAAGCTAGTATGCAATAGCAGTTGCATCGACATATCGGAATGATTTTCCTGTGCCGATCTCTACCACAAGACCTTCACAGCCAAGTCGGCTAGCTAAGCTGATAGCTAGAACGACAACATCAGTGTCAACTGATGACAATGACAATCTTCTATCTTCCTTGCTTGACACCAACTGCAGCAAGCAACAGCATCCTGGTAGCTGCCTCTTCGTGTGTACACGGTGATAGATGGACTATTGACACAATTTAAATAACTTTCGTTTTCTTTTATTCAAGTAGACCATGGTCGTTCGCGGTGGGCAATGGGGCCTGAATCTGAATTTTTTGGACGTATATTCGTAAATCAAAGTATATGTTAGCTTTACATTTTATATAATATATTTACATTTTAAACCTTCTGTATATAACACGATGGACGGCCAAGTACCAGAGCATCTGAGTCTTCACCAAGCACTTCGAAGATATTCACAAACAACTAGGTATCCTGGCTGCTGGCAAGACCCGCCAAGGTGCACACCAGTTGCAGCGCGCAACTGAAACGTCGATATTCTTGGTGTGCCTGTTCATCAAGGCGAAATATTCAGCGATGTTGGAACCAGTGACACAAGCTTAGCAAGCTGTTCAACTCGATGCTCTCAAAGTTCACGACCACATTCGGCAAATGTTGCTCATATTGGAAGAGAAGCTGAAGACACTAAGGAAGACATAATGGTGCAAACTGACAAGTTTGCAAAGACGCTTGGAATTAAGTTGCGTATGCCTCGCCAGTGTGGACGTCTAACTCAACGACCAAAGTACCATAGCAAGACGGTGGAAGACTACTATCGGGTCATACTTCAAGGTTCAAGGATAAGAGATATTAAGATACGGGAATAATAGGCTTTGTCTGCCGCCATCTATCTAAATGGCAGTTATGTTTTAACGTCAATGAAGGTCAAATGTAATGTATTTGAAATCATCGCATCTAAAACATACATTTTGACATAAACTTTGTGGCTGTATGTTATGTAGTTCTTGAGATGTGGGAATAATATGCTTTGGCGGGCGCCATATTAAAAAATGGCGGATATAGGCATGTAGACGAAGGTAGAAAGTTGTACTTTTTTAAATCGCTACCCTCCAAGCTATTCAAAAACGTAAACTATACAACTCTGCGTAACATTGTTATTAATATATCATTACATTTGTATTGACGACCGCTATCTTTAAAAATGGCGGATGCGAATGTCGTAGAAGTCCAAAAGTAATAAATATGAAATATGTTACCCCTAACACCTATATTAACGCTCTATGTAAAACAGTTAATAAGATATGGAGAAATTGAATTTGGCGGCCATTTTTTAATGGCCGCCATTTCTGAACGCAGCAAAATCTGGTTCCCTTGGTGTATAAGTGTCTTGCTTTTATAAAAAAAATGCACAATTCCATCATTTTCCTGCACTGTCTCGCTGGATTATACGTATTTGCTGGTCACCCGATGTGCTTTTCTGGCAGGCGGGGAAAGATGGAAACAATTGATGAATTGGTGGTGATGTACATATTGAATCTGTCTAGGCGTACCATTGGAACCAACTGGAATCAATCAGACGACACTAATAAAGAGTTAGTGTCAATCTTGTTATTCATTAAGGTTTATTATTATACATAGTTAGGCCTGTCAGTACCAGTAGAACATTGTTATGGTTAGGCATCCAACGTTTACGCATTCTACCGTCATTCTAGATAAAGTCGCACCTTCAAGCCGATGGCAACCAAACGTGTGGGGCGACTCAAGTGCAACTCGATGATGATATGCGAAAAAGTAAAGCCGAGGTTGAACGGATGAGTATACTGCAGGTGCTTAGCGTGGTAGATTTTTGGGTGCATTTTTCGAACACAAAAACTTAATATATCATCATCCAAAATAAATTAAACGGCTACAAATCTCAGATGTTAGATGCAAATTCTCACGAACTTGCAATCATCAATATTAGCCAATGATGTAGTCCGACCACTTGGGTGAGACCAACCGCAGTAGGCCTATGCGAGCTTCGTTCCTCTCGCTTCGATCATCGAAGCCGCCATTTTTATATTATGATGTCGCCGGAAATGCATTTCGGATGTAATGATATGTCACACGTGTTCGTGATTAGAAGCGCATACATTGGTAAACACAGGCGCGTTTGTTTGTTTGTTTGTTTGTTTGTTTGTTTGTTTGTTTGTTTGTTTGTTATTGATAATTGGCGCTCCCCATATTGACTTAATGACCTTTGGGTCTTTGCCAATTAATAGCCTATATATATATAGTACCCGGAATATATATATATATATATATGTATATATATATATATATATATATACAGACAGCCTGAGTCCTTTTGTCAGAACATTAACGTCCATACCATGGGAGTTTATATACATGTAAATGATCCCAATAATAAGGTTTCATATTTAATAATAATAATAATAGTAAACCATAGCTCCTATATGTGTGAAACAGCTTAGTATCGCGCCTCTCTCCTCCAGTTCATGCGGGATCAGCGGCGAAGTCCGCAAGGCATTCGGCAATCGGCCGTCCGAGATCCGCTATCAGCGATCCGGGGTCGTTCGGTAGGTGTTACTGGGGTGTTACCAGCATAGCGCATGCCGCACAAGACAGCCCTCTCTCAGTGTCAGGATGCGTGTGGTCAAAATACTAACACTGCAGTCTCTCCAAAACCGCCAATTGCACCCCTATTGAGACTCGCCAAAATACCAGCACTTTAGGGTCTCCAAAAATCTCCAATTGCACCCCCTGAAGTTTACCAAAAATATAAACTCTTCAGGCTCTCAATAAACCTCCAATTGTACCCTCACGATCCTTGCCAAAACCTTCAATAGCACTCCCGTTGAAATACCAACACGTCATGCTCTCCCAAAACTACAATTGCACCCCCCCCCCCCGAGGCTCACCAAAATACCAACACTTCAGGATCTCGAAAAACCTCTAATTGCACCACACCTCCCTATGAGGCTCGCCAAAAATACCAAAACTTGAAAGCTTGTGGGCACATTACGTTCCAAACAAAAAGGTCTAGGGTGCATGTTCCTCTCTGGGCCCCCTGGACCCGCCTATATGCACTCCGTCTTCAGACTTCTAGCTGCATCTCTCTTCTTGAGGTTTCAAAAAGCCTCCAACTCCAACAACTTGCAATCATCAATATTAGCCGATGATGCAAGCACCCATGCGACTACTGGATGGGAGTAAACGCAGTATGTGAGCTTCGTTCTTCTCGCTTCGGTCATCAAAATCGTCATGTTTATATATGACGTCACCGCTTTTAATAAGTCACTCATGTCTCCGTAGTATCCGTGATTAGAAGCGCACACACTGGTAAAGACAGACGTTTTGTTTGTTTATTTATGTGTTACAATACGATTTATTAGAACATGGACGCCCATTTGAGTTGAGAGATTGTGATCCCAACTATTTGAGTCCACTACAGGTTAAGTATTTAATACTACTACTAATACTAAAGCAGCATTGCTCCAATGGGGAACGGAACAGCGTATTCTTCCCCCTCTCTCCTCCAGTTCACTCCAGAATTGTTCAGGATCAACGGCGAAGTTTGCGAGGCATTCAGCGATCGGACGTCCGAGATCCGCCATGATCGATCCGGGGTCGTACGGCAGGTGTTGCTAGGGTGTTGCCAGTATAGCGCACGCCGCACGAGACAGACCTCTCTCAGTCAGCGTGTGGTCGGGCCACCTCCATCTTTATGACTTCCACGACGTCGTATACAGAACGGTCGGTAATGACGTTTAATGTGTGTAACGATGGCTGGACACCGGACCGACAGTCGAAGGATCTAGTGTTCGAATTCTGGTGCCGACGACTTGAGCAAGTTCGTTTGCTCACGTTGCATGTGTCTTTCGGATTAGACGCTATAAGCGTGTGTCCCTTTTATCTGGTGTCTTTGTCAAATGAAATAACATATCCCTCAACGGGAAATGATTAAAAAAAAACATGTGGACGGGTTTAACGGGATCTCAGTCTCAAAAAACAAAAGTGCAGCAGAATGATCTCCAAACAGACTGTTTAATACAGATTGTGGCTGCCTAGTGTGAAGAAGATCGTTCTCTGAGCGTATTCATCTTCATAATTAAAACTTGACCGGACCAGAACACGTGCAGGCTTGCCTTCATGCTGCGCGGAAGTCCCGCGTTTTTCCATATACCTACTCAACGTGAATCTGCCAAACGCGATGTCTGTACGATGTTTCACGACTGCAGCAAATCACTATTACCTAGTGTCCGGGACAAAAAGTACCCGAAATTTAATGCTGTTTCGAGTATATATATTAGAGCTTGGGCGGTGGTATTCTATGTAAATCGTGTCTTGTCACGCGATCCGACATCATGCCTGTAAATAATCGGATGAATACATTCTTATATAAATCAATACTTTCGACGTGCGCCTTATGTCGTCAGAGCTTGCGTAAGCGACGACAGCTGACGACAAAGGTAAACAACGTTGTCTCTGCCATCTCACCTCTATGAAGCGAAGCTTGAACTGTGTGTGTTTGTGCGGGCGCCTATGTATGCGCGTGTATGTGAGGGTGTTTGTGTACGTGCATGCCTGCATGCGTGTGCGTGCAAGTGTATGTATGGTCTGATTTGTGAAATTCTTTCTTTAGCTTATTTTATACTGTTTCGATGTGTGTGCGCGCGCTACAAAAGCTACACGAATATCTAGTTTTTCAATATTTTTCATTCTACACGGCAAATTATTGTCAATTGTTTTATACATGTTTTCCTACGTATTCATTAAATTGAGCGCATTGATGTCCACTGCTATCAGCCTATCATTTGCTGTATAATTAACATTTCCCGGCGGACCGTTCAGGACAATCTAGCCATATGTATCTACCAGTGAACGCACACTGCCTTTACTGTCGATATGCTTCACAGGTCTGTTGGTGCATGGCGTATTGCCAAGTTCTATGATTTCTGTTATATTAGTACGCATAATCAAGGATAAATCCGGCAAGATAAACAGTAAAAACAACTGCAGGCCAATAGCACTGGCAAGTTGTTTAACATTTTTGAAAAAATTTTGCTCAGCAGAATGGATGACTTTTTAACAACCAGTTTGATTTTAAAAAGAAGCATGGCACTGACATGTGCATTTATGTACTAAGAGGTTATTGCTAAATATCAAGCCTTAAATAGCTGCTTGTTTATGTGTTTTCTTGATGCATCTAATGCTTTTGACCGTGTAAACCATGCTGTACTTTTTAAAACGCTAATTGACAGAGATGTTCCTGGTTACATTGTTAGAATTCTAGTGTTTTGGTATGCGAACCAATAAATGTGTGTAAGATGGGGCAGTCATGTGTCTGACAGTATTTATGTAAGTAATGGAGTTAGACAAGGAGGTATTTTATCCCCCTATTTGTTCAGTGTTTACGTGGATGATTTATCCACTGTACTTAATGGTTGCATTGTAGGATGTTATGTAGGATATACTTGTGTAAATAATATTATGTATGCTGATGATCTTGTAGTATTTTTTCCGTCCAGCAGGGGATTACAGACCCTTCTCACCGTCTGTGATCAATATGGATTATCTCATGACATAAGGTACAATGCCAAAAAGAGTATGGTCATGATAATTAGAAACAAGAGTTGTATGAATGTTAAATTTCCAAGTTTTATACTTGGTAACGACAAACTATGTGAGGTAGAATCTGTAAAATATCTGGGTCATATCATTTCAAATAGTATGCTAGATGACAATGATATATCTAGGCAATGTCGCCAACTTTATGCACAAGGCAACATGATCATAAGATAATTTCATTGTGTTCAAATGATGTAAAGAAAACATTGTTTACTCCTTTTTGCTCACCTATGTATACTGCCCATCTACGGTGGAATTTTCATAACTATGCAATCAGGAAATTGTATGTCTCTTACAACAATATATTTCGAATGGTTATGACAGATACTGTCGTGCTAGTGAAATGTTTGTTAACAATAATTTATCTAACTATGTCGCTGTTATTAGTAATTGGACATATAGATTTATATGCCGACTGCAGTTCTCAAAAACATTGATTCGTTACATTATTAATAGTGACGTGAAATACATTACTAGAATATGGAAATACTGGTTCAATTCCCTGTATATACATTTTGTTGACGGGTGATTTTTCATTCTATACATTGAAACTATTGTTTAAAACACAGTCTGTGAATAAAGCAATTATTATTATTACCAGAGTACCCGACAAGTGTAAGGCGCGGTGATTGGTGACCATGTAAAACGCCTCATTATTTCGTATTTTAATTCATTCCAACTCTTGGACGATCAACTAGAAAATTAAACTGATGTTGCGATGAAACAATTATGGATGCGACGAGTGGATGAAGATCACCGATATATATATATATCTATATACACACACTATACACACCAGTGATGAGGATAAGCAAATCCATGAAGCTGCCATTTTCCATGTGACGTCACGACACATGGATCCACATTGGTTGTTGCGGGGTATCACCCAAAGAGTATCGCCATTTACAACATTCTAATGTCAGCTGGTACTGCACTCACTGTTCATTACCAAATTTCTCAAACTCCTTTTTTAACGACAGCTCCATATTAAGTGGCCCTAACCCATATGACTTGTTGTCAGACTCAGTGTCTGAAAATGGTGACAACATTGCAGACTCTGAGTCCGAACCTACAAACCGGAACAAACCAACCAACAAGCCTAAATCAAAACCAATTAAGATTATGGTCATTAACTGCAACAGCATACTAAGCACAGATAAACGCACCCAGTTTATGAGTACTGTGGAGGCCGAGGGTCCCGATGTAGTGATTGGCACAGAGTCGCACGTAGATGCATCGGTGTCTGATGGAGAAATATTCCATCCAGGATACGATATCTACCGAAAAGACCGAGACAGGAATGGTGGAGGAGTATTCGTTGCCATAAAGAATTGTTTTATTTCGTCGGGGATGCCCGAGTTTGACTCTGACTGTGAAACTGTATGGGCAAGAATACAGGTGTTCGGGTGCCGGACCCTGATAGTGGGATCATATTATAGACCACCTAACTCCACTATCGATGCACTATCTGGTCTGGAGGATTCGCTAGGCCGTATTAGCTCGAAATATCCAGCGGCAAACATTGTTTTGGGGGGTGATTTTAATATGCCGGGCATCGACTGGGAAACCAAGTCGGTGATCAGAAACCCCCAGTATGGCAATGGTATGAGTCAGAAGCTGATTGATATCTGCAATTACTTTTCATTGGACCAAGTGGTCAGAATACCAACACGCCTCAACAATATACTGGACCTGATTCTTACCACAAACCCTAACCTGTTCAGAAATATCTCTACTATCAACGGAATTAGCGACCATGACATTGTCACCACCGATCTCGACATGAAAGTACCAATGAACAAGAAGAAAGCCAGAACCGTTTATATATATAAACGAGCAAACATTGGTGCCATTAAAAAAGAGTTAGATGAATTTAATATAATCTTGTTTGGAGAGGATTTCAATTTGCGATCAGTTAATGAGAATTGGAATATGTTTAAATTAATTGTACTGGATAGCATGAACAGATTCATTCCCACAAAGAAACTATCAACTAGGAATAATCTTCCATGGATGACAAGACATATCCACAGACTAATCCGCAAGAAACAGAGACTATATAACAAAGCAAAAAAGACACAAAACAATCAGGATTGGGCTGTCTTCAGGAAGCTCCGGACACATGTAAAAACAGAGCTAACCGCTGCGTATCATAACTATATTGATAGCATGCTTGACGTCGAGTGTAATGAAGAAAGGTCAATCCCTAAGACATTTTTGTCATACGTCAAAAATATAAGAAAGGACTTTGTTGGTATACCATCACTGAAAGACCACAATAATCACCTGGTTTCGTCTAGTAAGGGGAAAGCAGATATACTGTCAAAGCAGTACCAAACTGTCTTCACAAAGGAAGATCTTGTCAACATCCCAGTCATGCCTCAGTCACCATATTCCGCAATGCCGGGAATCACAGTCACTGTACATGGAGTACACAAGCTGTTACTCAGACTGAAGCCCGGCAAAGCGCATGGCCCTGACGCAATCCCAAACAAAATTTTAATGGAGACAGCTGATCAAATTGCACCTTGCCTGGCTAGAATATTCCAACAATCCATCGACACGGGTGAGGTCCCCCTTGACTGGAAACATGCTAATATATCAGCAGTATTCAAGAAGGGTGACAAATCAATCGCAGCAAACTATAGGCCAGTATCCCTCACATCAGTATGCTGCAAGCTATTTGAACACATTATCTACAGCAACATAATGGACCATCTGGACTCTAATTAAACATAATCGTAGAGTACCAGCATGGGTTCAGGAATAAACATTCATGTGAGACACAATTAATTGGTGCCACAGAAGACATTGCAAAGAATATAGATAACGGCCACCAAACTGATCTCCTAATACTGGACTTTTCTAAGGCCTTTGACACCGTGCCTCATGCACGCCTTATGAGAAAACTCCAGTATTACGGGGTCAGTGATGGAGTCACCAACTGGATTTCAAATTGGCTAACTGACAGAAAGCAGAATGTAGTAGTAGATGGCGAGTCGTCAGAAGAAGTGATAGTCGAGTCTGGGGTACCACAGGGCACTGTACTGGGCCCACTTTTTTTTTTATTATATGTCAATGATATAGGAGAGGGGATCACCTCTAATATCCGGCTTTTTGCCGACGATTGTATTCTATACAGGTGTATCAATGACAGTAATGACGTAGAAGCCCTCCAGTCCGACCTGCATAGGCTGGTGGACTGGTCTGCAACCTGGCAGGTGCATTTTAATATCAATAAATGCTCAGTTATGCATATCACCAAGAAGAGAACTATCCACCGATCTCAGTATACCATCAATGGAGACAGCCTGGGAACTGTACACCATCACCCGTACCTAGGCGTGGAGTTCTCTGATGACCTCAGATGGAACACTCACATATCCCACCTATCTGCCAAATCTAACCGTATATTAGGTTTTATAAAGAGAAATCTGTATAAATGCTCAGAGAAAACTAAACAATCGGCTTACTTTGCACTAGTCCGCCCTAATCTCGAATACGCGAGCGCTGCTTGGGATCCATACACAAAAAAAAATATTAACGAACTTGAGAAAATACAGCGACGAGCAGCGAGATTTGTAATGGGTAACAACAGTCGGGAAAGCAGCGTAACATTAATGATGAAAACACTCAAGTGGGAGTCCCTAGAGCACCGCAGAGAGGTCAGCCGCCTAGCAATGTTCTATAAATCTGTACATGGAGAAATAGCCCTTCCTTTGCCGAGCCACCTCGTTCACTCAATCAACAACACTCGTGGCCACAGTGAACGATTTATTCAGGTGCCGGCAAGGACTCAGGTTTATGCTAACAGCTTTTTTAATAGAACAGTAAGGAACTGGAACGGACTAACCGAAACAGTTGTGTCTGCAGCCACGGTGGATATTTTTTAATCTAGGCTGGGCAGACGACTCTAAAAATTCCCTGTAGGGCTATGCCATATGCCCCCCGTCCCCTATATTGGCGTAATGACCGTATGGTTTTTGCCAATTATTATATAGACATAGACGTTATCACGTCACCGGAAATGTCTCTTTTGCGCTAAGAATTTCGGACGTTATGCTACGCCACAGTGTCTCCTGGTGCCCGGTAGACAGACATGTGATACTATAGCCTTCTATTTAGTGGGTATTTCGTATATGCCAATGACTGTATGACAACCGACTGATATCCGGTGAAAAGACACCTTTAATTAATCCGAAATGACTAAAATGTTATTGATATTTTCAAGGGAAGCTGTTAAATATGTAGGAGACTGTTAAATTGTGGTGAATGACTGTCTGCTGCCGTCAACTTAAGAATGGTTATAAAACTACTTCATATAAATGTAAGTAAAACAGTAGTTTGCCATCATATGGTACATTTATACTGAAAATAAAATATATGATAATCTTCAATATTAATTTATTTAAGAAGATCGAATCGCTGCAGTTGCTAGAAATAACAAAATGCATACAAATTACGTTAGACTATTGATGCCATAATTCAACTCTATACAAGTATCAGTATTACAACTACAAAATGGTAGGATAGAACCTGCCACCATGAACAAGTGTCACCTATGAGCACCTATATTGATAATCTCCAAACCAGTCTCATCGTTCACCAATGGCAATTTTTTTATAAGTGTTAATATAACGTATTGTCATTTCAGTCTCCAGAACGAGTAATTTTTAATGAATAATATTTAATTAATCACATTTCAAGTTTGGCCATATCACATGCATGCATACATAGCGATCAACCAATGGATGCAATAGCCTGTTTTATCAACCGAACGGCATGTTATTTAACCAGTGTCGTGACAGTACATTGCCTTATTGTAATATTTTCCTTGTTACCAACAGAAACAATTTACATAACAATATATCCTAAACTACATCTGTGATTTCAGTTTTAATCACATTAATTTTATTTCACTTACATAGGTATGCTGCATTTGATATTTTAACTTTAGAATTAAATTCCTCCCAGGAACTTTGTGTCTTCTACCCATATCCCAGTCCTGACGCAGCGTGTGTAGATAACATTCCAACTCTAAGTCTAAACAGCCGTTTGTCTGCCAAAATAGCAGATTGTACTAGACCATCCACCAACCATAACAGCCAAACACAATGCTTCAATTTGGACAGCGCGTTCCCTTCACGTGGATAGTGAATTGTCGCTATAATGATGCCTCATGTCAGGAACAAATGCTTAAAAGGAACAACTTCTACATCCTTGTTCTGGCTTGCATTGTTCTATGTACCTGTTGGCACAAGGAACATCGCATATGTAGCTTGACCAAATTGCCTGTAGTGACAGTCCACACTATGCACAAAACATGGACAAGTTGAACAATGTTCTTTGCATATTATGAGGCTGTATTTGGCACCTTGCAAAGGATACCACTTTGAAACACACTCTGTATATGTTCGTGTATATATAATGACAATCAAGAGCTGCTTCCAGTTTCAAAATGAGACCTGTTTATCAGCTCCCATGCTACTGACACCCCCCACCATTGCAACTCTTAATTGCAATCTGCCGATTATTAAGTTAACCAAAAAATATCATAAAACACAACAGAGCACAAAGATGACAGGCGACAAATGGTGCTGTACTGTCATTTGGAATAATGACACCTTGCATTTGTATAAGCACCAATAGCATCTCCTACAATATAGCAGACTCACACGTTACAGGGTTACAAACATGTGGAACTTGCTTAGGGTGGATGGGGAAAGATTTCCTTATCATCTAAGCATGCAACAGATGTTGTTTTCAAACAAGAATACAGGTATATATTTTTACAAACATTCTGTTGTGACGTAGATAATAATTTGGCGTGATTAGTGTTGGAATTCGGACAACTGATGTTGTTTGTAAATCTTCACTGTTAATCCAGCATTGCATTAGGTTTGTATGCTGCGTAAACAAAGTTTCACATTTAAGCCACATACTGGTGAAAATGAGCTCTTGTATAGCGGAGATACATATACAAGTACTTCCTGTTGGTAAGTCTAGAATACACACCCAGGTATATTAACAGTCACCTGGAAGCTGTTTCTATGTGTAGCGCCACCTTATTTATAAATTAAAAGTACAATCAGATTGTTTTATCATAAAATCATTTTATATATTATGCTACATCTATTGTAATATCTTAACCACCGAAATGCTGTTTTACATTAACTACAATTTATTAATGTATAATTTTAATATTTCACCTTCTATATCATGTTGTTTGTTATGATCGATAATCATAAACACATAATGAAAATGGTCAATCACATTCAAACACTGTGTCATTAAGTGTGGTTAAGATGTTTGAATAGATGGTCTATATTAAATAAAATGATTTTACGATAAAAACCACCAGACCATATACTTTTAACTTGAATATATGTAACTACCATATCACAATATAAATCTAGATAAAAACCAATTAACTACAAAGTGCAACAGCGACTGTCATGAATCCATCATCTTTTATTGTTTCATAAACCGGAAAGACCAGCTTTTTTGAAAATCTGGCACTACGGCGATTAACCAGTGTTATCCATGTTGAGTGCTTGGGCCTAGAATATGCTACAATCTAACAAGTACAATGAACAATGTCCCTTCATCTTGCACTTCTTCTGGAGATGAAAGTACTTCACTTTGACGAGTGAGACGCTTGACAACTTCACGCAATTGTTACATCTTTCTCCGACACCGACAGTCGGACTTTCCTTCGCCATATTTGGCCAAGTGTTTATCGCCATGGCAACAGGACCAGTTGCACTGCCTCAGCAGAGAACTAGCCAATAACTCGGTGCCGCTGCGCCGACTTAGTATCGGTTCTGTCGCTGGGGTCGGCGGCCTGTCAACAGACAACAATAGTTTAATAATATTGCCAAATGTATCCACCCAAAAGAGATAAAACAAAATACTAATGTGTGGACTACGAGACCATTAGTCGAGACCAGGTTTTTTGGCAAAAGCTACACACAGCAGCATCTGTAAGCGTTTTGGTTGATCATGATTATTATTTGTACTATCAGAGCAAGGTTTTGGCCGAAGCTATAGCAGCGTCCGTATGGGTTTTGGCTGATCGAGATCATTGCCTTTGCGAGTTCCAATTTTTCCCATTTCCCTGTGTGGGATCTTTTACTTCCCCCAGCAGCCACCAGCTAGAAAGGATCAACAGCTTTAAGTAACTCTTTCGAAAGACAAGACAAGACAAAATTGGGTGAACAAAATTGCTTCGAATCTTAACTTTTAGGCTCACAGCCCAATGGGGTTAATAGTGTGCACAACTGACTTGGTCAACTCACCCCCATATCCTTGGTAACCTCCCTGTTGATCTCGATCCTTCCCTCTGTACTGGTAGCCCCCTTGCTGATCACGGTCCTTATTCCTGTACTGGTAGCCCCCTTGCTGATCACGATCTTTATTCCGGTACTGGTAGCCCCCTTGCTGATCACGATCCTTCCCCCTGTACCCTTGTTGGTCACGATTCTGGTATCCTTGGTAACCACCTTGCTGACCTAAAAACATAAAAGAATGGGAATCAGCTTCGTTGTTTCAAACTGCCAACTCTCATGTATTCAGGCATTCTTGTAACATCTGTATGATATCTCATACAAGTTAGTCTTTAACTGTCTCAAAAATGCCTCAACTGTATAGTGTCTATGTTACTTAAGTTCCCATGTATAATATGCCCCCATGTATAACATGCACGACTTTTGCAAAATTCTGACATAATTCCTGTATTACCATGTATAATACACATCCCAACTTTTGGCATCATCCCCTCATTTCCCCACTTCTGACAGTTTGCTTTATGTGCGGCTCAGGGTTGGCCACTGTCATTTCATCAAAGTTCATCAGTGTGATTGCCACCGGCACATCGCACACGAAGATGTCACTTCTTGAGTCGTATCTACGCAGTCATTCTTCCACCCGGTGGACACTTGTACGACTACGAATGACCCCCAAGCGGGTGTTTGAAGAACTACATGGAACCCCTAGAGGACTGTCAGGACTGTGTCTCTGCCATGACGTACACACCAAACTGCGTTACCGCGAAACTATCTTTTATGAAATGCATATCTAAGATGCTTACGGCTTGTGATAGAGTATAAAGTGAGTGGTGATGTTTTCTATGCTTTGCCTAAAAAGCTACACATCACGGAGCACATATTTCTGGCTTATATCCAGTCAGAGAACATGTTCTTTAGTGCTAGCACCATGTATAATACACACCCGGACTTTTAAGTAAAATATGAAGGAAAAAAGCTTTCTATTCCTCAAAAGAAATTGAAAAAAAAACTGTTTCTGAGATTTCTTGGGCCTCCAGACACACAATCTGTGGCCCTACACACACCCAGAGTTCGATTTACCCAGTCTTTGCGCACCACAACTCAACGTATATAAAGTATGGCCGGCTTAATAACTGGGATTCACATAATCATAACAACAAAGATATCATTTTTCTTCTGGCGTCAAGCCCAGGCCGTAGTTATATAACAACTGCACATTCACACACGTTACACTAGCTACTGGTTTCTGTCAACTACAACATTTTAGTACGAAGATGTGTACCACATAATTTTGTATTATTTCACAGAAAAATCAGGGGACTGTTTCACAAGTCTGTAAGAAATAAGATTTTCTTTTACAAGAAAATCCATCAGAATCTGTTGTTAAATTTAAGCTTTATGGAAATGCAAAAGCCACTACCGCAACACAAAGGAGTGACACTGCCCCGTGGCACGCCCTAGTGTTAAGGCCAGACACCCCAGGTGAAATGGTGTTTTTTGAAAAAAAATACTGAAAATGGTTTTCTGCCAGATTATTATACCTTTGTATGCATACTATCTATAAAGTTCACTTCTATGACAATGACGTACCTCTAAGTGAGTTTTAATCATGGATCAAGCATGTCGATATCATGTAATGAAATCCATTGTGCAATCTTTGATAGCCATTTTCTCAAAAACTTTTTTCTTCAAATTTCTGCATTTGGAAACGGGATATCTCTTGGAATAATTATGCTATATAAATAATGTTTTCAGTGTTGCATTCAGCATATTCTACTGTGTGCAATGATCAGACACTTTTTTTAAATCATGAATAGTTTGACAAATATAGCCATATTTGTTGCAAAAAAAACCAAGAATTTTTTCGTATTTACAAAAAAATTATTTAAAAAATCAAAACACATTTTTTAAATGCTCTGATTATTGCACAATAGAATCTATAGAGAACATGGATTTGCAAGAATTATAACTATATATGGATTCAATAAAAAATGGCAGTTTTTCCAAATTTGCCAATATTTGCTCAAAATGATGGCCATTTTGTTTGTTACCATGGAAACTGGGGGTCTGGCTGAAAAAAGTTCAATATATATTTAACTCAGTAAGACCCATTTTATGCATTGGGCAGACAAAATTGAACTGTTTGCACAAATTAAAAAATAATCCTATTTACCTGCCGTGTCTGGCCTTAACAGTTTTCAGAAAAAAGACCGCTGTCAATGAGAAAATCTATTTTAAACAGTAACATTCGTCTTATTAGGTCATAAGTATGTTAGTGAAACAGTTACGATACATACACTTGTTATAAAATAGCCAGTATATGGCGCCCACTAGCAGATGATGACAATAACACAGTGTGTGGCGCCATCTAGCAGATGACGAAAACACAGTATGCAGTCTGCCACCTAGCAGTCACTACAAACAACACCATACCCCTACATTACCCCGTGTGACGCAGTAAGCAGGCTTTCTTACCCTGTTTCTGGAAGAAGAAGATGCCTGACTTCGTCTCCATGGTGCGTTCGTTGTAGTCGACGAGAGAGGAGACTTTCTCCGAGAGCTGGAGTGCAAGAGCCTGAAGGTGGGTGGGCTCCGTGCGGTGCATCACCACGGTGTGAGTTGGCTCATCCATCGACGCCTGAAGTAATAACAGTATTTACCGTATTCGTTCTATTAATTATAGGATACCGCTGATGGGACATTGTGAGTAGCATGTTTGTCAATAATGCTATCAATGCATTTGACGCCCTATTGCGTAAGAATGTCTACAGTTTTAGAAAACAGATTCTCAACATTAACAATGACCTGATCAAATGTATGTAGAATTGTACATATATTGTTAATGAGCCAATGTGATCTAGCTGGGCCAAATCTCTGCCTATTATAAGACAGTGATTTTATATTATGTTTTACATATTTAATTTTTTTTTTTATAATGTACAGGTATATTATTATTGATAATCATGTCTATCGGTGTTTTTAAGAATTTATCTTTTATGTGGAATTATTGTTTGTGATAAAGTAATTTTAATAATAGAAAATTTATTTTTAAGAAAGTTATTAACTGTGCATGATGTTAGTTATCGTTTTATTACTGGTAATATATTTAAATGTTATGGTTTGCTGCTTGTGAGTGTATTGATATGAACATGTGCTTGTATGGCCCGACATCACAACACATTCCAATGTTATTATTGTATTGACTACAGTAACAACACATGGCGATAAATATATCTTATGTAATTTTTTTTAACTTATTAACTTTATTTAATGTATTACTTTATATTCTGTTAATTTTTATTTATTTTTATTATTACTTATGTAGTTTTAAAAAGCTATGTATTTTATACCTTTGAAATAAATGTATTCGTATTAAGCCGACAGGACAAATATTTGAGATGCGAAATGTTCAATTTTGCATTCCAGTAAGCATACGGGAGTGTATCCCAATTTTCTGGGTTTCATGGATACAGCTATCTCAGCAGATATAACTGGCAAGCGATTTAGGCATCCACGTATGAGCAAAAAGGTACCAGGACAAATCTGTCAATATTCTTTTCATCACTGAGCTTTGAAACCAGTGTGACATTGGTAGAAATCAAATTACGACGACGGATGTAAAAGTGTAGGTTGGCACTGGAGGCCACTGCCACTGCGTCAGAGGCACCTAATAAGGGATGTATAAGGAAGTCGTGTGGATGTGCCTACTGACCATGAGTTCCTCGTTGATGATCATCTTGTTGATGATGGCGTGTACGATAGGCAGGTTGAGCTCGAACATATCAGCGAGGGTGATGAGGCTGAGTGAGTCGTAGATGGCGCTGTAGGTGAAGAGGTAGGTGCGCAGACTCTCCTCCTTGATCTTCTGGGTCAGCAGTGTCTTCACGGCCACGCCTTTGTAGAACAGCTCCCACACCTGGGGGGAGCAACAACAGTTGACATGGCAACCAGCAACATAAACAGCATCGTCACGGCAACCATCAACACAACTTTGCTG
The DNA here is from genome assembly GCA_963995525.1 of Escarpia spicata. Classification (NCBI taxonomy): domain Eukaryota; kingdom Metazoa; phylum Annelida; class Polychaeta; order Sabellida; family Siboglinidae; genus Escarpia; species Escarpia spicata. The sequence goes on from OZ023213.1 coordinate 32,929,005, forward strand.
TGGTAACTATCAATAAAACAAACTGTCATGGCAACTAGCAACACAAAGAACTTGTCATGGTATGTCAATGCAACAAACACTGTCGTAGCAACCATCACTACAAAGAAGTTGTCATGACAACCAACAAATTAAAGAACTTTGTCATAGCAACCATCAATACAACAAACTTTGTCATGGCAACCATCACTACAAAGAAATTTGTTAATGTCATGGCAACCACCAATGCAACATTACAAACACTGTCATGGCAACCATCAACACAACCAACTTTGTCATAGCAACCATCACTACAAAGAACGTTATTATAGCAATCACCAATAAAAAGGCCTTTGTCACGGCAACCACCAAAACAAAGAACTCTGTCATGGCAACCATTAAAACAAAGAACTTTCTCACGGTAACCATATGGTTAACCAAAGTCATATGGTGTACAAGTGATATGTCAAAATACTCTGCTACTAAAAGTAAAAGGCTTTAAGATCTGTGAAAATGTTTCCGAGATTTCTTGGGCCTCCAGACACACAATCTGTGGCCCTACACACACCCAGAGTTCTATTTACCCAGGCTTTGCGCACCACAACTCAACGAATATAAAGCATGGCCGGCTTAATGTAGCTGGGATTACTTTCGTATAGCTGTTCCCAAAAAATATTTTATTTTATGGTCTATTAGGCACTAGAATTAAACCGATACAAACATTTCCTAACAGTTCATTTTACAAACTAGCCACGACACATATTTAAACATTTACACATCTGCTATTGCTATTGCAAGGCAACATTCTCTGAACCTCATCAAAGAAACAGACAGAATTGTCTCTGAGATTTCTTGGGCCTCCAGACACACAATCTGTGGCCCTACACACACCCAGAGTTCTCTTTACCCAGTCTTTGCGCACCATAACTCAACAAACATAAAGTATGGCCGGCTTAATAACTGGGGTAAAAGTTGTTACCCTTATTCTTGGCAGTTAGTTAACCGAGCGGCTTAATTTTTGTGCCGACTCATCTTTTGTAGGTTGAAATGAGGTCACTTCATACAATGTTTTATTTCCCCTGGTACAGGTAGAAAGAAACTGAAATTAAAACGGCTACGCAGAAAACGAACCCAAGGTGTATTTGCAAAGCTCACAAATTTATAGTAGACATATTAAATTCTATTACATACACAAAGATGAAAAGCTAACAAAATAATTCAAAGTGCAATCTATATTATAATCGTTATAAATGTGATGATTTCTTTATAACTTACATCTGATTTTATAAATACATATGCCATGTCCCTTAAATGTGTCAAGCCAGCAGAATAGATTTAAGTGTAACAAGGTGTTAGTTAATGAAGTTACCACGGAGCAAAACTGGCTAGAGGGTAGTGCAATTCCTTGCAATCATAGTTCGCTTACACACCACGCACACAGACATACACGCCCCATCAGCTGTCACATAAGTAAGTTCACCTTAGCATTCATCTTGTCGTTGATGACAAAGGTGTGGCAGGCATTCCAGTCCCCGACCTTCATCGCCTTCGAGGCAGCGACGACGTGTTCTCTCATGCTCTCTGGCGGCCCGACCAGCGGCTGCTTGTCACTCATGCGCATCACATGGTGGAAGTTCTTGCTGATCATACGACGGCGTGCGTCAAACTCATGAGCTGGGAGAGACCAGCAGCCGGGGAGTTATACATTAGTTCCAACATGTGCAGCTAGACGTTCGTTCACTTTCGAACTGTCACATCCGTATAAAATCGGTGTTATCATACGGAAGTGAAACATGGAAAGTAAATTAAAGGGATAAGTATAGGGAGCTTTAGGTGACTGCTATCAGGTTAGAAACCAAATAACCAAGTCCTTATTTCAATATCATGTGTCAGATGGTGTTCCATACAAACAGCCAAGTGGACAGTTTCATGAAGTATTTGTGCTGGGCATTTAATGAAGATTAAGTAACTTTCAACAGTTGTTCACAATGATACAAGTGTTTCTACAATTGCTCTAGAAGTAGCACAGACATAAATAGGATCCAGGTCTTGACATCAAGGTTTTGTATCCACTTGGTCAGGGGGGCCAGTAGATTAGAAAAGTTATTGGCTCCCAAAAAAATTAGTGGCATGAATTTTGTGGGAGCTTGCGTCATTAGCAATGCACAAATATCGAAAGAACTCAACGGGGTGTTGCTAATCAAATAAGATATTGACTACAGCAAAAAAGAATCAAATATTTTTGTCTACAGTTTCAGGCAAGAACACAAAGTCTGATGCAGGGATAGAAATGATTTAAAACAATGGTTACCAAACGGATTGAAACTTGTGGCTCGTCAGGCCAGTAAAATATGAAAACTGGTGGCCCAAACTTGCCCAGCAGCTTAAAAAAAAGGTGCTGGGTTAGCGTTAATGTCGAGGTCTGCATATAGTGTGACCACAGTTAGATACCCACCGGCCATGTAGGGTATCTCAATGAGCATTGCTGACACGAGGTAGACACACTCGAGCAGCTCCAGGTTGATGTGCATATGGTACGGCATCTGACGGCGCTTCTCAATCTTCTCCTGCTCTGGAGTACGCTCATGTTGACGCTGCAGCAGCAGCCCCTGGTGGCACAACACGCAGTTAACATCGCTTCTTACTCTCGACATTCAATTCATAATATTGAGTATCAATGTTCGTATAATTGACTGATCTGCTATGTCGCGGTTTGCCTATGTCATAGTCTAAATTATGCGTGTGACATCCGTCAAACTTTGCCTTTCCCAACATTGTTGATAACGGTTATATAGTTTAAATACATTGCTATCGCAGCATAACATCTCATAAATCAGGCATTTCCACATAGAGTTGGCATATTAAAAACTTTGTCTTATCTTATTGTCAAAAATAACAACTTTTGGGGCCAGGATTTTAACAAAATATAGGGCAGTATGTTCGAACACTCCACATATTCATCATCCATTATTTGATGGCTTCATGGAGCTTTTGCTAAGCAGCAGGTCACGTGATGGTTAGGTCAATTAAATTTGCAAGGATGCACACACATGCATGCTCACACACACTTGTTCTCCATCCCAAAACAGGCCGATCATACTACTGAATCCCCTCTCAGAATTGGTAATAAATTAATGATTTTATGAAAATTTAAAAAGCAAGTCAAACGATGCACCCAGAATGTGCGAATGTATACATACCAGGTAACGTTGCAACGGTGTAAACGTAAATTGTATTATTTTTAGTTTTAACAAACAAATTTGGTTGGAACACCGGAACATACAAGCAGAAATGAAGCAGTATAAATCATCATATTCGTCAAAGGGCACTTCAGTCGACATGGTGCAAAACCGCCACAAAATCAGCACTCTTGACCCATGATCAGAAAATAAAAATGCCCCTATATATACGAAGCTAAGCGAAACAGTTACTAAACCCCTCTCTGTATGATACAAATTTTGTGTGGTTACTTATATTGCTGTTTTGAGATCATCCCTGAAACCTGCTTAACCAAAATACACACACTAACACACACTAACACACACTCACAAACATGTGCATACAGGCCTACCTGGGCAAGGAGTTCCTTGGCGCGTCCAGAGCTCTGGATGTCAACGAGACAGTTGTGGGAATCCTTGATGGTTCCCTGGCGGAACGCACACAGGCCCAGCTGCACCATCGCACGGTTGTACATGATCTGAAACAAACGTGTCACTCAGTTCACTCACACCACAAAGTTGTTATTCTCTTCTTTTTCGCCGAAGTCCTGGGTGAGGCTGGTCTCGATATTTTGCCTTTTCTTTCTGTTTCCCTTCACTGTTTTTGCACCGATGTTTCCACCAATCGTCTCCACTCTCCTCCACCTTTCACTCTCCTCCCCTCCACCTTTCACTCTCCTCCCCTCTCAGTCTTCGCCATCCACATCTAACACCTGTTTTATTGATGGATTGTGGAAGAGGTCTCAATCTCACATCATTTACCACCAGTCATATGGTGTATGAGTGATATGTCAAAAACTCTTCTACTAAAAGGTTTTAAAAATTGTGAAAATGTCTCTGAGATTTCTTGGGCCTCCAGACACACAATCTGTGGCCCTACACACACCCAGAGTTCGATTTACCCAGTCTTTGCGCACCACAACTCAACGTATATAAAGCATGGCCGGCTTAATAACTGGGATCACTTTCTTATAGCTGTTCCCAAAAATTATTTTATTTTATGGTCTATTAGGCACTAGAATTAAACCGATACAAACATTTCCTAACAGTTCATTTTACAAACTAGCCACGACACATATTTAAACATTTACACATCTGCTATTGCTATTGCAAGGCAACATTCTCTGACCCTCATCAAAGAAACATACAGAATTGTCTCTGAGATTTCTTGGGCCTCCAGACACACAATCTGTGGCCCTACACACACCCAGAGTTCTATTTACCCAGTCTTTGCGCACCATAACTCAATGAATATAAAGCTTGGCCGGCTTAATAACTGGGAACAATTATTGTGTTCAATCATGCCTTCATACAAGGTATAAGTTGTCTACCTGGCACCATTAACTTTCTGTACTCACCTTTCACGAGCAGGAGATAGAGCTTACATTCCACAATCTGTCACACCCATCACACCACACGACATCTACCTGAGCAGGTCGGAGTGGTGCTATCACAGGCAGGATAGAGGCTATCACAGGCAGGATAGAGGCTATCACAGGTAGGAGCATGGCTATTGCAGGTAGGAGTGTGGCTATCACAGGTAGGAGTGGGGCTATCACAGGTAGGAGTGTGGCTATCACAGGTAGGAATATGGCTATCACAGGTAGGAGTGTGACTATCACAGGTAGGAGTGTGGCTATTGCAAGTAGGAGTGTGGCTATCGCAGGTAGGAGTGTGGCTATCGCAGGTAGGAGTGTGGCTATCGCAGGTAGGAGTGGGGCTATCACAGGTAGGAGTGGGGCTATTGCAGGTAGGAATGATGCCATCAGAGGTAGGAGTTAGGCTAGCACAGGTAGGAGTGAGGCTAGCACAGGTAGGAGTGAGGCTATCGCAGGTAGGAGTGGGCTATCACAGGTAGGACTGAGACTATCACAGGTAGGAGTGGGCTATCACAGGTAGGAGTGAGACTATCACAGGTAGGAGTGAGACTATCACAGGTAGGACTGAGACTATCACAGGTAGGAGTGGGCTATCACAGGTAGGAGTGAGACTATCACAGGTAGGAGTGGGCTATCACAGGTAGGACTGAGACTATCACAGGTAGGAGTGGGGCTATCACAGGTAGGACTGAGGCTATCACAGGTAGGAGTGGGCTATCACAGGTAGGAGTGAGACTATCACAGGTAGGAGTGAGACTATCGCAGGTAGGAGTGAGACTATCGCAGGTAGGAGTGAGACTATCACAGGTAGGACTGAGACTATCACAGGTACGAGTGGGCTATCACAGGTAGGACTGAGACTATCACAGGTAGGAGTGAGACTATTGCAGGTAGGAGTGGGGCTATCACAGGTAGGAGTGAGGCTATCACAGGTATGACACTCACCTGCGTAGGTATGTCCGAGTAATGGATCGTATCCTGCAGGTGCGACATGAGCATGAGATCGCGGGCATCGAACCAGCGATCATGCAGTGCGTGATGGTAAACGTGCGAGAGCATGGCGCGGGTACGAATGCGGTCCGTGCTGTCCTTGGCATAGATGTACTTGCACAGTCGGTCCATCACGTAGCGACTGTCATTCTCCTTATCCTCCTACACACATGTACAAGCATGACTTTATTTTGAGACCCATCCACCCGTCATTTGGACGGGCTGAGTTTGTTTTGGACGGGTGAAAATTTCAGGAGCAAAACAGAAGTTATTGAAATTTATGTTAAAACGGCATAATACATTTAGGACACGTTATACATTACTGACTCACCGTTATTTATGTCCATTATGCTTTTAAAATATGTGTCAATGAATGTATTATTGTATATACATTTTTGTACATATATTCACATTTGGACTGGTTTGTATGTGTGCGTGTGTGAACACCCATATCTACCAGGACATTTTTGGACTGATAAAAATGGTATCCTACACAGAAGTGGTCATCTTAGTGATCACCGGGTGAACATAAACTGATAAACATGCTCGTTTTTGGTATGAATATTAATTCTGATCAAACAAATTTTTAAAAAATTATGACAAAATTATATTATGAAAAAACAAGGGATAATTAAACTCCAGTAGACATTATGTCTTTGGAGATCCTATTGTGATGTTTTAGTAAAAACGAGACAATGTTTCTGAGATTTCTTGGGCCTCCAGACACACAATCTGTGGCCCTACACACACCCAGATTTCTATTTACCCAGTCTTTGCGCACCATAACTCAATGAATATAAAGCATGGCCGGCTTAATAACTGGGATTAATCATCTGTTAATTCACGTTCTAAAAATAATCTTAACTGTCTGCAATGAACCATCTAGCTATTGCCTGACTGACACAATTATTTATTGGTGGGTTGCAGATAGAGACCAGCCATATCTGATTGCAAGGCGTATTCACATGACATATTTTATCGCAGATTTTGAAATGTGTATGTAACAAGAGGCAATGTTTCCGAGATTTCTTGGGCCTCCAGACACACAATCTGTGGCCCTACACACACCCAGAGTTCGATTTACCCAGTCTTTGCGCACCATAACTCGATGAACATCAAGTAAGGCCGGCTTAATATCTGGGGTAAATGATTTATGACTGTTCAAGAACAATTTACCTTATTTCAGAGTTTCACAGAGTATTCGTAATAATGCGGTGACGTGGTCACAGTATTTTTGGCGACCTTGTGGCGAATTGCCACCGTTCTAAGTAAAAGTTGTGTTTTGGTGGGAAATATGTGTTTTTTGCATATCTTATGTTTGTAGGAATGTGGGCTCTGAGAAACACGGTACAAGGGTTCAGTGTCGAATTAGGTTTGGATTTTAGAGCTCACATTCCTATTAATGTAATTCCTAGAGGCCACACGATAAGCAGTCCACTTTAAATAAATAAACGTCATTCATATGGCCAATTTCAATTCTCTGCTACGTTTGACTTGTGTTGTTTATTACATAAATGACATTTGTTACAAAGTAAATTTGAAAGTTTTTCGCATTAGCACAAGTTATGTGAAACGTCCTCAACTGATCAGCACTCTTCAAAATAATCACAGAAATATGCGTAACATTACCAACAATAAATTTACATCTGTCTATCATAAGGTAGGAACCATAAGAGCGCTAAAAACCCTTAACAGTGAAGATTGAAAAATATAGGCTTTTTCCATGAAAGGCTGACGCTTAGATGTAAACCATGTTGGAGGTAATTGGGTAGCCACTACCCGAAAATGGCCATATAACAAATATGCCATATCTCTGTTAATACTGAACATATCTTAATGATTCTTAACAATTGAATGATCATACATACAGTTGTTACCTCAGAATAATTGTTAAGGATGAATGCCCCTCTGTCACATTAGAAACGTTCATTGTCATGGTAACACACAAGCAAATGAGTCCACATTTCTCATATCATATACCATTCATTTATACAATTAGTACTCCAAATTTGGTTAAGATATGTTCAGTATTGACCGAGATATGGCCTATGGCCGTTTTCGGGTAGTGGCTACCCTTAACATGTGTACACCAGCTTGAATAAAGTTAGATACTGGTAGGTGTTTTTTTCATCTAAAATTTAACAAATGTTTGTTTCTAAAAGTGTTTATGCACGTGATATTGACAATGGCAAACCTCATGACTAACATACTTTGTTGAAGTCCATCAAAGCAGATGTCTCTGAGATTTCTTGGGCCTCCAGACACACAATCTGTGGCCCTACACACACCCAGAGTTCGATTTACCCAGTCTTTGCGCACCATAACTCAATGAATATAAAGCATGGCCGGCTTAATAACTGGGATCACTTTCTTATAGCTGTTCCCAAAAATTATTTTATTTTATGGTCTATTAGGCACTAGAATTAAACCGATACAAACATTTCCTAACAGTTCATTTTACAAACTAGCCACGACACATATTTAAACATTTACACATCTGCTATTGCTATTGCAAGGCAACATTCTCTGAACCTCATCAAAGAAACAGACAGAATTGTCTCTGAGATTTCTTGGGCCTCCAGACACACAATCTGTGGCCCTACACACACCCAGAGTTCTCTTTACCCAGTCTTTGCGCACCATAACTCAACAAACATAAAGTATGGCCGGCTTAATAACTGGGATTAATGGAATCAGACTCTGTATTTGCAGCGGCAGGTTGTAAACACTTAGACTTTACAACAGTATAACACTCACCGGTTCATTTGGGTCTCTCTGCACTGCGGTGTAGTCAAACTGGAAGAAGATGATTATTACATATGACTAAGCAGTACACTTTTCTGAGTAAAGTTGCACGAAAACAACTACAAACTTAGTCCTTTCTACCTCGTTTACATGCCTGGGGAGGTAGAAGGTCCCACACAGGGAAGTGAAAAAACCTGCAATGGACTTACTGTCAGTCTACAAAAACCTGCTACCAAAAATGCTCCAACAATGGAATAAGGGATACTGGCGCTACATTCTCCCAATAAGTGTCCAACTTGAAAGGAAGAATCTACAAAGTATCTCCAATTACATTATATGTTATTTACCTCACCAGAAATTGTAATCACTGAATACTTCATCCGTGTCCCACGATGTGCATTATGGTTATGTGACATACTGTCATTCTGCTGATAAAAGCCATCAGACTTGACCAAAATATTAGGAAATGAAAATAAAGTTTCTTGTAAGGTGAGCAATTTCAAAGAATATAGCCAATAAATATATGTATATAATGAAGTATCTTGAGTTAGTCTGATATGTTGCCACCAACCTTGTAGTAGAGGTGTCCGATATGTCGTAGGTAGACGCGGCAGATCTCCTCGACCGTGATTGGACTGAGCTCCTCGTCAGCCAGTAGCTGACTCTCAAGGTATTTCTGGAGATCATTGATGATCTCACAAATCTTCGTCTCATCCTTCAATCTGCACAAGGATCATTAGAATTATCAGCACGTCCGAATGGATCAATTTTAGTTTTTGCGCATGTCCAACTGTACTCTTGGGAAGTATATTCTGCATCAACCTTTTAGCAAGCTATTGATGCTACAATAGATGAAACAGAGACAATGTTACCCTTTGTAACAACATGTGCACCTTAGCCTGTTCTTACAGACCCCTCCTCAAAATCAAATCAAATTTTATTTTGCAACAACAACATAATAAAACAACCATTTAAAACACAACTGTGTTGCATGGTGGCCACATGGCATGTTAAATGTTGTCTTGCTGTGGATAAACTACGATATGTAATATATATATATATATCTATAACATGATGATTATGTCACGAGTGTATGATTTATATGACAATGGACTTTGGGGTGCAATGGAAATTGTTTTTATTATAGAACATTACTGCTTGAAAATAATTGTAAGAGATTTGTCCGAATCCTAAGGTAGATATAAAAACCTCTAATTACATTCTTGGATTTATCCTCTTCTACAAGGTGAAGCTAGTGATTATGCACAGCATAGATGTGATGCAGGTCAAAATAACTAAAAACTGGTTAAGTTCTGGATAAAAACAGTGCTACACTGTAATGTTGGCTAAAAAGCAAAGTGCTTAAACGTCTAGAGTAGCCAACCTTCCCTTGAAGGTGTCTGGGGTTGGGGGTGTGACTAAACGTCCAGAGTGGCCAAACTTCCCTTGACGGTGTCTGGGGTTGGGGATGTGACTAAACATCCAGAGTGGCCAACCTTCCCTTGACGGTGTCTGGGGTTGGAGATGTGACTAAACATCCATAGTGGCCAACCTTCCCTTGACGGTGTCTGGGGTTGGGGATGTGACTAAACGTCCAGTGTGGCCAACCTTCCCTTGAAGGTGTCTGGGGTTGGGGATGTGACTAAACGTCCAGAGTGGCCAAGCTTCCCTTGAAGGTGTCTAGGGTTGGAGATGTGACTAAACATCCAGAGTGGCCAACCTTCCCTTGACGGTGTCTGGGGTTGGGGATGTAAATAAACATCCAGAGTGGCCAACCTTCCCTTGACGGTGTCTGGGGTTGGGGATGTGACTAAACGTCCAGTGTGGCCAACCTTCCCTTGAAGGTGTCTGGGGTTGGGGATGTGACTAAACGTCCAGAGTGGCCAAGCTTCCCTTGAAGGTGTCTAGGGTTGGGGATGTTACTAAACGTCCAGTGTGGCCAACCTTCCCTTGAAGGTGTTTAGGGTTGGGAATGTGACTAAACGTCCAGAGTGGCCAACCTTCCCTTGAAGATGTCTAGGGTTGGGGATGTGACTAAACGTCTAGAGTGGCCAACCTTCCCTTGAAGGTGTCTAGGGTTGGGGATGTGACTAAACGTCCAGAGTGGCCAACCTTCCCTTGAAGGTGTCTAGGGTTGGGGATGTGACTAAACGTCCAGTGTGGCCAACCTTCCCTTGAAGGTGTCTGGGGTTGGGGATGTGACTAAACGTCCAGTGTGGCCAACCTTCCCTTGAAGGTGTCTAGGGTTGGGGATGTGACTAAACGTCCAGAGTGGCCAACCTTCCCTTGAAAGTGTCTAGGGTTGGGGATGTGATTAAATGTCCAGAGTGGCCAACCTTCCCTTGAAGGTGTCTAGGGTTGGGGATGTGACTAAACGTCCAGAGTGGCCAACCTCCCCTTGAAGGTGTCTAGGGTTGGGAATGTGACTAAATGTCCAGAGTGCCCAACCTTCGCTTGAAGGTGTCTAGGGTTGGGGATGTGACTAAACATCCAGAGTGGCCAACCTTCCCTTGAAAGTGTCTAGGGTTGGGGATGTGACTAAACGTCTAGAGTGGCCAACCTTCCCTTGAAAGTGTCTAGGGTTGGGGATGTGACTAAACATCTAGAGTGGCCAACCTTCCCTTGAAGGTGTCTAGGGTTGGGGATGTGACTAAACGTCCAGAGTGGCCAACCTTCCCTTGAAGGTGTCTAGGGTTGGGGATGTGACTAAACGTCCAGAGTGGCCAACCTTTGCTTGCAGGTGTCTGGGGTTGGGGATGTGACTAAACGTCCAGTGTGGCCAACCTTCCCTTGAAGGTGTTTAGGGTTGGGAATGTGACTAAACGTCCAGAGTGGCCAACCTTCCCTGGAAGATGTCTAGGGTTGGGGATGTGACTAAACGTCTAGAGTGGCCAACCTTCCCTTGAAGGTGTCTAGGGTTGGGGATGTGACTAAACGTCCAGAGTGGCCAACCTTCCCTTGAAGGTGTCTAGGGTTGGGGATGTGACTAAACGTCCAGTGTGGCCAACCTTCCCTTGAAGGTGTCTGGGGTTGGGGATGTGACTAAACGTCCAGAGTGGCCAACCTTCCCTTGAAGGTGTCTAGGGTTGGGGATGTGACTAAACGTCCAGTGTGGCCAACCTTCCCTTGAAGGTGTCTAGGGTTGGGGATGTGACTAAACGTCCAGAGTGGCCAACCTTCCCTTGAAGGTGTCTGGGGTTGGGGATGTGACTAAACGTCTAGAGTGGCCAACCTTCCCTTGAAGGTGTCTAGGGTTGAGGATGTGACTAAACGTCTAGAGTGGCCAACCTTCCCTTGAAGGTGTCTGGGGTTGGGGATATGACTAAACGTCCAGAGTGGCCAACCTTCCCTTGAAGGTGTCTAGGGTTGGGGATGTGACTAAACGTCTAGAGTGGCCAACCTTCCCTTGAAGGTGTCTGGGGTTGGGGATGTGACTAAACGTCCAGTGTGGCCAACCTTCCCTTGAAGGTGTCTAGGGTTGGGGATGTGACTAAACGTCCAGTGTGGCCAACCTTCCCTTGTAGGTGTCTAGGGTTGGGGATGTGACTAAACGTCCAGAGTGGCCAACCTTCCCTTGAAGGTGTCTAGGGTTGGGGATGTGACTAAACATCTAGAGTGGCCAACCTTCGCTTGAAGGTGTCTAGGGTTGAGGATGTGACTAAACGTCCAGTGTGGCCAACCTTCCCTTGAAGGTGTCTAGGGTTGGGGATGTGATTAAACGTCCAGTGTGGCCAACCTTCCCTTGAAGGTGTCTAGGGTTGGGGATGTGACTAAACGTCCAGAGTGGCCAACCTTCCCTTGAAGGTGTCTAGGGTTGGGGATGTGACTAAACATCTAGAGTGGCCAACCTTCGCTTGAAGGTGTCTAGGGTTGAGGATGTGACTAAACGTCCAGTGTGGCCAACCTTCCCTTGAAGGTGTCTAGGGTTGGGGATGTGATTAAACGTCCAGTGTGGCCAACCTTCCCTTGAAGGTGTCTAGGGTTGGGGATGTGACTAAACGTCTAGAGTGGCCAACTTTCCCTTGAAGGTGTCTAGGGTTGGGGATGTGATTAAACGTCCAGAGTGGCCAACCTTCCCTTGAAGGTGTCTAGGGTTGGGGATGTGACTAAACGTCCAGTGTGGCCAACCTTCCCTTGAAGGTGTCTAGGGTTGGGGATGTGATTAAACGTCCAGTGTGGCCAACCTTCCCTTGAAGGTGTCTAGGGTTGGGGATGTGACTAAACGTCTAGAGTGGCCAACTTTCCCTTGAAGGTGTCTAGGGTTGGGGATGTGATTAAACGTCCAGAGTGGCCAACCTTCCCTTGAAGGTGTCTAGGGTTGGGGATGTGACTAAACGTCTAGAGTGGCCAACCTTCCCTTGAAGGTGTCTAGGGTTGGGGATGTGACTAAACGTCCAGAGTGGCCAACCTTCCCTTGAAGGTGTCTAGGGTTGGGGATGTGACTAAACGTCCAGTGTGGCCAACCTTCCCTTGAAGGTGTCTGGGGTTGGGGATGTGACTAAACGTCCAGAGTGGCCAACCTTCCCTTGAAGGTGTCTCGGGTTGGGGATGTGACTAAACGTCCAGAGTGGCCAACCTTCCCTTGAAGGTGTCTAGGGTTGGGGATGTGACTAAACGTCCAGAGTGGCCAACCTTCCCTTGAAGGTGTCTAGGGTTGGGGATGTGACTAAACGTCCAGTGTGGCCAACCTTCCCTTGAAGGTGTCTGGGGTTGAGGATGTGACTAAACGTCCAGTGTGGCCAACCTTCCCTTGAAGGTGTCTAGGGTTGGGGATGTGACTAAACGTCCAGAGTGGCCAACCTTCCCTTGAAAGTGTCTAGGGTTGGGGATGTGATTAAACGTCCAGTGTGGCCAACCTTCCCTTGAAGGTGTCTGGGGTTGGGGATGTGACTAAACGTCCAGAGTGGCCAACCTTCCCTTGAAGGTGTCTAGGGTTGGGGATGTGACTAAATGTCCAGAGTGGCCAACCTTCGCTTGAAGGTGTCTGGGGTTGGGGATGTGACTAAACGTCCAGTGTGGCCAACCTTCCCTTGAAGGTGTCTAGGGTTGGGGATGTGACTAAACGTCCAGAGTCGCCAACCTTCCCTTGAAAGTGTCTAGGGTTGGGGATGTGATTAAACGTCCAGTGTGGCCAACCTTCCCTTGAAGGTGTCTGGGGTTGGGGATGTGACTAAACGTCCAGAGTGGCCAACCTTCCCTTGAAGGTGTCTAGGGTTGGGGATGTGACTAAATGTCCAGAATGGCCAACCTTCCCTTGAAGGTGTCTAGGGTTGGGGATGTGACTAAATGTCCAGAGTGGCCAACCTTCCCTTGAAGGTGTCTAGGGTTGGGGATGTGACTAAACGTCCAGAGTGGCCAACCTCCCCTTGAAGGTGTCTAGGGTTGGGAATGTGACTAAATGTCCAGAGTGGCCAACCTTCGCTTGAAGGTGTCTAGGGTTGGGGATGTGACTAAACATCTAGAGTGGCCAACCTTCCCTTGAAGGTGTCTAGGGTTGGGGATGTGACTAAACGTCCAGAGTGGCCAACCTTCCCTTGAAGGTGTCTAGGGTTGGGGATGTGACTAAACGTCCAGAGTGGCCAACCTTTGCTTGAAGGTGTCTGGGGTTGGGGATGTGACTAAACGTCCAGTGTGGCCAACCTTCACTTGAAGGTGTCTGGGGTTGGGGATGTGACTAAACGTCCAGTGGCCAACCTTCCCTTGAAGGTGTCTAGGGTTGGGGATATGACTAAACTTCCAGAGTGGCCAACCTTCCCTTGAAGGTGTCTAGGGTTGGGGATGTGACTAAACGTCCAGTGTGGCCAACCTTCCCTTGAAGGTGTCTAGGGTTGGGGATGTGACTAAACGTCCAGAGTGGCCAACCTTCCCTTGAAGGTGTCTAGGGTTGGGGATGTGACTAAACGTCCAGAGTGGCCAACCTTCCCTTGAAGGTGTCTAGGGTTGGGGATGTGACTAAACGTCCAGTGTGGCCAACCTTCCCTTGAAGGTGTCTGGGGTTGGGGATGTGACTAAACGTCCAGAGTGGCCAACCTTCCCTTGAAGGTGTCTGGGGTTGGGGATGTGACTAAACATCTAGAGTGGCCAACCTTCCCTTAAAGGTGTCTAGGGTTGGGAATGTGACTAAACGTCTAGAGTGGCCAACCTTCCCTTGAAGGTGTCTAGGGTTGGGGATGTGACTAAACGTCTAGAGTGGCCAACTTTCCCTTGAAGGTGTCTAGGGTTGGGGATGTGATTAAACGTCCAGAGTGGCCAACCTTCCCTTGAAGGTGTCTAGGGTTGGGGATGTGACTAAACGTCTAGAGTGGCCAACCTTCCCTTGAAGGTGTCTAGGGTTGGGGATGTGACTAAACGTCCAGAGTGGCCAACCTTCCCTTGAAGGTGTCTAGGGTTGGGGATGTGACTAAACGTCCAGTGTGGCCAACCTTCCCTTGTAGGTGTCTAGGGTTGGGGATGTGACTAAACGTCTAGAGTGGCCAACCTTCCCTTGAAGGTGTCTGGGGTTGGGGGTGTGATTATGTACTGGGGCAGCTGGTTCCACTGGTGGTTACCCGCTTACAAACAGCTCCTGCTGAACATGTACCTGGAATGTGACTTACCGTAGTACTTCAACTAGTCTGTGAAAAAAAGGTTAGGTAACTTGAGAAACTTCCACTGAAATGACAGCAGTGAGTGAAGTAGCGACGGAGGTGAACCCACCTGTCAATGTACTCGGTGCTGTGGGCGTCACAGGCCTGCAGCATCTTCACAAACTCATCGTCCATCCGCTCCACCATCGTGAGGATACAGCCACGGATACAGTACGGAGCCTTCTACAACACAATGTTAACATCATGGTCAGCACATCTCAGTTGATGCATACATACAGCCACATATATAGAACATGCATTAAGGATACGCCACAGATATAGAACATGCATACAGGATACAGCCACAGATATAGAACATGCATACAGGATACAGCCACAGATATAGAACGTGCATTCAGGATACGGCCACAGATATAGAACGTGCATTCAGGATACAGCCACAGATATAGAACGTGCATACAGGATACAGCCACAGATATAGAACATGCATACAGGATACAGCCACAGATATAGAACGTGCATTCAGGATACAGCCACAGATATAGAACATGCATACAGGATACAGCCACAGATATAGAACATGTATACAGGATACAGCCACAGATATAGAACATGCATACAGGATACAGCCACAGATATAGAACTTGCATACAGGATACGGCCACAGATATAGAACGTGCATTCAGGATACAGCCACAGATATAGAACGTGCATACAGGATACAGCCACAGATATAGAACATGCATACAGGATACAGCCACAGATATAGAACATGCATACAGGATACAGCCACAGATATAGAACATGCATACAGGATACAGCTACAGATATAGAACATGTATACAGGATACAGCTACAGATATAGAACATGCATACAGGATACGGCCACAGATATAGAACATGCATACAGGATACGGCCACAGATATAGAACATGCTTACAGGATACAGCCACAGATATAGAACATGAATACAGGATACAGCCACAGATATAGAACATGCATACAGGATACAGCCACATATATAGAACATGCATACAGGATACAGCCACATATATAGAACATGCATTCAGGATACAGCCACATATATAGAACATGCTTACAGGATACAGCGACAGATATAGAACATGAATACAGGATACAGCGACAGATATAGAACATGAATACAGGATACAGCCACAGATATAGAACATGCATACAGGATACAGCCACATATATAGAACATGCATACAGGATATAGCGACAGATATAGAACATGCATACAGGATACAGCCACAGATATAGAACATGCATTCAGGATACAGCCACATATATAGAACATGTTTACAGGATACAGCCACAGATATAGAACATGAATACAGGATACAGCCACATATATAGAACATGCATACAGGATACAGCCACATATATAGAACATGCTTACAGGATACGGCCACAGATATAGAACATGCATTCAGGATACGGCCACAGATATAGAACATGCATACAGGATACGGCCACAGATATAGAACATGCATACAGGATACAGCCACAGATATGGAACATGAATACAGGATACAGCCACATATATAGAACATGCATACAGGATACAGCCACATATATAGAACATGCTTACAGGATACAGCCACAGATATAGAACATGCATACAGGATACGGCCACAGATATAGAACATGCATACAGGATACGGCCACAGATATAGAACATGCATAAAGGATACAGCCACAGGTATAAAATGGAGTTGTCCATCACATAAACATCACACTCTACAATCTCAGTTCGTGCACGCATATGTATAACTGCATGAAATTACATTTTTTCTTTTTAATTATTTTGTAAAATGAAATACACTTCTAAATGTCCTGTGCATGAAATCATAAAAAATATGTGTACAAATGTTAATGTACATTTAGCAGTACTGTAAATAATTGTACAATACAAAACAACATGATATAATAAAAACATGATTAATCGCAAAACGGACACATTTTTTGTGATAAACGCTTCACTTACCTACGTTTATCTGCAGAAACCTAGAACGACACAGAAACGTCAACTTACACCCGTGAAGCTTTCAGAATCTTCACTGATATTTGACCCACAAATGATCTCGTCCCCCGAGGCTGCTAGGATGGCGAGTAACTCCGCCACGCAGGCAACGCACCTGAAGAGTACAAGACACAAACTTAGCACTAGTTCTCTCAAGGCTGGTATACACTGGCATTTTCACCCGACCCGACCAGTGCTAACTGATACCGACTGAGTCATACTTGAAGCAGGTGTGATGTCTTCATCATATAAACTTAAAAACTTTCAAATACGTTAGACTGACACCGACCAGCCCCCCGACCGACACAGCTGATTGAAAGTTTACGTGGTTATGTCGTCTCATCGGCTTCAAGTATGACTCAGTTGGTGTCAGTTGATCTTGTGTATACGCTGCAGTCTGGGAGTGTTGTCTGACAAAAAGTGCCATTGTATCCTGGTCTTTACAGATAATTACTCTAAGCTAACTGACATAGTGATCATAAAACATGTAGTAGTCTTCTAAATCTACCGTTTATTTATGGTTGTTAATCAAGAATATTTGCACGTCAAAAGCTAAGTACACCTTCTGCTGTGCCTTGTGCATTTGTACAAGCATCGTGTTTCCATGGTTACGCGACTAGGCCAGCACACACATACACTAAGCAATTAACCTGCGCGCGTGGCTCAACAAAAGTAGCCCCATTTAGGTTGTGGTTTGGCGTAGTATCAACACACAAAGCAGATGCCATCGAATTTGTTGTGCTTGCGGACAAACATTCCTGGCCAAATTTTGCATGACACCACACACCAGTGCATAATTTGTGGCTGTAATTACATTTTTAAATTGGCTAAACAACTGTTAAGTTTTGTCGATTTGCAGAGCAGGATACATTGCACGACTGATGAGTTTTAAGGCAAATAAACGCAGAAGAGTTGTGACAAAGGTCTAGCAAAGTCAGCCTGCCATAACATCACATTTTCATGACGTACTTGTCCCACATTTCCGGCTTCATGCAGGTGGCGATGTTAGGGTTGTAATCGAAGATGGACGCGACTATGTGGAAGAGAATCTTGATGTCCATTGCCGTGCCGAGACTCTTCGCCTTCGCGATGTTGCGCAGTTCCTCGAGCAGGCTCAACTGACCGGACCGGTCTGTGCCTTTCTTGCCCCGCACCGAGATGATCTCCGACAGCTTCTTCAGCACGTTCTCATGCGTGATCTCTGCATCCTTGCTGAACATCTTCGGTTTCTCCTACAAGTGCACACCATCAACAATTAAATTTCAAGCACTTCAGAATAAAAATCAGGATAATAATGGCCACCTCTGAAGCAAAAAGACAACTCTGTCTTACGGTTTTGAATAAGTTCATCAGAGCGGTCATTGTAGCTGAATAATTGTTTTGTTTTTTACTTTCTCTTTTCGTTACAAAACTATTTCAAAAGTTATCAGGCTTAAGAACTTTATATTAATTAATAAATGAAACAATAACTACAGACAGCCTCCTTTTAACACTTTAACCATTTCAATACGTCAGGCCGGAATTCTGGCCTCACTGTCTGTGACGCTTCAGTACGACAGACCGGTTATTCGGCATTGACGATATCTGCTATTCAAATCGTTTTACTCACAATTATCTACTACCGTACTACGTGGAGCCACTTGTTGTGTACGGGTGTCAAGGCGAATAAATTAGCTATTCAGCATTGGTCATCGTTTATTATCGCTCAATAATAGTTTATGGAGATTTTCGTTGTTTTTAATGATGGACTATCAAAATCTGGGCTGGCCACAATGGCGGACTGCATTACTTCAACTAGCGATTTACCACCGTATGTTTTGGACAGATTATTTGATAGTTTTAGCGAAGAATCTTTGTTGGAGGTTGACGATCGACACAATAATGTCATTAACGATGTCGGCAATCATAGTAAACAACTGTGTTCAGCAACTGCAAAAATGTTGAAATCTTGGTGGGCATCTCGGATTGCTCGTTACCATGACAACGGAATGTAAAATGAGATGGCTAATTTTACTCGCTGATTATCATACTTTCCAAAAATATATAACATTCCTATTCATGAAATGCATTTTTGTTGCTCAAATCTTGACTCGAAGTGAGGTACCTGGTAGTCCGTTGTCATGCATATGCACTGGGAATACAGTATTCAGTGGTCACAGGCTGTAGTACTCAAATGGTTAAACATCTCATGCAATACCTTACCGAATATTTAAGCATTTAATCTGCAGGCATTTTAATTATTAGCCACTGTGAAGTGGCTTGATTACAAATCTCTTACCTAAATACACTAAATTAAAAAGTAAAGTTCTTATATAGTGCAGTATCCAGTCCACAGGACTGCTCAAAGCACTTTACACTTTACTCCCTGGCAGACCTGTTCAATAAAAAAACCATGTCGTCTTCTCTGGGAAACATCAAGCCAAGCTGCAATTAATGCGTGGAGACTATTCGTACACAAATATCCACCACTGTCTATAGCCAGGTACTCATTCACACAGCCGAGTGAACTGGAGCAACATAGAGCGAACAAACTTGCCTAAGGTTTGACATCGCAGCACAGGAGGTTCGCTCTAGCCACCGCACCACTAAGTTGATATAAAATAAAAGTATTATTAAATGTGATGGCTATGACTCGGGAAAGGGTTCTTACCATGGGAGCGGAGGCGCCACCCTTCACCTCCTCCCAGTCTCCCTCATCCTCATCTTCCACCTCCTCCGTGCGCACCACCTTGGGCGCCGCCCGCCGCTTCTCCTCCTTCCTCTTTTTCTTCTCATCAGTCTCAACTGTCGTCCTGATTCAGGGTGACACATGGTGACGAACACGATATGTTGCGATACATAGTGACACACACAACACAATGACGCATGTGACAAAGAATGACAAACATGACAAAGTGTGACACACACTACATACGACAAACTGTGACACACGCGACAAAGTGTGACACATGCGAGAGTGACACACGCGACAAACTGTGACATGACAATGTGGGACAGACATGACCGTGTGACAAGAACAACAGAAATTACAAAGTGTGCCATACATGACAAAATGCGACGAACACAACATCAGTTTACACTGCACCTCAGCTAATACAGGTAGCACCAAATGTAGCATCACAAATCTTCCACAATAAGATCCAATTAGAGAAATTAATTTAAGCCTAAGTTTTACCATGATCCATTCAGCATTTGAGTAGCACACAAGCTGTGATAATGTTACATTTCCTGTTTTGAATGAAAGGACCCAGAGAACTGTGAGAGTGACACACAGAAACTGGATGTACGTACTTCTTGAGGAAGTGGTCCGCTGTCATTGGGCCTGTGTACTTGTTGTAGTTGTCGTCAGAGCCATCCGAGTCACTCGAACTCATGTACCACATGTCGTCAGAGTCCGAACCAGCCTAGCAACATCAACAAGGCGACAGAGTGTGACAAGTTGCCTTGACAACATAAATATGAGTCATTCAGACCTGTTGCCATGGCAACAGAAACATGGTGTCTGTTGCCATAACCATGGCAGCAGAATCATGGCATCAGAGTATGATGTTGTCTTGGCAACAGAAACATGGAGCCAGTCTGACCTGTCGTCATAGCAACAGAAGCATGGTGTCAGAGTCTGACCTGTTATTATTATTATAACTTTTACATTGGTAACATACACATGGAGCCAGTGATTGACCTGCCTCCCTAGCAACTGAAACATGGAGTCAAAATGTGACATGTTACCATAGCAACCGAAACATGAAAGTCAAACACATAACAAGAGAGCTTCTTACATCGTCAGCCTTTGGTTCTGGCTTTTTGGTCACGACTGGTTCAGTCTTCTTGAACATGTCAGCCGCGCTCTCCGTGTTCTTGTCTTCATCTTCACTGTCCTCATCGGACTCTGTAGTAATAATAAGGTAACTTCTTTTGCGCCTAAATCCTCAGAAATCAGTTATTCACTTACCCATCACAAATCGAGTTTACTGATGGTCAAATCTGTAACATGTGCAATCAGTTTATAAAGGTGTATTTTTTTCAAAATGCTCAATAAAATTTACTCCGATCACTGACGTCTACTGCAAAAATTATTTTGCGGTGACGAATCACATGACACATATAAAATGATTAAGAAAATAGTTTTTAATATAGAAATTGCAATTAAAATATGGAAACGCCACGCACCCGAAAAGGTGCAAGACACATACAAAAATGGAACCTACAAATTAGGTTACCACAACACACAAGGAATAAGTTTATTGGGCAAACAAACTGGCATGTATTGGTGCCTTGTAACCAGATATAACACCTACCACTTCCAGCGGACACCTCATCTTGCAGATCAGGTTTCTGAAACCCACACAACATGTTACAGGAACTGTACAATGATTTTCACCAAATAACTAATGGACAGGTAGTCGGGCGTTTGTATAAACAAAATACCTAAATTCTCTTTAAAATTAACTTTGTTGCAGATCATTTTTTAAGCTTAACTAGCGTACACACTTGCACGGCACAACAAACCACGGGCAGAATTAGCACCTTTACAATATTTTGATACTCGTTTCCACTGTAATGCCCCTGGAGAAGAATGATTAACCATTCAAATGATTATCTTACATGGTAGAAAGGCCCGCTAGAAAAAACACATATATTTCTAAATAATTATCGTAGTTTTATTTAAAATACATCCCCAACTGCCAAAATCAGAGGCCAATTGTGAAAGAAGACAGAAAGAGGCAAATGGACCTCGACACCACAAAGATGCACTAACTCCCAATGTTACCATAATTAATATACTGACTGCAGCAACACATTTACTGCATAGTATAATATAAAACATTGAGTGGTAATCTGATACACAGCTAGATGAGGTTTCCCATAAGGAACTATTAACACACCTAACTAACTGATCTGGCACTGAAACACTGTAAGCCACATACCTCCTTGTATTCGGTGATTTGCGATTCAAAATCACGGTTGTACTTGCGCAGTTTTGTGCGAAGCGCTGTCAGACCCTTGGCATTGTACTTGCTCATTGCCTTACGACCCACCTTGTCCTCCCAGCACTAAAACACCGCCAACTTGGTACATAGTTTGGTTGACACCATCTCTCTGTATTCTTACCAGATCAACATCAACTTAACAGAATTCCAAAATGTTTTGAATTTTCAGTTATTATGTCGTAATTTTCCCGTATAAAACAAAGTAGTTGTGCTCAACCTATGAACTATTGCAACTGATTTATTGAAATACAGTTGTGACTCACTGTCACCTCAGTAATAGTCACTTTGCAATTAAGGTCACCCTAGGACAGTCCAAAATGTTTTCCATAACAGCAAAGTGAAGGACTAAGTCCTGCTAATATGGCCACCTTGCTATTCAGGTCAGTCATGTGCCAAGGGTGATCTAAATAACAATATGTTTCCACTGTACTGTAATGTAATTGAATGTTTATGATGAGTAATTTATAATTGTAATTTAACTCAACCATGCAAATGGCACAGCAACAAGTAAAAAAACCTTGCGCGCTCCATTTGCCAAACAGGCACACCATAGGCGATTATAACACAAGCATCTTTGTGTACCATTATTACCAACATTACAAGCAGGACAAGAAAACATGCATACTTCGTTGACAAAGTCATCAAGTTCGGCCAGGTAGCGGATGTAGAACCGTGGACAACCACCCTCTTTGTCAATGACCTTACGAGCCTTATCGTAAGCTCGACACATCTCCTCAAAATCTGTACAAAGAACACAAAGAACACGTAAGTCCACTGACATCATTAGCTTTTTAAAAAGAGGCTGTATGTCCCTAGTTTTTCATTTATTAATTACTACAATGTTGAAGGTATAGTGCCTACCAAATTGTGCTTAGTAAGCCCATAATGTTTGCAATTTGGAAGATACGACCAAGAGGCATGTTCAAATGGTAAACAAAACATTTAGTTTCAAAACAAGTTTCATTGGCAATAATGCCAAGGTGCGCTGAGCTGATCAACAATTTCTCTTTTTTCCACATTCAACACAGCAATCCTTCCATTGCGGGGCACAGGCAGTGAGCCGAGGTTAATCCAATACACAGCTTACTGCATAATCTCTGACACCTAGGCCGCTCCACTCAGCCATCCCAGTGATCAGAGATAGGGCAAAGTCCACTATCCAGTTATAAATAGAGATCAGTGACAGAGATCAGTGCAGGAGGCTTACAGCAGTAGGGAAATAATTGAAAAAGTTTGCATTTGGGGGGGGGGGGGCCATGAGGTGCCCTTAGAATGATTCAATCAAATACAGATTTCTTGTGTATAGTGGCACTACCACATGAAGTCTATGCAAAATCAGAGAAAAAGTTACTGAAGAGTTTTTGAAAATAGGCAAAATGTGAAAATATATCAGTTTCTGGGGCCCTGGGGGTCCTACAGAGCCCTTAGAATGATTCAATCAAATACAGATTTCTTGAGCATAGTGGTAGTACCCTAAGATACATGTATGCAAAATTAGAAAAAAAATTACTAAATGGTTTCTGAGATATGGCAGCTAACGGCAGACGCAGAGTGATGGCATAAGTCTGTTGGACCTTTGGCCCAAAGGATTAAAAACAGACTGACATACACTCCTATGGTTTTATAAGGGACTATCCTAAGGCCATACACTAAGGTCTTGAATGTTGCATTCAGCTTCCTCTTCTCTGCACGATTTTATGGCAGAGGGGGTTAGCATCAACACACGTGACATGCTATTTTCAAACTCCCAGTACTAGTGGGAACATGCAATTCACTTACCACTGAGAATCTTAGCCATGTCTTTGATCTTCTTGTGATTGCGAGTCTTCTTGATAATCTCCTTCAACTCTTCAAATCTGCAAGTAACACAGCAGCAGTGATGATAACATTATCAGCTGTCCGAAAATATACAGTACAAAAATGTTTGTTGGTGTCTGAAAACATAGTCTTTATGGACAGTATGTATTTGGACATTTAAAAATTATACATATTTGAAAACATACAGTGCACACAATTATTATATTTGTGGATTTGTAGGGTGTCTGAAAGCATACACACAATAACCTACCATGGTCAGGGACACTGTCATGAAACAAACTTCTACTACTAAGTACCAGGCCTGGGGTCAATTACATTGCAATGTAATATATCACTATTCTCTGTTTCCTTCCTATTTCTATTACTATTACATGCTGAATTCTTCCTATTACTATTACATTTTTCACTGGAACATTTTATGGTATAATGCACTGTATGCATAAATACAAAAAGTACAATTTTTTGACTCACAGTCTCAAGAAGTTAAACAAGGCAGGTGAATACAAAATCTAAGTTGCCATTTATTGATACCCATGCCCAAAGTATTTTAAATAATATTTGAGAATGTCAAGTACTTTCGTCATCATCATCACTAGGGAAGTATTATACAGTATAAAAAATTAATAAATATTTACAACAAAATATATATATAAAGTATATACCATATTTAGTACAATCGACTAACTACATTGACATATAGGTTCCATTTTATGTTTAAATACCATACTGGACTGAAAGACAAAAGCAATAGTCAATGCCACATAACTCGGTGGATAATATTCCAGTCTAATTAAACCACATTGCTCTACAGCTGCTTGGTACTTGGTGCTTGGTGGACAGATAATTATTGGTTCAAGTACAAATACATCAGGATGTTTTTCACACCTACTATAGTTTAGGCTGAATTGTGAGCACCATGGAGGCTGTCACTATAGGCTTTACTTGAAAAGGGTAGTTGGAAATTTTGCACTTGGCAGAACTGGCTTAAAAGCAGTGAAAGCCCAGTTTAATCCCTTTAGCCAATGCAGTAGTCACATTGTACAAGTGTCTCTTGCTATGTAAACGCTCATAAAACTCTAGGATAAAACTTCACCAGGGCCATGCTGAAGTTGACAAAATGTTCATTAGTAATATAAAAGTAATAGGTCCATTACTATTACATTGCTTCCTATTACTATTACGTAGTTTTTGCTCAACCTATTACTTCAATATATGTAATTGTTAGTATTACTATTACATAGTACTATTACCCCAGGCCTGCTAAGTACTATTAGATCAATGAGGAACTACAAATCTGTAACAAGTGAGAAGTCCAGAAGAAACCATAGTGAGCTTGAGACTAGAGAAGAAGTCTGCCTACCTCTTGTCCTTGGCACTGCGTACGACTCGTTTCACCTCCTCCTCCTCGTCGCTCCATTGCATTGGCCTAGACACCAAACACTCCCACATCACCAACCACTCCATCAAAATGTTACTTCTCTTAAACCACAATGTTGGGCTCGAGTATTTGAACATGGATTTGTACTTACTTGGTCAATTGTACTTGCCAGAATATCAAGTACATTTCCAATACATAACTTGCATTTTTTCAAGAACAAAAGAATAATTTTATGATGCCAGCCCTCGACCCTTGCCTCTAACCAAAAACTTTTCTTTTAACATTATATTCCGACAAAAGACTATTACAATGATCATTCAACATGATAAAAAAATACAGATAATCATTACAAAAGTAACAAGAATTGACCTTTTGGAACAGAAATTCCGCGATCGTGCAAACTGGATGGAATTCCACGTAATCAACATTCTGACACACAATTTGCGTTTTGAAACACGCAGAAAGAGTAGAATTACCAACACCGTAAATGATAGACTTTATTTGCGATATTTTGAAATAAACACGATTACTATGCAACAGTATTCCTTTATTTTGGTGGATTCATGATGCAGGATTTTTTTAACGTACAAGGCAAATCGTTGCGGAGTGTCATGACACCCCTGCTACCTCATGTCAACCGACGTAAACAGGGACGTGGGCAGAAGGCGCTAACATAAACCGTTTCGTGATCATTGTCTGGTTGTCCGCTAAGCGCATTGAAGTCATGTTGTTAATTAAATAAAGTTGTCACATTGTTAGAACACGCATAAGTGTACAGATTCCAGTTTCGAACACAAAACTCGAAGGAATAACAACAACCTACGTTATGCTGGGTCACTGTGATATAGCCTGGGTTTCGTAGTTCTAACAATTTCCGTTGGATGGTGTCATATATGGCACTAGCTAAAATGATTGAACAAAAATAATTAGTGACACTGAGCTTGCATAGTCCATGGACTGTGGGATTGATTTGTTTAATATATTGTCAATTTTGGCTGTGACATTACTTTAATTGCCCATAGTACTAGTGGATAGCCTTAGGCTTGATTTGATTTCAGTGTTTATAAATGATGCACAAATAGCTTCTAATGTGATTTTATTTTAAAAGGTATGACAGATTGGATTCGGTTGCTTTTGTTCGACTGTCACTCACATTGATGAAATAAAATATACAGTTCCTTATTCTGTAACTCACCTTGATGAAAGACCATTTAAGTGTGCAATATGTTACAACTTGTTTTGCTCCTATTAAAGTAAACGGTGCGTTGTATGGTTTAACTAGAAGCCATAGTTTCTCTTGACATTTCATGTTCAATTAATAAAACAAGTGTATTTTTAGCATGATGACAGTGTTTTCTTTATTACATTAAGATATATAAAACCATAACTCCCAGTTTCATTCAAATGTGTCCACTTCATATTAACCTCAGCAGTGCAAGTTATAACATATGCCCTTTTATACACTGCCAGAATTTAGTTTACTGATAAAAATAAAATATTACAATAGGTCTGCCTACCTTATTTTGTTTGCAATAAAATGTTTAAAAAATAAAATGTTTTTCCTATCTATTTAAAAAATCAATGTTATAGGAAACACAACTGTTTTATTTAGGCCTTATCTACAAAATATAACTTATCTATTGTTTGCCTGTATAATGCACAAAATTGAATGCCCATCCATATCTATAATATATTATTTTTTTCAAAAGTTAATAATTGGTACTAGAATATTATTATTATTGATAATTATGACTGAAAAGTTCTTGTACTTAACCTAATGTAGTTGGGAATGTAATACTTACTTGGAGATGCCTATGGGCCTCTGTACCAACTCCTCATCGCTTGATGAACTCTCCGACTCCGAATCGGACCCCGCAGCAAAGAATCGTGACATATTGCTGGAGCAACGTAGCACCAAAACTACTCAGGAAACTGCCTGAAAATAATCAGATAATTATGTAAACCAAGCATATTTTGTTAACAACTTTTTATACCGATTTACAATAGATAAATGCATACTAAACATGTCTATGGCTGAATGGAAGTTTTCTAAAGAATGATGGTAATATTATCAAGACTAAGGTCATTTTATTTGTTTGATGTTTTGTTGAATAAATTTGGTTCAACACTCCTGAGGATAGCAGAGAGAGGGCTGAACCTGTCACTCATGTGCCAAAACTTCTGACACCCATCTCTGATAAGATTTGACATTTTATTCCAAACAACCCCTTTTAGGGTTGTTCCCCTGGCTAAGACATAGGGTAAAAATGACCACCAGCATCTAGCGTAGTCTGAAAGACACATGCAATGCTGAACGTTAGTCCTGTTGACCAATGGTTCAGCTCTCAATCGTGCCGTTCACACAAAACAATCTTGATGTTTCATGCTAATGGTTCAGCGTTCGAAATAGCACTTGTCCGTTTGTCCGGGACAAGTGATTTTTGGCCCGGACAAGTAAAAAGACTCGACATGGTTATCCGGCAGACAAGTGAAAATTTACATTAAATCATGACGAGTGCAACATTGCAAACTTTTTATTTGAGGAAATTCATACGTAAATGATGTTCATTAGCAATCGCGCGCATTCCAATTTTGTTAGTGTGTCGGTGTCTTGTTGTTCCGCTGCCAGTGTGTTGTACGTCAGTGTTCGGCCGAGTTTAGTGCCTGCATTAACAGGGTCATCCGCTGAGCGCACCAACCTAGCTCTGCCATACGCGTAGGACAGACTCCGCATCAGCCATCGTTGATCGAGGCTGTATTTCACACAATCGTAAATCGTTCAGTTTGGCCGACGTACACATTGCTTCCACTCTCGGATCAGATTTGATGAACTTTGGAAATAGTAGACTTTGTATCGCTATCTGTTATTTCAATAAGTATATAGTTTTAACCATTATTACACCTAACCCACGTGGACTCGGCTGTCTTCCAAGTCATCGAACGTTAGCCGATGCAGATCGGTGAACATTTTCAAAACTTGTAACTGGCTCTCCGGTAATTCTATGGTGCAAGTTAATAAACGGAATATTAATGACATTTCAGAAGTGTTGTTGTATCTATGTAACATCTATTTTAATCATAAATTGCGAGTTTTCGAAACCGAATTATGCAAGACACGCGGCCGGGGACGGGGCGCCAACCGCCGTTGACATGTCGGCTTCTGCCAACTATGGCGGTCTGCGCGTGGCAGCAACGTTACGACGTAACTAAATCTATAAATTATTTTCCGCCTGGTAAATGTAATTCAGACACCGTTAAAACTGTTTTATCATCATTGAAATGGTAATATAACATTTAGGAAAAAATATGCGTTTGTTTGGTGATGATCAATTGAATATTATCTTCGTTTGTAAAATACAGAACTTTGTTAATATTGAAGTTCATAGAGGTTTAACAAAATAATATCAGATTATATAATTTATTATGATTTTTGTGACATTTCCCGGTTTCGCATTGGTCGTGTTCCTGGATGAATGGCATCTTCAATGACAAACTGATGCCAACATTTTACAGCAGTGTTATATGTTTTATATATATATATATATGTCATATTAAACATAAACAGTTTTTACAACAATATAAAAACAAATAGCAAGGAAAACAATTGTCTCATTCCTATCATCGTACTAATTATTTATTATTAATAAAAGCGTTCATATCAGCATCACTAAAATATTGGTATACATCATGTAACGTGTCTACTTTTAATATTCGTGATGAATAATAATTGACCGGAAACTAGTTGCAAAAATAATTTTGCAATTTCAAAATGTTAACATTAAATCAAATTGTGTCTTTGATCACAAGTCACTCAGATGTACATGCAATGAAACAGCAGGAACATTGTGTTGTCATAAAAATTATTTTATGTTTTTTTCCGAAGCTTCGATTCCCTTTCACAACCAATAGGACAAGTTAAAATATTGGCGGACAAGTAGATTTCAAAACCCACTTGTCCGGCGGACAAGTCAATATTCTGGCTTATTTCTATCGCTGTGGGTACTTAGTCTAATAATCGATTAATAATCACCACCGAGTTACCAGTATGCAATTTCTACGATTTGTTATGCCAATTATGGTGTCAGTCATCTGGACTGGAGTCCCTGCTCTGGAAATGGAATAACTCAAATGGCCCACACTCCAACAGCGAAGATATCACAATAGACTAGGAATGCTCTTCAGAATTAATAATGGACTAGTAGATATTATTCGCTCAAATTACTACCACCATTCTGACCCAAGAACAAGAGGAACTCGACGATTGTATCAGGAAAATTTCCACCACCCAGTTCTTTATCATTCTTTTTTTCCCCGGACAGTAGCAGACTGGAACCATCTTCCAGCTTCCACCACATCAGCATCCTCACTTAAACACTTCTTTAAAAGACTCGGCTTACACAACCTGCAGCCACCGCCAGCAACACCCTCACCCTGAAGAACATGCCAAAGTGCATTTTAATCTAACATAGTTTTATTATTTTTATATTTGGCGCATAGGCCGCTACACCATAACACAACTGTACATGCATCTCAGGGCTAATTACGCTCGCAAGAGCCCAGCCCTTTAAAAGGAGAACGCTTTCGCTCTGCCTGGCCCTACTAGTACTACCCTAGGCCTAGTCGTGTGTCGTGACTTGTCTTCGACTTAAGTCTTAACAGTTAACTAGTCAACACAAGTTGTGTGTAGTTGTGCAACAATGAAAATACTGTTTTCGGCATATTTCTTTCCATAATTTGTTAAAGGACACCGCACTTGGAACAAAATAATGTCCTAGCGACCGTCCTGGCTAACATTAAATAAGCGGGTATGTCCGACTTCGTCACAGACACAGTTCGTGGCCAACTACTCGACAATATGGAACGTTGAAAGGGGCAACTGTATTTCAACCTTTCAAATAACTAATTAGACATATTATACATGTAAATGCATTAAACTGCGAGCATTCTGCAAGTAATTTTTATTGCATTAGCATTTATATGGATCTATAAATTTTAAGTAAATAACGCACCACACGAGTGACAAAACTCATCGCACGCTGTACCAAGATGGCGGAAAGGATAAAGTATGTGTAAAACGTCATCACTACTAAAACACGACAGGAATTTAACTAAATGAAAACAACAGCAACAGGGCATCGACATATTTTAATTGCACTGTGTTTCTCCACTATGATCTAGATAATATTAAATAACCGAATTACAATAATTAGCAAAGGACATAAGGTCACTTTGACGTTACTGTAATATAAGATCATTTGATCTTAACGAAATGGCGCGTCCGTTCCCGGATGCCAAATTATCTCTTTTCAAGGCACGCACGATTTCGTGACGACACCAAAGTAAGTAAACCACCGGAAGCACGTGTGCCGTCAAAAAGTAGGGGGTTGTTCGTAAACTATTGCTTTGATCATTGAACTTTAACGATGGGAAAGAAAGTTAAGACAGGAAAGGCTCGGAAAGACAAGTTTTACCAGTTAGCCAAGGAAACAGGTAGGGTCGCTCTGCTAGAAAGGCTGAATTAAAAAATGTTTGGCTGTCTGCAGACCACACGACACGTCCACCGCACAGCCACTGACTGAACCAGTGGGGTGCAGTGCTCCTGCTCCCCCACGGTACTAGGCAATACTATAGTGCCACTGTCTAAAACAGCCTGTGCCCTTACAGTATAAATGGTCATGTGAAGCGGTGGACACTATGTAAACATGTCGTCACTTGTGTAAAATTCGGGCCCACCTTGATTTTGTTGTTATAATTATATTTTTTGCATAAATCAAAATGTGATATCTCAGTCAGTCAGTGCGTTAACTTAATAATTAATTCCATCAATGATTGAATTCATTCATACCATCCCATGTCATTTGTATTAGTGAGAGTCTTTCAACAGAAGTTTCTTGTTTTGTGAAAATGATATTACAGAGGCCTAAAAGACGGTCCAATGCATCAACAAGTGCTGTTTATCACATATTTCAAGCACGTGATGCAGTAGGCCAGTAACACACGGGCGCAGCCTGACATGAACTGCAGCGCTACATTTGAAGTAGGAACTTGAGACTCAACAAAATATGTAACAAATTAATACCAGGTAAATTAACCTTGATATTATTGTTGGTGTATACACGTGTCTCTTGCTGCAGGTTTTCGAGCTCGTTCTGCCTTCAAACTGCTCCAGTTGAACCGCAAGTATGAATTCCTGCAAAGTTCCCGGGTCTGTATCGACCTGTGTGCCGCCCCTGGAAGTTGGCTTCAGGTGGCGTCTCAACAGATGCCTGTGTCTAGTCTCATTATTGGTGAGTTTTCGCAGAGTGTCGGTTCAATACTCTGCCTCATAAATATATATTACTAGTATACATTATTAATGCTGCATGACATCTTATAAATCAGACATTCTGACATATATTTAATTCACCTGTAGTTGTCACTGTAAAAACTCTTTTTTATGTTTTTGTCATAAAGTAACACCTGTGGCCAGAATTTTAATAAAATGTATGACGGAATGCATGAATGCACCACGTGTTTGGCATATATTTTGTATGGCTTAATGGAGCTTTTGCTAGGCAACAGGTCACATGGTAGATAGGTAAATTCTCTCGGAACTTTTAAGATTTTTTTCCCATTGAAATTAACAGTAAAAGTGAGCAAGACTTTGATTAAATTTCTATGAAACTATATGCATTGCCTTTATAATTACTTTTCTGTACATACTGTAATAATAATAATTAAATTTTGTTCAATTTGAAAAAATCTATTTGTGCCATTCGTTGTCCTTTATAATTACTTTGTGGTACTTAATATAATAATAATGCAGTTTTGTTAAATTTGTTAAATTTGAGATTATCTATTTGTGCATGAAGCCTATCTGTTTAATATAGAATTCAGTCTTGTCATGCTGTCGTCTGCTCAATGTGATCTCTGGGTTTCTCTGTTACAGGTGTTGATTTGGTGTCAATCAAGCCAATTCCAAATGTGATCACACTCCAAGAAGATATCACAACTGCAAAATGTAGACAGGTAAGCAGGACTGTTTATAATTAGTGAAATGTTGAACATCTTCAAAATATGTGTTGATTAATACTTTGCATTATGATGTACAGTAGTCCCTCTCTTCAGCGAACCCTCTGACGAAGGGACACCCGCTATGTCGAGACAGTTTGTCAGTGTACGGACCGTTTTGCCATGTTGATGTCCCTCTGATGAGGGGACACCTCGTGTACGCGGACAGCGGACAGGATATTTTGGTTATATGTCCCTCCTAAGACGGACAGTATTCATTAAATCGAAGATTTTTTGCAAAATTTGTTTAGAAAATGGCGGACATACAGCTTGGTGTGTGTCAATGGTAACACCAAGTACACATGTATCCGTAACAACGAGCTTGTCTTCCTTGCTGTAATCGTTGTGTTTGTCTGAACTGCTTAGAGTTCCTTTGATTACGGTCTGTAAACTTTAGGCAGAGTGAATGTGGAGGAAGGTATTGTTAATTTTGAGCTGTTATCAATCACGTTTGCCATGGGCAATGCCATGATGGCTTCCCCGTTAGCACTTCCAGCCCCAGTCAGGGCTTCAGCTTGGTGTCGCCTTTTCTTCTTGTAAAATGCATTTAAGATTCACAAATAAGATGTATAAAAGGTTCACCTCAATTGTTTTCAATGTAGTCCAACATTAAGCCTAAACTGAGGTGAAATAATAAACAAGCATCATCAAAATTAATTATGCAGCGCTACGCCAAACGGCAAATATTACCAGTGCCTGGAAAAGATGAACTGGTTGCCAGCAGTGGAACACATTATCAAGTGACGCACAATTTGTGCATTAATGAATCTTTCGATATTGGATGAAAAATGAAGTGAGACAATTAACGATTGTACCCGTTACCGTTTTTTATATTTAATTAACGTTCACGCATGTAGCAACTGATTTAAATATTCGGTTGATCATTTCCAGGTTATTATTTTAGCAGGTAGGGGGCAGCCAAAATTGTCAACTTGCGAATTACTTACGAAGTATTTTAGCTAAAGAATATCTAAATTGTTCGAGAATACCAATTTAGAAAATGTTGTAACAAAGATGTTTTGTTCGACATTTTTGGTTGAATGCTGCCATACGCGCAGCAAATTCTACTGCAACGCCGGGCCGATACCGTTGTATAGGCTAGTGGCAGTGAGTGAGTGACCAGTGGCAGTGCACGGTTGAGGAAAATCTCAGATCAACAGAGGGAATCGGGCGGGCGGACGGTGCCGGGCGGGCGATATGACTTCATGACCAACTGTTTATTTTTGTTAATACATCACAGTAATAATAAACATATATACAGCGCCTAATTCCTATCAGTTAATGTGTTGACATATTGCCATATCTTTATCATGTGTCGGTTGTACTGGTCTGAACTCCGGGACTAAGATGCCTGTCCCTCCGATGAGCGGACACCCGCCATGTCTGGACACTTATGCTTGGATGCAGATGTGTCCGCTGAAGAGATGGACTGCTGTATCAGTTCTTTATCTGCAAAGAATGATGTTCAGATTTTAGTATTATTATTATGTCATGATTAATGCTTAGTGTGGAATTGTTAAACTTTAATAAGAAAATTAACAACTGTGATAGTAAATAAAAACCTGTTATCAGCGGCTGATAATAGTTAGTTATTAATACCTAATGAATTATTAATCAAGATTTTGTTGGGATAATAGCATCTCTCAATATTGAGTTGAATTTGTTTAATTTGCAATTTGGGATAAGATCAAGCAAACAGTAAAAAAATGTTTTGTAGACCTTGTTGAAAGAAATGAAGATGTGGAAGGCAGACGTTGTGCTAAATGACGGTGCACCAAACGTCGGCAAAAATTGGTTACATGACGCCTTCCAGCAGGGTATGTATATTTTAGGTTATTTAACCTAAATTTAGGTTTTAATTAATGCAAGATCATTTAG
This sequence comes from Escarpia spicata, assembly GCA_963995525.1. Classification (NCBI taxonomy): domain Eukaryota; kingdom Metazoa; phylum Annelida; class Polychaeta; order Sabellida; family Siboglinidae; genus Escarpia; species Escarpia spicata. The sequence goes on from OZ023213.1 coordinate 32,963,059, forward strand.
CCACTTTGCAACCACTTTGAGATTACTCTCAGTCAAACTACTATTGTACAACTTAATATATTGTTTATTAGAATAAATAACAGAAATGGAAATATATGAATTTAATTTTCCATGGAACTTTCCACAAAACCACACCATCTGAATTTCCAAGAATTATCTTGTTGCCATTATACAAATTGATTAGTATCTAAATTTGGTCAAGGTAAGACATTTTTAGGACATGACAGTTAACTAAAATATGACGTTTCACAAGGAGGGTATGTCGTTAAAAATGTTATCTTCTTCACTCCTGGGCAGATCTGTTCATTCCAACATGACCTCTTTCAGCTCAACTGACCCTCAAGGCCCTGAAGCTGGCCTCACAGTTCCTCCGAAAGGGAGGCTGGTTTGTCACAAAAGTGTTCCGCTCGAAGGACTACCATGCCCTCTTGTGGGTGTTCAAACAACTATTCAAGAAAGTTCATGCGACGAAACCGAAGGCGTCGAGAAACGAGTCGGCTGAGATCTTCGTTGTGTGTCAAGGTTATGTTGCACCGGATGTCCTTGATCCCAAGTTCACCGACCCCAAATATGTGTTCAAGGATGTCGCAGGTCAGGAGAAGACGGGACTGAATCTTGTTCATCCAGAGAAGATAAAGAAGTACGTACATTGTAGGCATACTTCAACATTGGATTATGTTGTCACCCTTTGGTAGTTAATAGTATAAACACTGTTCGTACGGGGCATGGAAATTCTTCAATAGCATGAAATTTCATTAGTCAAAAATCAAGGCCTTGAAAGCCTGGGATTTTCAAAATGACATGGGAAAGCCTGGTATTAGAATTCCAGGCTTTTTTTGAGTTTTCAGAAATAAAATGGCAGACACTCATATGATTCAGTTCTCTGCGCGAATCACTCACCTCCAGAGGATGCCACTGTGGGAATAAGTTTTAAAAGATAAAAAATACTGTAACTGCTGCCTTGTGTTTGTTCCCTGTGTATGTAAGCTAGTACAGGTATATTTAGTTAAGCTTAAAATGTATGTTTTGTGTAACTATCATGCCAAATGTAAGTCGGTTTTGCATTATTTTGTTTAACTCATTCGCTACCGCTGACGTGATAACACGGCGCCGATTCACGGCCGTCAAATCCCCGCTGACTTGTAAATACGGCAGCGTGCACGTGGCTTCATTTCTCCAGCGACGTGAAAACACGTCGCTAGCAATTGGTTGATCGTGTTGTAAAACCGTTGCTTATTGGTTCATATTTAAACAGCTTGCCAATAGAAGACATCGAAAGCTTCAAATTAACATAACAAAATATGTAGGTCACCATTTGACTTCTAAGTGAATTTTTGATTGGAAGTTGAGCAACCGCCGTATTGTCAACAAGTTTGTTGTCGGCTGTTTGGCAGTTTTATGATCGATACGATGTCTTCTGATGATTCTGATTCTGAATTTAACGGATTTAACCTTGTTGATTTTAATGTTACGTTGCATACTGTAATAGATAATTAGTCTGACATCAGTGTTTCATCGGTGAAAACTGGTGAATTATTGCATAGTAGCGACGAAGTCGAAGAACTGAATGAACCGGGTGAGGGATCTGTCAGCCTGCCGGAGCAGACCTGGACTTCTGTTAGAGCGCCGATCACTGTGTGTGATTTTGACGAGCCAGTAGGCCCTACGTTGACACTGCCGGCAGACAAAAGCGAACTCAACTTCTTTGAGTTACTTTTTCCTGCGGAACTGTACGACCGAATTGCCAGGGAAACGAATCGCTATGCCAAACACTGTCAACAAAAGTCGGGGAAGGTTGACAAACTGTGGGCTGGGAAACCGACATCGCCAATGGAAATCCGCTGTTTCCTCGGCCTTCACATCTATATGTCTATCGTCCAGTTGCCCAGCTACAAAATGTATTGGAGCTCCGACCACCTTTTCGGCAACTTCCCCGTGAAGGCATTCATGACACGTGTACGATTTGAAAAGATCCTCCAGTATTTCCATGCCGCAGATTCATCACAAAATCCTGGACGAGGGCTACCTGGCCATGACAAACTGCACCACCTCCGGCCTGTTATTGACATTGTGCAGGAAAATGTCATGCTGCATTACCGCCCTCATCGCGAAAATGCAGCTGACGAAGCAATGATTGCATTTCGTGGGCGTCTTGGCTTTCGCCAGTACATTCCTGCAAAGCCACACAAGTCCAGTATCAAGGTGTGGGTTCGTGCTGATTCGCACAATGGCTACGTGTGCGAATTTAGCGTCTACACAGGCAAGGAAGGCAATCGTGTGGAAGTTGGGCTTGGGGAAAGCGTTGTGCTGAAACTTTGCGACAGCATCACTGGCAAACGTTTCCACATCTACTGTGATAACTACTTTACCAGTGTGCCACTCTTCAAGAAGCTTCTTGAGAAAGGACTGTGTGCTTGTGGCACAATCCGTCCAAACCGCAAGTGCTGGCCAAAGGACCTGACCAAAAAGGCCTTCAAGAAGAAGCCAAAGGGTCACACCGAAATGCGACAAGACGGAAACCTTGTTGCAAGCGGCTGGATGGACAACAAAGCTGTGTTTCTGTTGTCGACAAATGCTGACCCGACAGTCAACTCAGCAGTGCAGCGCAAGCAGAAGGATGGCACGATGCTGGAGATTCAGTGTCCTTCTGCACTGTCACTGTACAATCTCCACATGAATGGTGTCAACATGGCAGACCAAAACAGGACGCAGTACTCCACCTGTCGAAAATCCATCAAATGGTGGAAGTACTTGTTCTGGTTTGTGTTCGACACCTGTGTGGCGAACAGCTTGGTGTTGCTGAATGCTTCACCAAACCACCAGCAGACAACGTCACGTGGCAGAGAAAAGAAAGTGTCCAATCTGGATTATCGCATGGCACTGGCGAAATTGATGATCGGCAACTTCCAGAATGACCGAAAGAGGAGAGCAACCCAAGAAGTTGTCATGCTAGTTGACGTCGACCACTGGCCGGAGAAACGCAAGGCTGGCCGTTGCAAAGAATGCAGCAAGAAAGGCAAGCGCTCGGAGCCGCGGACTGGCTGTAGTGTGTGTGACGTTAACTTGTGTATCGGTGACTGTTACAAGGACTACCACCTTGCTCTTCATGCTGGACGTTAGCGCACTTAGCAACATGGATTCAAACCAGATCAGATGACACGCTGTATACTGTTGCACATTATCTTGCAGAAATTTTCAGTTATTATATTTATACCCAAATGACACTTTACAGATTTTATTGTTGTTTTGATGTTTCACAAAATATCCATCTTATTTTGATGATTTTTTTATATTTTGCAACTCATGAATGTAGCTATATTTACTTTACTGGTTTGTGCAAACTAATGACAACGAAACATTATTTAGTAGCAGGGTGAAGGAATTAGTTTGTAGCATGTTAAATATCAACCATTGCATGTTACTGTTACTCCCAAATGACAACTTTCAGATTTTGTTACATGTCAATATAAATTCTTACAACTTAAAAAGTATCCAACAGATTTTGATGACTTATATTATAGTACAGCTCATAAACATAGTTACATTTTCTTCACTGGTTTGTGTATGCTAACGGCAACAGAACTTTATTTAGTACCAGGGTGAAATAACTGGTTTGTAGCATGCCATATGTCAACTGCTACATGTGACTGTTACTCCCAAAGAGACAGCTTTTAGATTTTGTTACATGTTATAAAAATTGCATTAATTTTAAAGGTATCCAACACATTTTGATATAGTTTGTATTACAATGCAGCTCATGAACATAGCTACATTTTCTTCACTGGTGTGTGTATATGCTAATGACAACATCATTTTATTTAGTAGCAGGGTAAAGTTGATCACTTTTTTTTGTTTTCTTGTTGTTTGTGACCTTAGTAGAACAGTAACAATTGCATGTTACTTAATAAAATTTAGTTATTGTGCAATTTATACAGATACCCTCAACCATCTGCTCTAATTGCTGCAGGTTCTGGGGATGAAGGTGTTTGGTCTAAAAATAGACTGGGGACAGCAGCTGTGTCTCTGCACTAGTGATGTAGTAGGGAAGCATGGGAATAGTATGGAATTTTGTAGTTGCTCAAGTATACGAACCCTATGTAAAGTTGACAATTGGGTAACATTATTATCTTAAGAAGACTCCTGAACAAAACGTAATAGTTCATGGGGCCTGCTTGTGTCCAGTCGTTTTCAAATATATTGTAATGGGAAGAAGTTTTCCTGATATAACTGGGAAGCATTAATGTCACTTACCAGCGTTCGAAACAAGCGCTTGTTTGGGTGTCCGGGATAAGTGATTTGTTGTCCGGAAAAGTAGAATGATCTGCATGGTTGTCTGGTGGACAAGTGAAAATTTACAGTAAATAGTGATGTGTGCAAAATTATAACTGTTTTGTGGAAATTCTAGTGAAATACGGTTTGCCAGCAATCACGCACGTTGCAATTTTGTTAGTGTGTTGGCGTCTTATCTTTCCACCACCATCCTGTGTTGCACATCAGTTTTCCGCGAAGCATAGTGTGTCCGTTAACTGCGTCATCTGCACCGATCTAGCTCTGCCATTCTCGTAGGAAAAGCTAGTTCAGTTTTACCGACGGTCAACATGCTTCCATGCATGGATCACATTTGATGAACTTAATAAATAGCATATTCGAGTATCACTACCTTTTATTAGAAAAATTATGTAGTAGGCCAGTTAACCAATATTAACCAACACGGACTCGGCAGTCTTTGATTTCATGAATTGTCAGTGCCAGATGAATTTTTTTCAGCTCTTGTGAATTTGTGGTGGTGGTTGGTGAACAGAATGTTAAACATCTCAAGAAATGTTGTGTCTTCATCACATTTATTTTACCACAAATCATGAGTTTAGGGACACTGACTTTTTGCGAATGTGTAAAACGGACGGAATTAGCATCAGTCAGACAAACATTCCCTGATTGCAGAACCTATAGAATCGATGTTTTGAAACATGATTTAACTTAATAAACATAAATTACAATTTATATATAAGCAACATTAAGACAAATAACGGATGTATGGCAGGATCTAAACAACTCAAATTCAAATTAATTTAGTCAAGATGTGCAGCTGCCAGGGCCGGCGACATGTATGACACAACGACCTACTATGGCGGTCTACGAGCAATAGCAACATTACGATGTCATTCAATATATACATTATAACTATAAGATTGTCCCTTGTAAATTTAATTTTGGTACCCTTGACATTGTTTATATATTACTGACATTATATTATTTATACTGATCTAATAAAACTAGCAAAGATGTGAATTTATTTGCTGGTGATCAGATTAAATTTATCTTCAGATTGTAAAATGCAGAACTTTGCACATACTGAAGTACGTAGAGGTTAAATAAAACAATATCACATTTGTGTATGTGACAAAATTGTGCTTCCTGGCTTTGCATTGGTAGTACTCCGGGAGGAGGGGTGGGGTTTTCAACGACAAACTGATGCAAACGTCTGACAGTGCATTTTATTTGTTGGTAGCAGTTTCTTGCAACATTATGAAAAATTGCTAACTGTTGCGTCATTCCTATCATAATCGTTGTAATATTTATATTGCCGGTATAAGTACACATTTCCTCACCATCTCTAAAATTATTTGTTGAAACATCACATGATGTCTCCTTTTAATACTCGTGATGAAAAACATTGTTAATCACTTAATGGCCTGGGAAATATTTGCAATTAAACAAGTATTTAAAAATACATTTGAGATCAGATTGTGCCCAACAGCTGGAAGATTTTTAAAATTAAATAAATTCTTAATGTTTTTTCAAAGCTTCGATTCACTATGACAATTTCTCGAACAAGTGAAATGTTGGCAGACGAGTAGATTTCAAAACTAACTTGTCTGGTGGACAAGTGACAATTTTGGCTTATTTCTATCGCTGCTTACAATGTCACATTATTTTGTTACGATATCCTAATCCTCTTTTCCAAATTATATCATATAATCAACATTAACTTGGGGTGACCTATTATTATGAATTTCTTCACTGATAACAATTAATTTTTTTTATAAAGCTGTGTTTTACATATGGCTGATATTGATAGAGTAAAATAATGTTTGGTAATTAGTAATAAAATATACTGCACACGTTGTGCACTTTTTTAACCAAATATTGTCAATTCAATTCCAATGCCGCCAAGTTCAAATGCTAGGTATTACATAATCCTAGATGTACCTGTATGTAATGTTTACAGCTTGAGTGGAATACCTGTGTATTGTTCTCAGATATTGCTTGTCACACTTGTTATCTTAGGAAGGCGATGGGTTACGCCGACGACGATTACACGCTTCATCACAAGCTCCCCGTGACGGAGTTCGTGGAGGCAGACAACCATCTAGAACTCTTAGCCAATTGCAACGCGGTAGGTTTATCAACTTTGAGGAAAGACTGGATGGTTTGATATGCAGAAAAGAATACATCGAGACATCTCTTCTTTCTGTAGCTGTCCACAATCATTTGGGTGATTATTCTGGCATTTACGCTGATGGGTGATTAAAGAATGATATCCCAACTCTGTAAGTCCACAACAGGCTTTTTCCAGTTCCTTGCATTTGGTCTTTTACTTCCCAGTTCACTCAGTTGTATGACTATGAATGAGTACCTGGCTGTAAAAAGTGTATTTGTGTATAAATGATCTTCACACATTAACTGCAGCGTGGCTGAATGCTTCCCAGAGAAGTCGAGATGGTGCTCGATTGAATAAGTCTGCCAGGGAGTAAAGTGTAAAGTGCTTTGAGCAGACCTGGACTGGACACTGCATTGTATAAGAACTTACCTTTTTACCAGGCATCTGTGTGCTCTATGTAGGTTGGACTTATAAGAAGATAACGTGACGCTGTTTCAGCTGGTGTTTGATGATGACGTGATTGCCAACCACAAACTGACAACGACCGAGATCAAAGAATGTTGCAAGGACATCAAAGTGCTCGGAAAGAAAGAACTCCGGTGAGTGCTTTTCTACATTCAGTACGGGAGGTGGTTTCATGTGAATTTTGTAATCTTTATTTGGGAATTTGTTAGCTGTTTCCAGTTTTTTTTGGATTTAAACTCGGGCCATATGTTTAATAATAAGAACTTTTTAAATTAAAAATGAATTATTCATAGTGTACAGAGGAGAAGCTACAATTGCCCTTTCTTGTTGTGGAGTGCAGAGGCGGAGTGACTAGAGAATTGGGACTCTCAATTGAGAGAACCCGGGTTCGAGTCACGTGCTGCCGTTTCAAACTTTGGGCAAGTTTGTTCACTCCACGTTGCTCCAGTTCACTCAGCTGTATGAATGAGTACCTGGCTATAGACAGTAGTGGATATTTGGCTGAAAGCTTCCCAGAGAAGTCAAGATGGTGTTCGATTGAGCAGGTCTGCCAGGGAGTAAAGCTTTGAGCAGTCCTAAGAACTGGATACTGCGCTAAATAAGACCTTTCCTTTACATTGCTTTATTTGTCAGATGGCCGAAAATTATGAAATTGTTTGTTTGACAATTTAAAAAAAAACTAAATAAATTATTTGCACAAAGAAGATAGCATGTCATAGCAGATACACGATTATACACCATAGGTTTTATTTTGAAATGATACAAGGGATAAAACTTAGCTTTGCAACTACTCACATGCATCTTTGTTTCAGGAATCTTCTGAACTGGAGGAAGAATTTGATCAAAGCACTGAAACCAAAGGTTGTTGAAGAGAGGTGGGTACAATGTCTCCCTCTATCAAGGTTTTTTGTTATCTTCTAGTGTTGCTATATTTGCATATTTAATAACTGGTTAATTCCTAACCCACCATGTGGCGCCACTGTTGTAGCGACACTGCCACTGGTATGGGAATGGGCTGCCGCATTCATTCTACTAAGTGTTCAGTGTGCTTAATATTGTTAAGGTTACACAAATATCTATTTTTCACACCGGTGTGAAAAACGACAAAATGGTGGCGCCACTTGTGTGTATTGTTACAATGGATGACACACATCAACATAAGTTGACTGGAAGTGATTTATACATCCTCTTGATGGTGACGTTGCGGTCAAGGGGATACCAGAACACTCGGCTGTATGAATGTATAAGTTTCTGGCTATAGACAGTGGAGGATATTTGCATACGAACAGTCTTTGCACATTAATTGCAGCTTGGCTCAATGCTACCCAGAGAAGTCGAGATAGCGTTCAATTGAAAAAGTCTGCCTGGGAGTAAAGTGTAAAGTGCTTTGAGCAGTCCTAAAGGCTGGATACTGTGCTACATAAGAACGTACCTTTTTTAGGGGTTACACTCTTCATGAAATGTCATATTTTAAAAACTACTTGTCCTATATTTAAAACTGCAATGCATTAAGTATGTATGAAAAGAAGATCAGATATTAAAAAATAATCATTTACCATAACAATAACTGTGATAACCAGACGATTCTTGGAGGATATGAGGGGGTGGTTTTGTATAAAGTCCCATGGAAAAAAGTATTTAACTTTTAAGTAGTTTTATGTTGCTTGCCTCTGCAGTCAGCCCGAGCCTGTAGAGGAGGAGGAGGAGGATGAAGAGACCAAGATGGAGGAGAAACTGGCAGAGTTGGAGGAGAAAGAGAGGAAGGAACTCAAGAGGTGAGAACGCTCTGACTTCCAGGAATGTATCATTTATCAATACTCTGTATTTCACTACTAGAGCTTCTCTAAAGAAATGTTGATGTTTCCTGGCTATACCGATGAATCATTTGGGCAGGCCTTTATGCTGGATCAACTTTTTACCAGTCCAGAAATGTCCCAGTAGATTGAACCCAGTATATATATATGAACTACTTAGATATATATATATATATATGTATGTATATATATATATATATATACACCCATATACTTTGGGTTGGGTCTACTGGGACATTTCTGGACTAGTAAAAATGTGTCCACATGTATTATATATATATATTTATACTTATACATATATATAAATACATTTATGCAATGAACAACACAAGTCCAATGTAGCAGAGAATTGAAATTGGCCAAATGAATGACGTTTATTTATTGAAATTGGACTGCTTATCGTGCAGCCAATTTGGGAATGACATTAATAGGAATGTGAGCTCTAAAATCCAAACCTGATATGACACTGAACCCTTGTACAGTGTCACCCTTCCGGTTTCTCAGATTCCACGTTCCTACAGTCTTGACAATAACAATATACATGATTCGTCTCTATCTTGTAATGGACTAAAAACCACTACATGTATAAACATAAGATGTCAAGAATACATGTATTCCCCACCAAAAACACAACTTCTACTTAGCAAGGTGGGGTTAATTCGCCACAAGGTCACCAAAACCACTGTGACCACCCCACCGCATTAATACATATATATAAATACATATATATGTAATATGCCAATAATATGTGTGTGACACACATTTGTAAAGCATAATGACATAAGAGTTATATTTGGTTTCTTAACCCCCTCAGCTCAAATTTCCACCTGTCCAAAACTAACTCGTCCCATCCAAAAGATGGGTGATCATGTCTCTAGATAAAGCATCTGGAATGTATAATTTATCGTCACTCTGTATTACTTTATTACTAGAGTGCATGCCCTTCCCTAGCCTTTCTCTTGGCAAATGTTGAAGTTTTCTGACTATACCATTGAGCAGACCTGGGTTCAATTAACTTTTATCAATTCCAATTAATGTGTATTTACCAATGATCAATTCAATTCAGCTCGGCAACAATATTTGTTTTGTTGTGACTTATTAAGTTTCTGCACATTCAAGTGCAATGGAGCCGCAGTGAAAATCCACTGAAGCAAACAATAGCCCTTTAATTTGCTTAATTTTATACTTACAGGTTAATGTATTAGTTTAGGCCATCGGCCTTTGTTGTCACCCATACACCAGGCTGTCCCAGCATAAGCCAGGAAGTCCATAAAAAATGCCTGCTTTGTTGCTTCTGTTGACTCAGGTCAGACAAGCTGCACCAGTGTAGTAATTAGTATGGTACCACCTTGCAGCCTGGCTAAGCAACAAAGGAGATGCTGAACTGTGGACATTGGCAGATGCTAATTCATCCAGTCTGCAAACAGTAATTGTGGTCACTGGTGGTCAATTAGTAGTGGTTCCATTTAGCACTTTGCAGCTTTGTCCTCCTGAGCTAATACAACTGGGGAGAGAGACAGCAGAGAACTGCTACTTAAAGAATTGCAGCCCATGTTTTGTCTGGTGACAAATCCTTTTGTTCATATAAATACTGGTAGTTCTGCTGTCGGTTGTTTTATTTTGGTCTTTGACCAAAAAGACACATCTGAAAACATTACAATTTAACATGTATTTTTTAGTTTATACGTCTCATTTTATATAGAAAAACGTAAATTTATTTTCCGTTTTGATCAATTCATCTTTGCTTGATTCAATTCCAATTCAGTCTGTTTTTATTATATTCAAATCAATTCAAATTCATGCATTTTGTTGATCAATTCAAATTCAATTAAGAATTGCACCCAGGTCTGCCAATGAGTCAGTGGAATCTAAGATGCAGGAATTAGGTCAAGTACTTAGACTTGTACTAACATTAATGACTATGTTTTCGGACACCACACATTTTTTTTTATACTGTTTGTTTGCTGTTTTTGGACAGCTGAGAATTTAATAATTTTTAGGTGTCCGAATACTTGGTCAATTTAGTCATTACAGTAAGAAAATTGTTTCAGTACTTGGATTTTGTGCATTACTTGTATTTGATCAGTTGCCAAACTATCATGTACATTTCAAGTAACTTAGAACACAAGATAACATTTCTCTACTGTGTATTTCGCAACATTGAATGTCCATCCTTATTATGTCTACAATTAGGATTAATATTATTGTTGATCATTTCATAGAAATATACTTGCAATTGGAATTGTAATCAATAAGTTTATGTACTTGATCCTAACACTGCTGCGGTCTCACATGGATTTTGTTGAGAACATTTGCTACAACGAATAATTATATATTGTACACATCTTGGTAGTATGTGAAATACTTTATGCTCCCTTTGTGTGGTCATGTGACAGGAAGCGGAAGAAAGTGATGAAAGAGAAGCGAAAGCTACGGGACAAGATGAGCCTCAATATGGTGATACCTGGGGACCAGATCGAACAGACTACCGATGTCGCCACATTCGACCTTGAGAAGATCAAACACAAACATGTAAGATCATCATTTATGCTGCACATTTTGGCTGGTCTTTTACTGGATGAACTCACATATAAGTTGGATGGAAAGTTTGGAAAGAAAAAACATACTAGTAAATTAATTACTTCTTTGGCACCAATATCCTTGAAAATCAATCTCGTTCCTGTTCTAAATTTGTCGTTGTTTCTAACTTTCCTTTATATGCATTTTGGCTAACTTCAGGGACTGATAGATGGTATGGTTCTCTGCTACACTGTTTTGGCTCGTCCATAATCTTGTTTGCCCGTGAGGACGATCTTGTCTTGTCTTTGATAAAACATGGCTGATATTGGGAAGTTGGAAACTTTTGTGTTTATAGTTTTACCCTAGGATTTCACGGAAAGTGTTTGATGAACTTGTTGACAAAACTTCCAATATTCCATGCAGAGGTTGTCGCAAGACATGTTAGCTATGCACCTTCAACATTTGATTGTTCACTAGTTAATCACCAGAAATCTCCAGCCAATAGTGCCATTCTAGGATTCTGTGGAGAGGTAACATGAGGCCAGTTTGGATCCGTTTAGACAAAGGGAAATAAAAGACAATTGTTTGGGACTATATTATGCCTAAAAGAGTTAATAAACATAATAATGTACATGAAAACAACTTACTTCCCTGAAGGTGGCATCATCAGGTGAGCAAACAAGCAGTAATGTTCTAGGTTTGGCGAATTGAGAAGAGCAGGCATTGATGACATCAGGCTTTCTATCACAATGGCCCTGTCCGTGCAGTTTAAATTATGTCTTCGACAAGGTTATTCTAGTAAATTGCTGGCATAATAACTCTTGATTGCACTTGCAAATGGTTAGTTTTTGTTAACTCTTTCATAGGCTAAAAACGTCTTGTTTCCCTTTGATGTGTGTTAACAGCAGTGTTTTCTGCATTTAAAATATTTGTAACTAACCGAGTTACCCATCCGCTTGGTTTTGGCTGTCTAGATGCAGTGCTACTCATAGGTAGTGGCACCCTTTGAGATTGCAGAACGCCAAGCTGGTTGGTCCTGAGCGAGGGTCTCCCATGAAGCAGGGTCGATGTCAAAGTCCTTCATGGAGACTTTCATGGTGACCTTGAAGCGTTTCTTTTGACCGCCGTGGGAGCGTGCGCCAATATGCAGTTCAATATAGAGTATGCGCTTTGGGAGACGTTCCTCTGACATTCCAGTGATGTGACTAGCCCGCAGCATTGTGTAGACACTGGACATGCCGGTCTGCTCAAGGATCTCAGTGTCAGGAATCTTGTCCTGCCACTTGACTTTAAGCAGTTTGCGAAGACAGCACAGATGGAAACGATTGAGTTTCTTTGCGTGTCGTTGGTAGACAGTCCAGGTCTCGCATGCATTGAGTAGGGTAGAGGGGACGACAGCTCTGTAGACTGTGAGGCTCACTCCTCTGTGTTCCCACATTGACGAGCGAAATCTTCCGAAGGCCACACTGGCCTTAGCAATTCGGGCATTGATTTCATCATCAATATGCACACTGTGAGAGAGAGTGCTCCCTAGTTAGGTGAACTTGTCTACTACTGTCAGCTTTTGGTTATTCACTGTCACAGTCGGCTCTTGGTAGGGCTTCCCTGGCGTCGTTTGGTACAACACTTCAGTCTTCTTTGAACTGATGGTGAGTCCGAAGTTGTTACAGGAGGTGGAGAGCAGATCCATACTGCACTGCATGTCTGCTACGTTTCAAGCATTCAGTCCACAGTCATCAGCGAACAGGAACTCTCGAAGCCTGTCAACGTGGATCTTGGTCTTGGCCTGAAGGCGTTGTAGATTGAAGAGCTTGCCATCTGTTCGATACCTGATGTCTATGCCTGGGTCACTGTCCTGGAAGACATCAGTAAGCAATGTTGAAAACATGCTGAACAGGGTTGGTGCCAGCACAGAGCCTTGTTTTACTCCATTGGTGACAGGGAATGGAGCAGAGAACTCTCCATCGTTAATGACGTGAGCCTGCATGCTGTCATGGAATTGCCGTACCATCAGGATGAATCTGTCTGGGCACCCAAACTGGTGTAGAGGTCGACGTTACGTTCCTGGTATTTTTCTTGCAACTGCCAAGCAGCAAATACCATGTCAGTAGTTCCACGTTCCTTCCTGAAGCCGCAGTGGCTCTGTGGTAGAAGACTGCTCGAGATCTAGGATGAGCCTGTTCAGTAGGATTCTGGAAAGGACTTTTCCTGTTGTGGAGAGGAGTGAAATCCCTCTGTGGTTGTCGCAGGCTGGGTGATTTCCTTTGCACTTATACAGATGTATAATGGGGGCGTCCTTGAAGTCTTGCGGAATGTCTCCCTGTGTCCACATGGTTTGGAACAGCTGTGTGATCTTGTCTAGCAGTTGTGGACCGCCACGTTTGTAGACTTCTGCTGGGATAGCATCAACTGCAGGTGTTTGCCACTTGATAGTTGTGAACTGGCATGTTTGTAGACTTCTGCTGGGATAACATCAACTCCAGGAGCCCTGCCATTTGATAGTTGTGAACTGTCATGTTTGTAGACTTCTGCTGGGATAGCATCAACTCCAGGAGCATTGCCACTTGATAGTTGTGGACGTCATGTTTGTAGACTTCTGCTGGGATAGCATCAACTCCAGGAGCCTTGCCACTTGATAGTTGTGGACGTTATGTTTGTAGACTTCTGCTGGGATAGCATCAATTCCAGGAGCCTTGCCACTTGATAGTTGTGGACTGTCATGTTTGTAGACTTCTGCTGGGATAGCATCAATTACAGGAGCCTTGCCACTTGATAGTTGTGGACTGCCATGTTTGTAGACTTCTGGCAGGATAGCATCAATTCCAGGAGCCTTGCCACTTGATAGTTGTGGACCGCCATGTTTGTAGTCTTCTGCTGGTATAGCACCAACTCCAGGAGCCTTGCCACTTGATAGTTGTGGACCTCCATGTTTGTAGACTTCTGCAAGGATAGCATCAACTCCGTAGCCTTGCCACTTGATAGTTGTGGATTGTCATGTTTGTAGACTTCTGCTGGAATAGCATTAACTCCAGGAACCTTGCCACTTGATAGTTGTGGACCGCCATGTTTGTAGACTTCTGCTGGGATAGCACCAACTCCGGGAGCCTTGCCACTTGATAGTTGGCTGATGGCTTTTTCGGTTTCCAGCAATGTTGGTGGGTTGTCTAGGTCAGGGTCGATGTCAACCCGGGGCAGTCTGTTGATTGCTTCTTCGTTGATTTGGGATGGTCTGTTGAGGACGGCGTCAAAAGTGATCTGCGCATCTCTCCAGGATTTGGGATTTCTCAGCGAGCAGTGTTGTCCCGTAAGCGCTGAGTAGTGGGGACGAGCTGGCAGGCTGGGGTCCATAGACCTTTTTGACCAAATTGATGGAATCATAGAAGCATTTCATGTCTTTCCTGTCAGCATAGGACTGGATTTCTTCTGCCTTTTGACTCGGCCGTTTGTTCTGCATGTCCGGCAGCTTGTGTTGGACTGTGCTCCGGATGTTGTTAAAACTAACGGAGATATGGGTACACAGACAGACAAACTGATACCTGGATTGTTTTATGATACAGATGTTTGCATGGTATGCTTGTTGCAGTTGCTTGATACAGTGGAAGAGGAGGATATGGACATCGGGGGATTAGAGTCGGACAGTGATGACGAAGATGATGAAATACCAACAAAGTTGAGGAAACAGAAGATGTCGTTCATGCGTCATGACAAAGACGACCCCCTACTGGCAGAAAGTGGTAGTGAGGGGGACGAATGGGACAGTGACAACAATAGTATGGAGATGGAGTCTGAGTGAGTGTATGAGCTCTCCTTGTTAGGAGGTACATTTCTCATTATATAGAGATGGAATATAGGAGCTCTCCTTGTTAGGAGGTACATTTTCACTATGACACATTTCATATTACAAGACACGTCTCTTCTTCTATGTCCTGTGTCTTTCACGGGCACTGGTTATCATGGCCCTCCAAACCACATAATCATTTGTAGATTGTTGCAGTTCTGTTGTCATCGTAGGAATACGTGTACGTGTTATTGAGGTCATTTCATAGGCCTACGCAACTACGTAAAAAGTCATAATTGGGATATAAAGAGTTAATGACAAATCAAAGAAAGGCATTAAGTTTATCAAAACTTGTATGTATTAGAGTGGACAACTGACCGAAACCACACAGCATTAATTACTCATTAAATGCTTTGTTAGAATAAACATTTTAGATCTATGTAAGAATGTCTGTTTCAGTGAAGATGGTGATGATGTGGATGGAAGTGATGATGATGAAGAGAAAAACCCTCTTCTGGTGGACTTGGAGGGCAAGGACAAGAGGGAGAAGCAGAAGATGGACATGTGGTTCAGCAAGGTAGGGGAGGGGGAGGGGCGTGGGAAGAGAGGGATTCGGTGGGGAGATATAGACCCGAAAATAAACAGCAAAAGAAGGAGGAAACTAGACCTATAATGGATGGGTAAAGATCTTGGAATAACATTGACAGAAGGTTAAAATAGATCTAGGCAGAAGAGGCCACTTGTAGAAATGACTGAGACCAGATTTAACCAGTTTCATGAGATAAATATACAATTTCGTTGGATCACAACTATGAAATTTATTAACATTTCATTGAGTTCTTCAAATAGTTCCACAACATTTTCGATCAAATCTTCATATATGTACCACAATGGTAAATTTTTTACACTTAATGAAACAGCAGACACATTATCAAAAAGATAGTAAAAAGGTTTGTTAGGCGTGACTGAGGATGGACAATTTAGTGACACTTTGTGTGGTTCGTTGTAGGATGTATTTACTGGTTTGGAAGAAGATGAAGATGAAGATCTCGAGATAGAGGCAGCCACGGAGGCATATAGAAAGAAGGGAGGTGTTGTCATAGGTAGGTGTGAAAGTTTCATTCTTATGTATGTTTTGATGTCCAACACAGGTGATTCTGGTGTATATTTTCACATTATGTAAATAATTGTCCAAACCGTTATCTTGAAATTTAATGCGTTGGTTTATTTTTAACATACAGTTTGGTTTATCTCCTCTAAATCCTACACGCAAAAACATTATGTCTGTGCAGCATGCTGCAATCATTATTATTTGTCATTATAACAAAAACAACATTTGTGGGGTGTAAATAAATCAACCTAAATGATGTCATCTCAAATTTGGATAATATTTGGGACACTTTTAAATATATTCAAGTATATATTCAAATGTTTCAATGATGTTTGGTTCATTTTGGGAAATATGTGATGTTTTAAAATTGCTGGATAACTAGCTTGTATGATGTCTTTCTTCTTTAACAACTAGTAAATTTTGAAATAAAAAATGCAAAATCCCTACCGGGTACATATGGAATGGTAGTTTTGTAAATGGCTTTGTTTTTTCCAGAAAAAGCCAAAGAAGAAAAGAAAGAACAAGGGACACAACGGAAGAAACATATTCCAAAATCTATGGATTCTGACTCGGAGAATGACGCAGACAACGTATTGAGCATGAATGACAATTTGGAAGAAGATGGAGAAGCTGAGAGTGAAAACGAAGACAGCGATTATGATGATACGGACATGCATGATCACCTGACACAGGAACAGAGGACGATTCTCAATAGGGCAACTGAGAAGTGTGGCGGTTTTGAAGTAGTTCCTGTAAATGCACCAGGTGTGTAACAAATTGTGCGTTATGTAGTCTGTAATCTTTTGTGAACTTGTAGCGTGTTGCTTTATCTGTGTAAATAATTAAAATATAAGTAATTGCAACCATAACTTAATGCAACAGATGTATATATATTCCACTGTTATGTGCTATAACTATACGTAAATTACCACTGCAACCTGCAGGTGATGTACAGATGTTTGCTTTCGTGTGACATATTTCAGTTATAAGAAAAACGAGAACGTTTATTATTTCATGGTTGTCATCTGTATTTAAATTACGACATGATCCAGGCCTCAACACCTTTGTTTTACTTTTTTCTCAGCCTTCATTCTCAGATTTATAATTTGATTCCTTGATATTTATGATGTAAACAGCTTTGAAATATTAAGAACTGTGACCTTTTGAAGAACATCTATTGATATAGAAAATATATGTAAATAAATAAGGAACAGATTTGTGTTTGTTGTTGTTCTAGTGAAGAAGGTGGTAAAACTGGACCACGTTGAACTTGCTATTGGCGAGGAGCTCATCAAGTCGAGCAAACGGAGACGGGAGATCGTTGAGATGTCTTACAACAGGTAGACAAAGAAACTTTCTTTCTCGTGGTGGACGGTGCAGGCCAACATGTTACCACAGCGAAGTGGGTATTAAGTTACAAAATTGTGAAGTAGAGTTTTATACCTTTTTTGTATTCCACAGATAATAAGTCTTAAAATGACACCTCATTTGTTGAAGTAACTTAAGTAGATTTTGATTCATTGATGAAAATTAAGCAAACTTTTTAAAAGCGACATTTTGAAGAAAAAAAATTGGGTTATGTGAAAAAGCACTGCCCATAGCAACTATTATGCTCTTTTGGCACAAGGAACCAATCACTGCGCAGTAGTGGTGCGCGGTGGTAGATTTAAACAAGCTCTTCACTTCGTTTTGTGAAAGCAGACGGAATGATCACATCAACAATTGTGTTCCTCCCATCCCTCCTAAGTTTGGATAGCGTTAGGGACACAACATGTACATCGTTGGTGGAAGAGTGGTTGATAGCAGATCTCAACGCTTTCCCCATTTTCTTAGTTCACCAGTGATTTTAGTAAGTCAGGCATAATGGCCCCACTTCTAGGGTGTGGCGTAAAGGCCCCACTTCTAGGGTGTGGTGTAATGGCCCCATTTCTAAGTTGTGGCGTAATGGCCCCACTTCTAAGGTGTGACGTAATGGCCCCACTTCTAGGGTGTGGCGTAATGGCCCCACTTCTAAGGTGTGACGTAATGGCCTCACTTCTAGGGTGTGGCGTAATGGCCCCATTTCTAAGGTGTGACGTAATGGCCCCATTTCTAAGGTGTGACGTAATGGTCCCACTTCTAAGGCATGGCGTAATGGCCCCACTTCTAAGGTGTGTATAGGTTTAGGCTAAATCTTGATATAGTGTGACTCTTCAGCATGTATAATATATATAATATAGTTGGGATTATAGTTAGTGTGAATGAATGGTGTGCTTGGTTAGTACGGTACAGTGCATAAGGTCTACTGTGATTAATGCTATTGTTTTATATATCTGTATAACAATACTGCTAATGTTGTATATGCCGAAATGTGGGCTCTGTCAACCTGAGGTACAGGAGACTAGTATGAGCTCAGTCACAGGCCAGGCCTTGGGATGTGGACCCCACATTTCTCTCTCTTTAACTTAATCTCTTTAATAATATACATAATTCATTTGGCCCTTTTTCATCTCTATTCATGACTTGTGTTGGTGCTTGCAAAAATTGGGTTATGTGAAAAAGCAATGCCCGTAGCAACTAAATATTCAGTATTTTATTAGATTAGTTTGGGATTATTTGTTGAGGAAAATTGACCGGACATTGAAAGATGGGTTTATAAGGTATGCATTTTTTTAAATAAAATTTATATGACATGACCTAGACAACTATTTTTGATTGACGTGTAGACAGGGTCAGTGTGACTTAGTACCTTGTAGACAGGGTCAGTGTGATTTAGTATCTTGTAGATGAGGTCGGTGTGACTCGGTACCTTGTAGTCGGCCGGTGTGACTTAGTACATCATAGATGGGTCAGTGTGACTTAGTACATTGTAGATATGTTTAATGTGACTTAGAACATAATAGATGGGTTTGGTTTGACTTGGTACCTTGTAGACAGGGTCGGTGTGACTTAGTATCTTGTAGATGAGGTCGGTGTGACTCAGTACCTTGTAGTCGGCCGGCGTGACTTAGTACATCATAGATGGGTCAGTGTGACTTAGTACATTGTAGATATGTTTAATGTGACTTAGAACATAACAGATGGGTTTGGTTTGACTTGGTACCTTGTAGACAGGGTCGGTGTGACTTAGTATCTTGTAGATGAGGTCGGTGTGACTCAGTACCTTGTAGTCGGCCGGCGTGACTTAGTACATCATAGATGGGTCAGTGTGACTTAGTACATTGTAGATATGTTTAATGTGACTTAGAACATAATAGATGGGTTTGGTTTGACTTGGTACCTTGTAGACAGGGTCGGTGTGACTTAGTACCCTTTTTGGGTTGGGGTGACTTAGTACCTTGTAGACAGTGTCTGTGTGACTTAGTAACTTGTAGACACTGTCAGTGTGATGTAGTACCTTTTGTAGGTGAGGTCGGCGTGACGTAGTACCTTATTCACTGTGACATAATGGTCCGTGGTGCATTGCAGTGCAGTGGTTAGAACATGATACTCTCGATCAAGAGAATCCACGTTTGAATACTCTTGCTGCCACTTTGAAGCCTGGTAGTTTTATTCACTTAGGTGCATAAACGAATACCTAGCTGTAGACACTGGTGGATATATGTGAATGAATAACGTTAGTGCTGTAATTGCAATGTGGCTGAATGCTTCCCAGGAAACTCAAATTTATATTGGAATGAACAGATTTGCCAGGGGTTGAAGTGTAAAGCACTTTGAAATACTGAAACAAGAGCTTAAAGAAATTGTCCTTGCTTCAAACGCTGGCCAGTGAATTTTTAACAGTATAAATCCACTCCGTTTGTCTCTACAGTATAATGTTACTTTCGGTATTGTAGATACGTGTATGATGACGAGCACTTGCCAGAATGGTTCACGCGGGATGAAGCTCATCACTGTAAGCGACAGCTGCCAGTGACAAAGGTTTGTGACTTTACTGGTTTACTGCAGCAAGGTCATAGTGCAACAAGGTTGAAGCAGAACTTTTTTAAATCCATGTTTTGGACATGCTACTAAATACAGCGGATGGCCAGGTGTATACATACATTAAACAAAATCTTGAGAGGGATATATTAATAATGAAGTGTTATATAGTACCGGTCTCTGCTAAATTAGGCACTCATGGCACATGCATAGAACATAACCATCGGTTGAGTCTAAATGTTCAGTGACGATTTAAAAACAGTGGAATTAACAATTATAAAACCATTATTCTAAATACCATAAGAGCAGTACCATAAAGATGATAAATTAGTATCATACATACATTATAAAATTAATAAATATTACAAGATCATTATCAAAATAATATATAATCGTTATGTGTTGGCTAAACTGTCTCGTTGCCGTGTTGTAGGAGCAGACGACTTTGTACAAAGAACAACTGAAGCTCATCAACGCTCGCCCCATCAAGAAGGTTGCCGAGGCTAAAGCGAGGAAGAAACAGAAGGTATGGTTTGTTTCCATGTTGTTCTACCGCAGTCTTTCAACATAGTACGTAGGTAGGTAGACGTACTAATGCGTTTGCGGCGAGCGGTCGGCAGGGAAGCATACGGGCACACGTTCACTCACTCAGTCGTACTAATGATAAGTCAGGTTATACGTTTTCACAGTTTATTATATGCGGAAAACCCTACCAATACAAGATCTAATACACAGTATATGGCTATGTCTGCTAAATACTACCCAGTTATAAAGGTCAGAACAATAGGTTCAGACGGCGTCGGCCTATATACAGCAACCAAATTCTAGGTGTCAGAACGATAAGTCAGACGGCGGCGGCTTATATACAGCAACCGAATTATAACGGAGATATTCTAAATGTCCGAACAATAAGTCAGACGGCGGCGGCCTATATACAGCAACTGAATTCTAGGTGTCAGAACGATAAGTCAGATGGCGGCGGCTTATATACAGCAACTGAATTATAACGGAGATATTCTAAATGTCCGAACAATAAGTCAGACGGCGGCGGCCTATATACAGCAACCGAATTCTAGGTGTCAGAACGATAAGTCAGATGGCGGCGGCTTATATACAGCAACTGAATTATAACGGAGATATTCTAAGTGCCCGAACAATAAGTCAGACGGCGGCGGCCTATATACAGCAACCGAATTCTAGGTGTCAGAACGATAAGTCAGATGGCGGCGGCTTATATACAGCAACTGAATTATAACGGAGATATTCTAAATGTCCGAACAATAAGTCAGACGGCGGCGGCCTATATACAGCAACTGAATTCTAGGTGTCAGAACGATAAGTCAGATGGCGGCGGCTTATATACAGCAACTGAATTATAACGGAGATATTCTAAGTGCCCGAACAATAAGTCAGACGGCGGCGGCCTATATACAGCAACCGAATTCTAGGTGTCAGAACGATAAGTCAGACGGCGGCGGCTTATGTACAACAACCGAGTTACTCACCGAGTCTGCGAATAACTGATTGCCACGGGTGTACTGCGAGAGTCTGAGTACTTCTCGCAGGGCGCTCGGTGACAGTGCTTCACGAGAAACGTTCCTCCGGCAGTGTGCCCCAGTAGTCGTCCCGTACACCACTGGCCTGTGTTACACACAGCTCCAGCATGCATCTTCAGGCCTGTTCTAACAAACAGCTCCCTCGCAGTGTCTGGCTGCATCCTCCAACAACCAGCCTTCGAAGTGTCTGGCTGCATCTCCTGACAGCCAGCCTTCGATGTGTCTGGCTGCATCTCCTGACAGCCAGCCTTCGAAGTGTCTGGCTGCATCTCCTGACAGCCAGCCTTCGAAGTGTCTGGCTGCATCTCCTGACAGCCAGCCTTCAAAGTGTCTGGCTGCATCTCCTGACAGCCAGCCTTCAAAGTGTCTGGCTGCATCTCCTGACAGCCAGCCCTCTAAGTGTCTGGCTGCATCTCCTGACAGCCAGCCTTCGAAGTGTCTGGCTGCATCTCCTGACAGCCAGCCTTCGAAGTGTCTGGCTGCATCTCCTGACAGCCAGCCTTCAAAGTGTCTGGCTGCATCTCCTGACAGCCAGCCCTGATCCTCATTAAAGCCCTCCTTATATACAGCTAAATCCATAGCCTTGGGTGAGACGCTGACCCTTTAGTTATGTCATTTCCAAAATCTACGGGTCTCTAGAAATCTTCCCGGGGTGCCAGTGAACTTATAGTAACCTCTTGAACAAAGGCCTGTATAGGGTTCTTGCCTCCCCAAAACCAGATGGCCTCAAATGTAACAAACCCCCCGCCCCAGCTATAGTCATTTGCATATAAATTGGCTTTTCGGAGCCTGTACAACATTCAGCAATTAAGAAGATTGATATCATGTGCGTTATCATTCTAAATTCTCTACATAACATACTGATACATACTATATCTATTGTAACATAACTGACCTAAATGTGGTACGTACTATATCTATTATAACATACTGATCTCCTAAATGTGATACATACTATATCTATTATAACATACTGATCTCCTAAATGTGATACATACTATATCTATTATAACATACTGATCTCCTAAATGTGATACATACTATATCTATTATAACATACTGATCTCCTAAATGTGATACGTACTATATCTATTATAACATACTGACCTAAATGTGATACGTACTATATCTATTATAACATACTGACCTCCTAAATATGATACGTACTATATCTATTATAACATACTGACCTCCTAAATGTGATACGTACTATATCTATTATAACATACTGACCTCCTAAATGTGATACGTACTATATCTATTATAACATACTGACCTCCTAAATGTGATACGTACTATATCTATTATAACATACTGACCTCCTAAATGTGATACGTACTATATCTATTATAACATACTGACCTCCTAAATGTGATACGTACTATATCTATTATAACATACTGACCTCCTAAATGTGATACGTACTATATCTATTATAACATACTGACCTCCTAAATGTGATACGTACTATATCTATTATAACATACTGACCTCCTAAATGTGATACGTACTATATCTATTATAACATACTGACCTCCTAAATGAGATACGTACTATATCTATTATAACATACTGACCTCCTAAATGTGATACGTACTATATCTATTATAACATACTGACATTCTAAATATGAAATGTACTATATCTATTATAACATACTGACCTTCTAAATGTGATACGTACTATATCTATTATAACATACTGACCTCCTAAATGTTTGTATTTGTCTGGTAAACTTTTCAGTCAGTAAGTCTTTAAAAGTTGCTTCCACTTCCTGTAGACATCAGGGTTCTGGTTCAGTGTTATTCACATCCGTAAAGGGTGAATAGTTTAGGTAACGTGTACAGTTGGTTTAAGAGTACGTTTGTGGAAATTGTCAAAAGAATTGGCTTTGATTGTAAGATCGGGTAATTTACAAAAGTGTGAAGCGACTTATATAGAGGTGGGCGACTTTTGCTCATTTGGTGCCACATTTCATTTAGGCTGACCTAACATTAAACTAGTGTAAGACATTTGCACAGACTAGCTAGCATATCATAGTTGATAATAGTTAGGTTCAAATTTTTATGAGACAAGCAAACATTGAAGTGGCCAGGCACCTGAAAATGTAATTACCTAAACTGGACATCTGTTTCTATATTATAAAACAATACGTTTCTGTGTCTGTTTGTCTATGGACCCATATCTCCAATAGTTCTGCATGTATGGGGCAGAATTTTTGTGTATTCCACCCATTTGGGTGGTTTGTAAATTTACATTTTAAAAATTCATTTAGGGGTGGGGATCTTTGGGTCACAATTTCAAAATGGCACTTAGGCCAGACTTTTTATGTTACATGTTTTTGCTAATGCATGGGGTTTGAATTGAACAGTTTTAGCCATGTCGCCGTTTAACAATGGTAGCTACCGCACGCACATGCTTTTCGTTGAATATGACATTAACACCCATTACATTAAATACTGTCACCCATGTGCGAAATAATAACCTAATCAGCTGTATGCTGCGACTAGCTGCGATTCAGTCCATGGGAGTGCCCGCGATGCATCCAGTAGCCCAATGTCATGGAGTGCCACCGCCATGTTTTGGAGGAAGCGTTCAACGACGTCGGACTATCAACGTATTTGTGCTTGCACTCACTCAGACGCTTCTATACAATTTTCTATTTCTATCTCGATTAAACTTTCTTTTTCACAAAGTATATCGTTCATTCATTTTGTCAAGCTACTCTCTGTAGCTACAACTTTGAATAATGTAAACAAGAAATTAAACAACGCATATCATCGTGGGATTGTTCTGTGCCTCATTTTGAAAACGCCAGTTCCATGTCTCGTTTGCATAAGTCTAAAGCTAAATAAGGAGATATTTGGGACCTGGGGCCGGTTTCATGAAGTTACGCAATTACTTAGCGTCACGTGTTAGTGTAAACACCTACGTTGGCTTATATTAAAAAAATCACGTAATTTACTAAGACAATCTTAGCGTTAAGAACGTTCTTAGCCGCTTTATGAAACCGGCCCCTGGTTTCAACGCAAGAAAATTCAACTTTGATAAAAAGGTGCATGACTGACAGATAGCCAAAAGGCGGCAGTTCTTTTGATACCAAACAAAATGGCGTACTGTGAACGAATGTGGTCATTGTCAAGGCATAAACATGGATTACTTTTGGCATCTTTCATCGATTCAGATTTTTTAAATTTCATATTTGATGGGCCTCCTAAGTTACTGCTTAAAATAGTGACTTACCGGTAACCGATAAAAAAATTCTTTATATGTTAATATATCAGTGTCAGAAACTTAACAAAACAAAGTCATACAAATAATTTTTTATGCATTTTCATGTAGCCACATATCTTATTATTTAAATTTTATATATTTGAACATGCACTATGATCTTTTTTCCTGACATTTTTATTTTATTCTAATTCCTGTCACTGCTTTCTGGACAATTCTGCCTGTAAAACATGTCATAAAAAAGTCTGGCGTTATCTCCATCAGTTTTTAATATATTCGTGCTGAAATTTTGTGTGTGATCTAGTGGGCCCGTTGGGGGTGGTTTGTAGATTAACATTTTTTCGAAGTTCGTCGGGGGCAGTGGGGATCTTCGGGTCAAATACTGCTTTTTTCCATGGGCAATGCTGGGTAACTCGATTAGTTATTTATATCTTAAGTAAACATTTGATGTAGTGAACCACATAAACTTATGTTTTGTATATTGTTTCAGGCAATGAAGAAACTGGAAAAAGTACGAAAGAAGGCGGAGTCGATAAACGAAGCAGCTGATGTAACAGACGGCGAGAAATGGAAACAGATTAAAGAGTAAGTGTCAATCACATTTTATGTAACACTTGGGGTTTAGACGGAGACTTGGGCTGTAGTGAGAGAGTACCATAGTCGTTCTGTGAAGTGTACATGACTTCTCTACACGTGTAATTTGTAATTGATCCAGATGCATAGATCGTGTGAGTCGCGTCTGCTGAGATGGTTATACCCAGGAACCCCAGCAACGTTTATTGGAATACAAAATTGGATATATTTTTGAGTCTCAATTATTTGATAAGCTCTACACTTAATTAAACGAATATTTGTTATTTAGTCAGTTAGTCTAGTCAGTAATTAGCTGCTACTTAATTTTACAAAGTTATTTATCTACAGATGTATAATAATTTTTTTTATTGCATCCTTATTCTTCTGTTTTATGTTTTACCACTGTTGTATTTTAGATTCCCTATTATATTCTTCCATTTTTTTGGTATTTATTGTATTTTACCAATGTTGTATGTAAAGCACTTCTGAACAGGTTTTTACATCCGGATACATTGCGCTGTACAAATAAAATGTATTATTATCAAATTCTTTTTAAAATTAAGATCCCGTTTCCCCAGTGTAATTTGTTGAGAAACTGTTTTAATGTGCTCTAGATCGGCACTTTTAAAAGATGGTAGCCTGAGCTAAGCGTTGCCCATTTCAGGTCACCAGATCGATAATACTGAGTATTTGGTATATTTATTTATTTGTAAAATTAACACTGGTCTATTTTTTGGAAAGTGCTGTATATCCAGATAGAAAGCTGGATATACATAATATAAAAGGATATCATAAAATGGGTACTTTGTATGTGCACGTGTGATAAGTATGTTTATCGGGATCAGATAAGGGTTGGCGTACTGATTTAATATCGATCACATTAAATTTTGGATGTACTCTATGTATGAGCAATATTATTAATTAAAATCTTCACACCATTGACAAAACAGGATGCATTTAATCTGTTTTCCAGCATGTACAGGAAAGCAGGACTTCTCACGAAGAAAAAGGAGAGCAAGACATACGTTGTTGCGAAGAAGGGTATGGCCAAACGGGTCACCAGACCATCGGGGATCAAAGGTCACTTCAAGGTCGTAGACCCTCGGATGAAGAAAGACAATATGAGAGCGAAGAAGGAAGGTCGCCAGAAAGGGAAGAAAGGCAAACAACGAGGCCGGAAGGGAAAGAAGTGAAACATTGTTGGATTGTGTCTGTAGACACGGGACAGTTATGATTATAATCATGTTGCGGAAATGCATATTTCAGTCTACTTTGAACAATGCTACCCTTTAAGTACTGGGAAGTCATTTTACTAGTTTTGCCTCTTCACAGTGCTGAGAAGGAAAACAAAAAAGATGATTTAGGGACCATCTAGAAATTATGTACACAAGGAGGCAACAGTGATTGTGTACAGTGTGTATACACAGGGCAGAGTGTAGGCTTGGGTTACTATGTGCCACACGCAAAGTAGGCATACTGTGTACACAGGAAATGAGGCAGATCTGGTTTGTACCAATGTATACATACATAATTTGAGGATGACCCCTTACTTGAACGTAGTATATTATTATATGCAGTCTTTTTCAGGTGCAGTCTCAAAACAAGTTTCTTGCTAAATAAACCAATGTAATTTAACCCTCCTCCACAACACCCTTTGTATCTTGACCCTTCATAGAGATTTCTATAGCAAGCCAAGATTACCATCTTACTCGAATACACAGCCTATGTTGCGAATACACAGCCTATGTTGCGAATACACAGCCTTTGTTGCAAATACACAGCCTTTGTTGCGGGTATGTAACTTGTTTCTGCATGACCACAAAATGGTGACCTAGGGTCACAATAACCCTTTGAATGGGAGAAGCTGAAAATGCCCTTATCTCTCTTTATCGTGTGTGCCAGTGTGCCAGATTGTTATCGCTATATTAGACATTCATCTCATCACAGTCATGTAATAAATATTATGTTAACATATTTTATGTATTATCTTTTCTCATCCAGATATTGAATAATTATCCATGCATGACTGTCACGTTTTTATATAGAATAGAGGAAAAAAATTGAGAATTTTCGGGCGACCTGCAAATCACAATGATGGGTTACTATACAGATTCAGGTGGCTAGAATTTACATAAATTATGCATAATAAATTTATCAATGGGCATTGATGTTTTGCTCAGAAACGCATGCATTATCACTGCAGTTGTGCTATTGAAAAGGTAGAACACAAATATGAAATTCCAACTGGGGATCGTCTCGTATGTTTGCATAGCCCCCAATGTGCAATTTTGAGCTGTCAATTTTCAATGATTGTTTCACTCAACAGGTGGCACCACTATATCAATTTTTTTGTCCACGTGTGGTGACCAAACCACACCCCCTATATAATGCTTAGGGTAATTTATTTACCCGACCATCCCACTACTGATTACGTGTCACAAGATGCAAGTGATTGTAACCGATGTATATGGGGGCTGTTTTAATGCGTACACTACACAAGGTTGACAAACTGCATACAGCTGGTAAGACCACAAGTGGTTTGTTTACCCATGTGTAATTTGTAATTGATCCAGTGCATTCTTTGGATTTAAAAGGTAATGACGTTGCTGCTAAAATAGGTACATGGGCTATATTTGAAATATTACATACAAGCATTCAGGCCATTATCATAAGGACACAGAAACATTAGACAGAATACAAAGGAGAGCAAGCAATGAAGCTGATTCTCGAATCGAGAGATCCAAGTTATGTAGGAGGTTTAATAGGGTGTGGCTTTAGAAGTAAGCCTCAGATTAATTCAAGGGCATAACTTCAGTCCAAACTGCTTGACTACTACTGTAAACAGGAAAGCGAGTAAATATTTGCTGGGTTTACACTAAGAAACA
This sequence comes from Escarpia spicata, assembly GCA_963995525.1. Classification (NCBI taxonomy): domain Eukaryota; kingdom Metazoa; phylum Annelida; class Polychaeta; order Sabellida; family Siboglinidae; genus Escarpia; species Escarpia spicata. Next base: position 32,991,274 of record OZ023213.1, read on the forward strand.
CTGCATTTCTGCTGATACCTTTCAAGTAAGGCATGTATTTTTAACAGATGTATTTTAGTGCCCCAATGTTGTACCTTTCTCACCCCGAAGCCTAGCACTACCGCAAAACACACCAAGACAATGGGAGCATTTACATTGAATGCTAGCAGGTTGGAGCAAATGCCAGTCATGCCAACAAACTTGACTAACTGCCACATGCTCACTCATCCATGACGATACAACTTGCCCTTCTCTGCATCAATGTTCCGCCCCCATTGCTATAACAGGAGCACATTAAAAAGGGCTTCCTTTCTTCTCATACTAGCTAGCAAACAATCAGCCAGTCAGCTGTCACGGTTGAGTAAGCAGCTAGGCAGACAGCATACCTGGTTCAATGATGGGTTCTATATTACACAAACTAAGGATTTGCAACATTCACACTTGATTTCATTAGTCACAGGCAGGTGCTACTGTTTCATTTATGAACCCCTTTACCAATCTCACACTACACTTTACTCCCTGGCAGACCTGTTCAATCGAACAGCATCTCAACTTCTTTGGGCAGCATTCAGCCACGCTGCAATTAATATGCAGACTATTCGTACATAAATGGAGTGAATCCCCCTGCAAGATCCTTAAAATGTCACCGATAGACCCAACGCTTCACCAAATAACTATCTTCACCCTAGAGAGCAGTAATAAATTATTTTTAATGCCATTACTTTACAGGCATTCATAGCAGAAAACATGTATTATTAGGTTATACATTATAGTGAAAACAAGATATTTCCCCCCCCCGATTAAAAAAATTCTGAGACATTGCCCAACTACAATGGTCAGTATGTACGAGTGTCATTTAAAATGCACTGCTATGTAATTTACCCCAAGGAAAAACTGCACATGGCCCTCAGCTATGAAGATACTCGGGAAACCAACCAAAACAAACCTATTAATCAAGAGCAAATCAGTCTCAAACTGGCCTACTTACCTGCATTTCACTGTCCACTATCAGTAAATTCCTAGCATAAACCACTAATGCTTTAGGGTAGGTCAAGGGTGAGCAAATCTTCCACCTTACTGGATAGGTTATTTAACTTGGGTCATGTTTCAGAGGAATAGTATAAATAAAGATTTTGAGTCTTGGTGGATGTAAAAACTTAATAGTCAATGTTAAAATTCTCACAAATGTATGTATCAAAGTACAATACACATGATCATACCAATTCTTAACAGCAACGTAGACAGCTGTTTTGAATGGGCTAACTGCAGTAAGCCCACTGGGTGTGCAACACTTGCCCATGTTGCCAATTATCAGTTTTATTGTATATTAGATCGTTGCTTCAAAATATTCAAGGAAATTCCCCAGTATATTTTAGTTGGCAATGTATTTTCCGACAGCCAGTTCTAAACCTTTCGATTTAGAAATAAACCGTTTTCTCTCGACCATGTTGGGAAATTCTCTGGTTGGTACAAATCCTGATGTTCCCCTGCTCCCGTTTACAGTCCGGATACATTAATTATACATTGACATTAACACCACATCTTATTTTAGCCACAGCACAACGCATGTAATTTTCCACAAGGTTTTAATGCTGAAAGCACGACATCCGCCGACAAAGAAAATGATGACATGTCCCTGAACACGATCTAAAGGCTCTAACTCCAAGTACTAGAGGCAATGACAGCAAAGGAAGGAATTAATAATACAGCCTTACAATAACGTTTTAAGTACAATCACAATGCAATAGTATATCAATACGTGGTCAATATAAAAATGGCAACATCTGCCCCAAATATTCTGGTGTTTCTCTAGGTTCAATGCCCCGAATGTTATTGAATTTATAGTGTCGACTGTCGAGCCAATGACAAGTGCTAAAACATCAAGCCGAATCAAATTTTACAATGCACCCCCTATGCGATCTAGTACGTTCTGACAACACACTCGAGTGAAATCTGTACAACATGCCCTTGATATGCAGGTGTGCACAAATTAAATAGTTACTAAATCGTTACAATTACAAGCTAATCGTACATCGTGACCCGCAAAATATTATTACCCATTCACACCAAACCACTGACCTCGGCTGTGAAAATCTACATGACTGTATGGTGTCCATGATTATACCGCATTAGTTTGATACAGCTGCAAGCGTGCACGCCCAACAGTTGCATCTCTGACGAAGATGATGTGTTCTCACGTACACCAATTACATTAGTACTCTGTTAGCGTCCTACACACTAGTAGCAATAATGAAAATGACACCTAGTATCAATAACTGTAACATAGAAAAATAGGACGAAATACAAACATCCACTCCATAGTAATAACTGTTCTGCCAGATACAAATCTAACGATCTAAAATGTTTGCCATCGATATAGAAAAGAAATTAAATTTGTCTGCGTCACGCACACCATCACAGCCTTTCCATTACATGCTGTGTACGTCACCCGATTGGAGCTAACCAATATAACACAAGCACGCAAAATTAAGACATAGATAATAGCATAACCTGAATAAAACACCAAGGACTACAAATGTAAATAAAATTTTCAAATTTTGTCTCCACTAGCCGAACCGGCTCATAAGCAGGAAGTTATCAACAGGCGTAACGTGCTGTAAGCAAACTGCTCGTGACAGTCTGGAATGCTGCTCAGTTGTGCCGATCGAAGTGCGAAAACGTGTCGAGCGAAACGGGTTTACGCAACCCACCGACGCTCATGTTTAAACGCTATTTCGAACTGGTCTTTTTGGTTACGGTCATGTTCATACCCAATTATACAACCCAATACACATACCAGTACACGTCACATAATAAACACACAAGAAACGCGGCTGAAAAACAACGGGCTACAACGTTGTGCTCACAAACTCATTTATATAAAATAAATATCAAAGGAGCACTACGGAACATCAATGGTACAGATTGTGCTTACAGAATGATGTACACCTTGAAACAGGCACCGGAATCGGATGCGTTTTCGGCCCAAGTACCCCTGAGGGTGATCCTTCGACGACGAAATAAACTCTGATGATAGATAGTGACAATGTGCACCTTGGAGATTTTTAGCAAACATGGAAATAATCCGCCAAACATCGTCACAGCTGCGCTAGCTCACAGTGTTTAAGATGCACAGAGTAATGTGAATGTTTGTAGCAACATAATGTTCACGGCATGGACTTGTCGACACTGAATACAGGTGCACACAAAACATTTCTAGCAGTAGCATTTCTACTGCGGATCAAGGATTTTCCTGCCCTTCGATGTCTTCGACCTGGGCATCTTTTGGTTCATCACCTGCAAACATACCATTGACAAATGTGAATAAACAAAAATCACCAGACTGGCACAATGTCAAGTCATCTTTTGACACTTCAGTACAGTAACAAGTGCGACTCTCAAAGAATAAGATAAATTGTCTGCGTTAATGGTCAGGGCTGAAACAGCACTTCTCCAATGCTATTTTGGGCATATTTTTCGTCTTTTCAAGAGGATCTCCAAACATGGCTCCAGTTATTGACCTCTTCCCACCTATTTTAGGGGTTTCACAGATTACGTCTGACAGATAAGCAAGCAACAATCAGATAAAAACAGTAATTTCAAAAAGTTGTTGTTTTGTGTGACTAAACCACCATTTGCACCTAAAATAAGTTTTAAATACTGACAATTTGCATCACATTAGTCATGGGAAATAATGTCACCTATGTAACAGGAGTAATACACATTGGCACTTAATTATGACCTTATTACATAACTTTCTTTGAACACAAGTATTTGATGGAACAAAGAACAGATTTATTCTATTTTAGAAAAAATCAACAATTTCTAGCTTTGCATCTGAAATCTTGCTGCAACATTATTCTATTTTAGAAAAAATCAACAATTTCTAGCTTTGCATCTGAAATCTTGCTGCATGTTACAGCAAGTGTTCATAAGTAGGGTTACGCTTTACAGTTCATATGGACGCAACCAAGCGACTCACCATCACCCTGCATGTCAGACGTCCAGAGCGTCAGGTTATCCCTTAACAGCTGCATGATCAACGTTGAATCCTTGTAGCTCTCTTCACTCAGTGTATCCAACTCGGCGATCGCGTCATCGAATGCAGCTTTCGCCAGGCGACACGCTCGGTCAGGAGAGTTCAAGATCTCATAGTAAAACACGGAGAAGTTGAGTGCAAGCCCGAGCCGGATCGGATGTGTTGGTGGTAGCTCCGTCATTGCGATATCACTAGCTGCTTTGTAAGCCACTAAACTGTTCTCAGCGGCTTCCTTCCTGTCGTTGCCAGTCGCAAACTCAGCTAGGTATCTGTGGTAATCTCCCTTCCTGCGGGATAAAAACAAATTATGTTAAAACCTAGGTTTGTTTCAACACCAACACATTTAGCAGATTGTTTTGGGGGATAGACAGAACTCAGTCAAATTTAAAAACATGTAGATGTATGGTACAACTCGGAAATGTATCAAAAGTCTCATGACAGTTCCAAGACACTCGACAATAATGGCATCAGCATATATGTGGTTTCATAATGACAGTATGCACCAAACGTATTACCCAAGGCTGACCTTTTGTGTTCACTTATTAGTTTACACTGGACTTCCGTCTGGTAAATCCATCAAATTACTTTTCTTTAATAAGATCTTAGCCTTGAAGTTAGCACTAGACTTTTCTACAATGACCAGGCAACCGAATGGAGCCGCAAAAATTTAAAACTTAGTTTGATGGCTAAGCCTTAAACACTGGCACAACAAATCTTAAGTTAAGGTCAACTGGTCTGGTATATTTTGGACTGGAGAAAAAGTATATTGTTGATGTCTAGAATTTTGAGGACTGCACATTATGCTCAAGTATAGACAAGGCCCCATAAATATCAGTTTAGCCCTTCACGCATCAGTAAGAACAGGTCAAATGAAATATGAACAACAAAAACTACCTTGTCTAGCAATGTCTATACAGTGCTTCTTCACAAATACTTACATTTTATAATAGAAAACCTTTGATTCTCCAGATGCTGCTGCAGGAATGAGGTGCTTGTCCAGAACATCTAGGATGTCACGACATATTTGCTGAAGCTCAGCTTCAACCTGTGCAAATACACAATGGAGTTAATTTTTGTATCTACACAGCCATGATAATTTTATTTTTACCACATCTTCTACCAGAACATCTTAAAATGTGCTCATTGGCAAGAAGGCACATGAGCAAATCATTAACTTTACAGAATATAGTACAATATAACACACATAATTAGCGAGATTATACCCAGCACCTGGATTGGCACTCCCAGTAATTATGTTATTGCTAGAGAAAACAATGGCCTATTTCATCACATCCTAGTAATAATGAATGCTACTGCTTCTTATAAGACCCACTGATACAACAGTTCACAAATAGGTATACAATAACATTTAATTGATTATGCAATCTCTTTCAGAAGCAAGTCATGACAGGGTATTGAACCAAATAACTGTGTAGAATGAATCTAGTGGGGAGCAATGTTAGCCTTGTAATGCATCAACCAAACAGCTTTGCAACATACTTACTTTTTGCCTGTACTGACGGATCATTTCTAGCTTGCTTTCACTACCCTTGTTCTCCTCCTTCTGTTCTATGCTACTGATTATCCGCCAGCTCGCCCTCCTGGCACCAATAACATTTTTGTATGCGACTGAAAGAAGATTCCTCTCCTCTACTGATAATTCTACATCCATTGCAGCCACCTTCTTCATGCAGTCAACCATTTCTGGAAACAAAAAGTTCAAACGTCCACCACACAAATGAAACCACCCCTCCTTACATTTGATCCACTAAACACAATGTTGATCAATGTAGTTAGCACAAGGGGCCAAAATTATGAGCTGATCGTGACTGGAGTTTTTACAATTATTTCATGCAAAACATACTGTCCTGTCACATCTATTTTTGTACTCTAAGTATTCCATACAACGGCCCAGAAAGTACCTTTCGAACAATGACGCCAATTTTGACATATTGGTCAGATATTTAATCCAGGGTCCATTTTTACCTTTGCTCTGTTTAACAATTGAATTTACCACCTAAGGTCTGCATGAGCAAACATGTTACGGTTCAGTTCCAGTTTTTAAGGGTGGAAATCATATGGGCAAACAAATGGTTTCTATTTTATTAGTCAGTACAACAAAAGCGTACACACATTGCTAAGTAATTTGCCCAACTGAGACCAAAAATAACTTAAATGAACGACAAAAACAATTTGGCTTGTTTTTCGACTGTCCAGTTGTTGACTGAATTGTTAGTTTACATAAAATTACGAAAACTTGTTGAAAATTACTATGTTGGCTGAACATGGTACAAACTGAAGGAATGACCAAAGGGTCAGTATCACTTTGTATGGTCATGGTGATTTACAAATTATTTAGTGATCTTAATTTTGTTTGATATGTTATTGTATTATTTAAAATGAGAGAAAACAATAACTACAGAAACACAGTATCATCATCAAGGCAGGTGTGCACATATAGTCTCCCCCCCCCCAATAACAATGATTAAAGTTAAAACCACTTCAATCAGCAGGAAGTACAACACACGATCATCATCATAGTGAATTTTAATAGTTACATATATACCTATCCAAAATACAATACAAACACAGGGCATTTTCGTTATCGGTGTGTATGTGCTTAGTAGATAATGCCGCGTAAACTGCTAGGATTCAGGTCAAAACAGGACTTGGTTTTGGACATGTACTTACCCGTTTCGGCACATGGGTAAATATCAGACATTTGCATAAAACGTTGAAGCAGCAAATGCATATTCTATTGTTATTTCAACAGGGCATTTCACAACGAATGAGTGCTTCCTAAATACACAAAGATCACACTAAAAGCTGTCTGGAAGCCTTGTGATTATGAAAATTGATCACGGCACGGGATTCATCATGGCGGACACACCTCCGATACGGAGATCCTGCTTGAAACAAAACGCACTGCCAGCGCAGTATGCATGGGAATACGAACTAAGCTAGCCACACCAAAAATACGACTGAAAATGAACCTGCTTCATGAGTTAGCGGCATATTTTGAGGCGTAAGCATTATGATCACCAACACTACATTCGGCATTTGGACACAGGTATCCATTTCAAAGAAACTACGAGCTTAACAACGAGAAAATACAGCTATTTTTATACACTTACCATCATATCGCTCTGCCTGTTCGGCTAGTTTAGCCTTGTATACGTTATCCTCTCTGTCTGCCATCGCAGATGATATTTTAAAACACGGATGATCGTGGATTCCAAGCAAAATATCTCCGATCTGATAATCTGCAAAACAAAATGGCAGAGCCCGCCAACCTTGAAAATAGTTCACGAATGTACGGGCACTTGACCTGTATTACTTCGCCACCGGTGAAAATACAATTAGCTTCGTTTGCCGAAATCAACCTCTGTATGTTCGAAAAATAAGTTCAACCGTAAATTTACAGTTGACTAGCATCTACCACACTTTTGTTAAGAACTTACTAATTTAACAAGTTTAATCAACATGCCTAGTGCAACATGGAAGGATGTGCCGGTACCGTAATAACGACATTTAGATAACAAAACCACACCCAAAAGCTACCACAATCCACACTGCTACATAAATTACAAGAGCCACGGTTGCTTAACAAATGTTTTGTGAAAAAGAAATATAAATAATTTATATTTGAAAATATTAATCAGAACTAATTATATTAGGTGTCACGAAAATTGCTCAAGTAATAGGATGTGCCTACCCCGCATGCATGGTCTGGTAGCTAGTTACAAGCATATTGGCTAGTGAGCTTTTTATATAACTTGACTTGTAAGGAAATATATATGTTGTTTTAAGAATTCTTATAGAAATACTACTTGTGGTCAACCATGAATAACAAAACGACGCAATTTAAAAAAAAACATTTAAATTGATATAACAATTCCAATATTAGCAGCACCTAACAGCATACAAACGCAAACGCCCCAGTCAACAAGTCACTTATACGGTAACTAAAGTACGATACTTTATATGTTTGCCTTACGTATTTTTTTACAATACACACATTGCTTGCTCAACTTTTCCTTGTGGACTATAATAATAATTTAATTACACATAATAACTATCTTGCATAATAAATAGCTAAGCGATGGACTATTTTGTTCGCGCAGTTAGAATTTGTATTGCCGAATACACGGAAGTGAATTAGTATGCATCATGTGACTGCTGACGCATATCTCCGGGGGCTGCGTCACCAAGACAACAACCTCGGAACCTTACGAATCATTCAGGAATGTTTCGTAGTGAATCTTATCGGGTCAACGGCGAGAGAAATGGGGTCACGAAGGTCACATATATTTTATATGACCCCCATTCACAGATAGCAGTTATGCCGCATATGCACTATGATATTATGTCACATAACTAATAAACCGGTTGTTAAATGCGTAATTTAGATTAATCTGATTTGAGGTTTAGGTATAGCTATACCTATAGAGCCTAGGCTGTATACGTATACATATCAACCCGCCCATAACGTACCCAACCAACACGGGCCACGACAAGGCATGCAGGTTAATTAATTATAATTCAGAAGGATCGTTGATTTTGATCCCGGTGCGCGTGGATTTGAGAGTGAACCGTAATTGTAACCATAATTAAGCCAAATTCGTTGTATTTAGCAAGCAAAATCATAGTGAATAATTCAATAAACCTGGATAAGGGCACATATATTATATATATGCCTATATAATTATATATATATATGATATATATATATATATATATATATACATATATTGATATATATATATATACATATATATATATATATATATATTGATATATATATATCATATAGCGTCTAACGAACCTATGTGTTTGAGTGCTTGTGTGTATATCTTTGTGTATGTATTATATATACCTGCCTGAGTGCATGCGTGTTATCGTGCGTGCATACGTGTGTGTATATGTACGTACGTGCATGTGTGACCGCGCGTATGTGTGTGCGCGTTGTGTGTGCGCGTACGTGAGTTGCTGTGAGTGCGTGCGTGCGTGTCTGTCTATATATCTGTCTGTGTGTACGTATATACGTACGTACGTATATGTGTGTGTATGTACGTGTGCGTATACACATACACGTACGCCGTGTGTGTATATACATTATGTATCTGCATGTACGTGTGCATGTGTGCTGGGTGTACATTTATGTGCATGTATGTATATATATATATATATATATATATATATATATATATGTATGTATATGTACGTACCTATGTGTGCATGTGTATACCTGCATGTATGTATATATGTGTGTAGATGTGTGTAATTGTATATACATATACAGTGTGCGTGCGCGTGTGCGTGCGTGCGTGGTGTCGTTTGCGTGCGTTGTGTGTGCGAGTGCGCACGCGCTTTATGTTGTCTGCATGCGTTGTATGTGCGTCCGTGTGTGTGCGTGTGAATATGTACGTGCGTGACGTTGCGTGTGTTTGCGTTCGAGTACCGAGTGTATATGTACGTTTGTGCATATGTGTGCGTGTGCGCCTGTGTATGTGTGCATGCGTTTGTGCGTATATGTGCGAGTGTGTGTGTGTGTGCGTATGTCGGTGTGAGTGCATGCGTGTGTGTGTGTGTGTGTGTGTGTGTGTGTGTGTGTGTGTGTGTGTGTGTGTGTGTGTGTGTGTGTGTGTGTGTGTGTGTGTGTGTGTGTGTGTGTGTGTGTGTGTGTGTGTGTGTGTGTGTGTGTGTGTGTGTGTGTGTGTGTGTGTGTGTGTGTGTGTGTGTGTGTGTGTGCGTATATGGGATCGTGTGCGTGCGTGTGTGGGTGAGCGTGTCTGTCAGCTCGCGTGCATGCGTGCGTGTGTGCGTGCGTGCGTGCGTGCGTGCGTGCGTGCGTATACACACCTTTTCCGTGTAGATGCCACGAGGCATGAGACTGGGAGTTGACACGCTCATCAACTTGAATCATTGATCGCCGGCGATATCGACCGACTGGGCGGGGAGTGATGCAGCAATGGCGGCCTTTTTAGATTAATCATCAGTTTGACGGGATCTGTGCTCTGTTGGGGAATTATTTCCGAACAATACATAAATATACAGGGAGTAACGACTTTTGGGGAATGTTGCGCTTAATTACAAGATCATTGTTTGCGTATTAACGCCGTTCTATAAACAGTGTAGACAAGATGACAATTATTGCCGTGTTTTAATACGCTAGTAAGGCCCTGCTGTAATAGCCGACTGGTCGCTTCCAAAACAATAACATTTGTGAAGAAATTCGGTTACAGATGTGGGTTCTACATGTAAGCTCAGATGACATAACAGTGTTTGAAATTTCCAAACTTCGCAATTGATGAATGAACGTAATCATATTTGATGATCATTGTTAATAATTTAGAGTCGCACAACAGATGGTGGGTTCGAACTAGAGATGATTTACCACATGTAAACTGACCTGCCGTTTGGATGCCTGTCTTATCAACAACACCATATAAATTGTAATGTTCCTATTGGCCAAACAAAAATGGATTTCGTATAGCAGGGACAGGGAAGAAAGGAAATCTGAACACACTGTTTGCCGTGCCGGTTTTTTTCTCACTATGTTGTGCGTGCGTGCGTGCGTGAGTGCGTGTATCTTCATCGTCTTGTGTGGTCCTTGAAAATGAGAATGACGTCTAGCAAGGATTAATTGTGTGTCGTGTGGTAACTCAAGAACTCGACTTTAGGACTGCTGGTTAGAATTTGGAAGCGAGGTTTGTGTACTTCGAGGGTCTTTTCTTCTGTGCATGTCGCCTCCTCGCCTCATTTAGAAAGCGTCGTGATACGAAGCAGCTCGCTAGGTTGCACGAAGTATCCTCCAGTACCAACATAAGCAATCTGCGGCCCAGTTGTGATGTTAACAGGGTCTTTTTAGGTAATTTTTCATGATGTCTATAGTGCTACTTCGGGTACCATGACCGTGGCTAAACTTACTGGGAGACGAGTTGACCGCGAATCCCTGCCCTTCTGACAATTATAATACCGTTTTGGAACCTTGCCCCAATGGGAATTAACACAAACGGTTCACTTTTTAACAGCTATCGTGTCAAAGTTGCAACACAACACTTTCTATTGATTCCCACCGTCAAGGACATTGTGTTACCAGGGAAAGCCGCGTTTCGCGTCTATGGTTATTTTATTTAGGTGTAGGACTAGATTCCGACCATCTTCCTGAAAACATTATGGCGTATGCCATTGGAATGTTTCGTTTTATTCTTCGGGTAGATGTGAACAAAATTATTAACGTTAATGAAATATACATATTTAGTAACATGGTGTTTGGTTTTCACATTGATAGTGTTTATTACCATGTAGTGTCAACATCGGCACGATATACTAACTTAGAGATGTGAATGTAATTGTTAGGCCTATATAGGCGCATTACTGACACACGTGGCTGAAATCCCAGCGGCTGCCTGGGAAAAATTAAACGTTTTACGTTTGATTCCCACGGAGAAACAGACAGATTCATGTACTTGATTATAGTATTCTCCCAGGCAAATTTCGTTGTTTTATGTTAGGCACTAAAAATTATTAATAAAGTGTTATTATTACTTTCAAACGAACCGACTATTAAACTGACCAGGGTGAGTGAGATTACATGGCTCTCCGGTTGCAGCGTATCTACCACGGTAGTGTATAGGTAACAATGAAAGGATTGGGGTTGCATCGTAACTACCACGGTAGTGTATAGGTAACAATGAAAGGATTGGGGTTGCATCGTAACTACCACGGTAGTGTATAGGTAACAATGAAAGGATTGGGGTTGCATCGTAACTACCACGGTAGTGTATAGGTAACAATGAAAGGATTGGGGTTGCATCGTAACTACCACGGTAGTGTATAGGTAACAATGAAAGGATTGGGGTTGCATCGTAACTACCACGGTAGTGTATAGGTAACAATGAAAGGATTGGGGTTGCATCGTAACTACCACGGTAGTGTATAGGTAACAATGAAAGGATTGGGGTTGCATCGTAACTACCACGGCAGTGTATAGGTAACAATGAAAGGATTGGGGTTGCATCGTAACTACCACGGCAGTGTATAGGTAACAATGAAAGGATTGGGGTTGCATCGTATCTACCACGGTAGTGTATAGGTAACAATGAAAGGATTGGGGTTGCATCGTAACTACCACGGTAGTGTATAGGTAACAATGAAAGGATTGGGGTTGCATCGTAACTACCACGGTAGTGTATAGGTAACAATGAAAGGATTGGGGTTGCATCGTAACTACCACGGCAGTGTATAGGTAACAATGAAAGGATTGGGGTTGCATCGTAACTACCACGGCAGTGTATTGGTAACAATGAAAGGATTGGGGTTGCATCGTAACTACCACGGTAGTGTATAGGTAACAATGAAAGGATTGGGGTTGCATCGTAACTACCACGGTAGTGTATAGGTAACAATGAAAGGATTGGGGTTGCATCGTAACTACCACGGCAGTGTATAGGTAACAATGAAAGGATTGGGGTTGCATCGTAACTACCACGGCAGTGTATAGGTAACAATGAAAGGATTGGGGTTGCATCGTAACTACCACGGTAGTGTATAGGTAACAATGAAAGGATTGGGGTTGCATCGTAACTACCACGGTAGTGTATAGGTAACAATGAAAGGACTGGGGTTGCATCGTAACTACCACGGCAGTGTATAGGTAACAATGAAAGGACTGGGGTTGCATCGTAACTACCACGGTAGTGTATAGGTAACAATGAAAGGATTGGGGTTGCATCGTAACTACCACGGCACTGTATAGGTAACAATGAAAGGATTGGGGTTGCATCGCAACTACCACGGTAGTGTATAGGTAACAATGAAAGGATTGGGGTTGCATCGTAACTACCACGGTAATGTATAGGTAACAATGAAAGGATTGGGGTTGCATCGTAACTACCACGGCAGTGTATAGGTAACAATGAAAGGATTGGGGTTGCATCGTAACTACCACGGTAGTGTATAGGTAACAATGAAAGGATTGGGGTTGTGTAATAAAACAATAAACAATAGCAGGCGATCAATTTTAATTATGTCTACGGTAAATTTAAGCACTTGATGGTGACGTTTTACCTCGGGTAGCTAGAACGAATTTTCGTTTTGCCCAAGTTACATATAGACCTCTATACAACAATTAAAAGGGGGTGGTCTGTTCCTAATTTTTCTTTTATTAATTAATAAAAGGAGGCGGTCTTGAGACTATATTAATTATGTTGACGGTATGCTACCCACCAAATTGTGTTTAGGAAGCCCGTAACAACGTTCACAATTTTGAAGATACGACCTCGGAGCGTGGTCAAATGGTAAACAAAACATCCAGTTTCAAAACAAGCTTGATTGGCAACAATGCCGAGGCGGGCCGAGTTAACCGGAATACCATTTGACATTCAACGACTTCCAATTTTCTCACATTCAATACAGCCGATTGACTTCCGGTAACAAAATACTACGCGCATCAATGACGTAATCGCGACAGATGCCCCAGAATATGTTTGATTGGCTAACGAGGTAGACGTGTGATCCATTTATCAATCGGAATAAGTGACTTTGTAATGAGAGCCATCCATTGCGCGTTTGGCAACCAGCCCGCATTTGGCTTGAGAATAGACGGAAGTCTCTATTTTGGTTTGGTCCAGCAAGTAGGTCTAACTATCGACGTTGAGCTACTCTTAGTTCACAGAATTTCAGGAAAAATCGATCACACCGGAAGCGCTCAGCATAACTTCAACATAAATGGATACGAAATCGGATATGCCCGAAATCGGCAAAATGTATGGAAATTCCGTCAGGTTGATGCTTTTGAATGTGGTCACTAATTCACTTCATTCTGAGATTGACCATCTCATTTGTTTTGACGCGCCTTTGAACTTGATTTCAGGGGGTTTACGTGCGAAAGAAGTTATCTTATTATTATTTCTATCTTCTATTGTAGCACGGCTGTTTAGATTATATTGGTCAATTCGTCAACGTTGTCTTCTTTTGTTCTCTTGCCCTTCAGTTAAAGGGGCCCTGTATAGATTGCGCTATTTCACGGCAGAAGTATTTTGCCAGCCGACGCTTGGCGTCTGCGGCTATTTATAGAAAAGTCGCGTGCAGGCGATATGTTTGCCGTCGGTTAGTTCTCGGGAATACAAGACAAGCGTGCGCTGAATCTAGTGATTTTGTTGTCGGTAAGGGTCTATTTATGACACATATTGTTGCAAACTAACAACACTAAATAAATATATCCTTATCAACAACACAATCACAAGATGCAGTGCACGCTTGTCTTGTGTTCCCGAGAACTAACGACGGAAAACATATCGCCTGCACCAGACCGTTCTATAAATAGCCGCAGACGCCAAACGTCGACAGGCAAAATAGTTCTGCCGTTGACTTGTGCAATCTATAAAATGCCCCTTTATGGTGCTGTGTATGACGTTTTGAGTTGGTTTCGTTCCGAGTGACATAGTCAAACCAGAAGAGCTTTAATTATTCCCCTTTACCGTTGATAACATGGTATGGATGTTACTTTCCAGCGAGGGAATCCGCTTGACGTCACACACGCACGCACGCACGCACGCACGCACGCACGCACACACACACACACTTGTACCTGGTAATAAAGATACAAATAATTTATTGCCACGATCAACATGTATAAAATATAGAGTTTATGTTGTTTAGGATTGTTTTTGTGTTGCACATTCGGTTACACCAATGGCACTATATACAGGTGTATACAACAAAGCAGCATCACCATCTACCGAATGCAATACCGTTTTACCAAAGTAATACTAGCATATTGTTTAATAATAACAACATTGTCTAAGAAATATCCAATATAATTGCTAGGTTAAGCTAAATCTAACACATCAAAGAAATAGAAAACACACATGGCAAAATGACATTTCAAAGGCTGCCCATCATCATGTTACAAGAATATCACGGTCTCGTGTGTACCTTGTAGGCCTACGAAATGTAAAGAGGAGAACGTCTTCCGGAGTATTTCGTTTCAAATGCTTGTACACTGGTGTCTGTTTCTGCCGTTAAAGTCGAGCGGTCACACCTATAAGCAGAATGGATACTACGAATGCTCAGGTTGTTTATCACGAAGTTGTACTACTGACAATATAGGGGCCTGTTTGACAAGAATACGTGTTACATACGACATAATGACGTCGTATTATTAGATGACGTCACGCACTATGAAAACGGCGCGAAGTTCATGTTGAATATAGTGTCTACGCTTAGACACACGACATAATTCACGACTCCATTGCAACATAATCTGGGCGCTGTTCAACGACTAGAAAACGATACCTCTTCACGTCCCCATAAACCATGGGCCCTGATGCTGGGCGTTCTAAGTATCCAGCAAGTAATCATTCTTAATGTGGGAAATTATCCGCTTTCTCATTAGGAACATACTCTACTTGTTCAAATTGTATTTCCGTTAGTTTAAATAATTTATCTAACCCCAAATAAATAATAATTACAATAATGATTTTATTGCATTCCTCTGCGCCATAAAGCTGACAATAAAGCAAGAATAGCGAACTGAAATATAAGTCAGGACGGCCTCCGATCCATCAACTATTGATCTGTATGGCTGAATCCTCATTGCACTTATGTTATCAAACGCATGACAGTGTATGGCAAAAAAAACAGTCTCATACATCATATATATAGCCTATAGGCATGTCAGTCGTTTCATGATTCCGTTCCGTGAGCTTTCTACTGCGGCACCTTTGAGAAATAAATTGTTGGTCTGGATATATTATTGATATTGTAAAGGGCCTAATACTGTGCAAAGCGATGCTGTCCGCGCCTTTATGGACCTACGTAGTCCGTATGTAACCGGATCTAAGTAGGCCTCGATCACTAGATGCAACGTTAGCTGGGCGTGTTCTTTCGTAACAACATTTTATAGTGTAGTCTGTTCACTCTACGTTGCTCCAGTTCACTCAGCTGTATGAATAAACCACAAGGTGTTTACTTCTGACTCCATATTAAATTACAGCGTACAATATAAAGCTTTACATATATACATTTACAACTCATAATGACTAATAAATATAGTAAAACAAAGATTGACTCCTATTAAAACAAACATGTCGCTAGCTAGTAGCCACTCATTGTGTAAAAAATTTATAATTTTATATATATTATAACTTTTTAATATGTTGTTGATCTCTTTGTAAGTGTACCTGTGTCTAGTGACGGTATGATTGTTTGTAATAGTTTTTGTTAATTTAATTTAGATTCCTAAATAGTATACCTGGCAATAGACAGTGCTGGATATTTGTGTACGGATAGTCTTTGCGGATTAATTGTAGCGTGGCTTAACGATTCCCAGAGAAGTCGAGATGGTGTTTGATTGAACAGGTCTGCCAGGGAGTAAACTGTAAAGCGCTCTGAGCAGTCCTTACGCCTGTATACTGCGCTTTATAAGAACTTACCTTTATATGAGACTTGTGATAAAGCATCCAATTTGGCACACAGTTTGAGCATATCTCAAGGAAGATGTTTGGCTGTACAACCATCGCAGCCTTTCCTATAAGGGAAATGACCGCCATTTTTTCTCAACATGGCTACATTCTTTCGTGTACCAACAATTGTGCTATTACAATTATTTATGCCACAACCGGTTGATTTAGTTGCATTTTCCACTTTATTAACAGCCGTAATAGTGAGTATAGATAACACGAGATAATGTTAAAGGGCTATGTGATCTTTGATGACGCCAGAATGCAATTTTTATTGGATGATTGCGTGTGTGGGCTTGGTGATTCAAACTATGATTTAAATTAGTATTTCCTCACATCCACAGAGGGCTATCTGCTTGAGGTATCTGCACTGCCCCATGCTTTTCCCGTAGCTGCG
This sequence comes from Escarpia spicata, assembly GCA_963995525.1. NCBI lineage: Eukaryota > Metazoa > Annelida > Polychaeta > Sabellida > Siboglinidae > Escarpia > Escarpia spicata. The sequence goes on from OZ023213.1 coordinate 33,008,156, forward strand.
GACAGGAGTTCTCGACAATATTTCGTAGCTACTGAAAGAGATGTCTATAGCGCTCATATAATCCACCTACATTTGTCTTGTTTTTCTTCCGCCCTCACTCCATTGGAGCAAGGTGCTTGGTTGTAGTAATCATCATGTAATACCCTGCATTGGCCAGCCTAGTGCACACCCTTCTTTTGTGTGCTGGGTGACTGCTGTCTTTGCCAGAGAAGGTTATCAAGTGTTCGACCTTTCTGAGAGAAGACTTGTTTACGAGTCCATGATTGTACGAAACAACACCGAGCATATATCATCGCGATGCACACAGCACATATATGCGTGGTGATATACACGGCTGTTACTCGTAGACCCGTGGAGGAGAACTGTTCCACATTGTGTCATTAAATGAAAGAGACTTGGTCCACTTTCGAGGAAGTGAACGTCTTGGCACAACACATTTGACGATGATGTTGTCCATGCGTCCTCGATTCCGTGCTGCTCGTGGAGGCTTTCAAGAACGAGTCTGGTGTTCCGGGCATTGCAACGTCAGTTTACGCGAATTATAGTACTAACCTCCTTAAGAGCTCCCAGTGACTTGATGGCTGTCTATAGTGTCTGTGTAATGTGTAGGCCGCCTGTTATAGGACTACATTTATTAGCGTGATAGTAATACGCGTAGTAATACATGTACCAAGATTGTGACAAGGTCATGCACGCACTCTTGTAGCGTCGTGCATTACACGTACACTGTAGTTCTCATACTAATTAAATATACAGTATATACGTATCATCATGGAGCCTGCATGTTGTCATTACGAACACCTTTCACCGCCAAACATCACAATGACATTGTTTGCAGACCAGTTCCACTGGATTTGCTTTCCTTTCGTGTCCCGTGCGGGATGGGGGTCCATGTCACTTAACTATTAGCTTCTTCAGCTTTGTTTGTCAATGCTCTCCATCTCCCTCTGTCCTCCTCGGTGATCTTCCATTCTGGGGTGTTCGCACCTGCCCTCATAAAGTTCTGATTTACGCTGACATTCCATCTCAGCTTTGGGCTTCCCTTCTTATTCTGTTTCTTTGCACAATTTTAATGCAATGCCAATCTCTTCATGTGGATTTTCTTTGCTGTTGTACACAGAGTCAGTTTCCGAACGATGTATGCAATCTGTGGCATTTGCTTTGATGTGTGCACTGATACCTATGCTTTAAGCCTCCCTCACACACGCACGCACGCACGCACCCACCCACACACACTCACCGCGAACAGTGTCGGTATTATACAGAGCAAACATTATAATACATATAGAACGTAGTCTCCGCGACCACATTTAAAACATATGTAGCTACCTAGCTTCGTTCGTTGCTACCTCTTACTGACCGCATAACTTATTAACATTGTTTCATGTGTGAACCAAACAATGAATATGTCTACAACGTAAAACCAACCACGAGAGCCAGCATGATTCAGGAGCAGGTACTCCACGACAGACCACATACACGTCGTAAACCAACTGAAAGAGAAGTGCCGAGAATATAATATCCCGCTCTGCATCGCTTTCGTCGACTACGAGAAGGCTTTCGACTCGGTGCAAACTCAAGCAATACTGACCTCCCTTCAACAACAGGGGATAGAAGATGTGTACATCGATCTCCTGAAAGACATCTACACTAACAGCTCGGTGACAGTCCACCAACATAAAAAGAGCAACAAGATCAACATCAAGAGAGGAGTACGACAGGGTGACACCGTATCGCCCAAGCTATTCACGGCAACACTCGAAAGCGTATTCCGAAGACTGACCTGGGAAACCAGAGGCTTGAGGATAGACGGAGAATATCTCGGCAACCTTCGCTTCGCCGACGACATAGTCATATGCGCTACTACACCGCAAGAACTACAAAACATGCTGCAGAAGCTAGCTGATGAGAGTAAAAAACAAGGTCTAAGGATGAACACCTCGAAGACAAAAAATGATGCTAGAAAATGACACACCAATATATATCAACACGACGCAGATAGAGAACGTTAAAAGCTATGTCTATCTGGGACAGCGATACAGTATCAGAGTCAAAAATCAAAACAAGGAGATTCAAAGAAGGATCACTGCCGGCTGGACAGCTTTCGCCAAACACCGGGACATATTCAAGTATAACTTTGGAACCTGCTTGAAGAGACAAGTCTTCAACTCATGCGTACTCCCAGCGATGACATACGGCGCGGAAACATGGGCACTCACCATTCAGTCAAAGAACAAGCTGGCAGCCGCACAAACAAAGATGGAAAGAAGTATATTAAACATCACATATCGGGAGAGAAAAACAAACATCTGGGTAAGACAGAAGACAAAGGTCATAGACGTGATAGAACAAATCAGAAGACAGAAGTGGACCTGGGCAGGGCACATTAGCAGACTACGAGATAACCGATGGACATCGCGTATCACAACCTGGAGACCTTACCAAAGGAGATTTGGAAACGACATGCTGAGGCCTTCGCCCCACCGGACACTACGGCTGCACAATGATGATGATGATGACAACGTAGTATCGACACCGCAGGCAATCAGCCAGTCATTTTCTTTGACTTTGAAAATTGACTGACAGTTGAAGACGTGAAGATGGCGGGTAAACTAGGATGGAATCTACCCATCTATAGCCGGCCATGCAACCTCCAAACCATTGACATTGAGGGTGGATGCTACAAACATACAGTGGCTTAACTGCGAAAGGAGTTTACCCTCCTCCGAACCATGGTTATTTAAATAAATATTCAGCGATCCAAACTGTTCAGGACCTGAAAGGTTTATCTGCTATTTTTAACGTCTACTAATTGTGAATAATATAATGTAGGGACCTACTCTTGATCAGACGGAACTTCATAAACGTGAACGTGTCCGACGAGTCGTCCATTTCTTTCGAAGAAGTTCGCTGACAACCTTACTTGACGTTCGCGGTATAGTGTCCACATCTCGAAGTTGCCGCGTTCGGTGAACGGGATAATAATAATAATAGCTTTATTCACAGACTCCATGCAACATACAAGTACATTATCATGGTTCTATAGTTGTGTTATAAACAATAGTTACAATGTACAGAATGAAAAATCACCCGTCAACAAAATGTATATACAGGGAATTGAACCAGTATTTCCATATTCTAGACATGTATTTCACGTCACTATTAATAATGCTATGAATCAATGTTTTTGAGAACTGCAGTCGGCATATAAACCTATATGTCAAATTTATAATAACAGCAGCACAGTTAGGTAAATTATTGTTAACAAACATTTCACTAGCACTACAGTATCTGTCATAACCTAACACCTTTCGAAATATATTGTTGTAAGAGACATACCATTTCCTGATTGCACAGTTATGAAAATTCCATCGTAGATGGGCAGTATACATAGTTGAACAAAAAGTAGTAAACGATGTCTTCTTTACATCATTTGAACACATCTGAAATGTTCTTATGATCATGTTGCCTTGTGCATACAACTGGCGACATTGTCTAAATATATCATTGTCATCTAGCATACTATTTGAAATTATATGGCCCAAATATTTTACAGATTCTACCTCACATAGTTTGTCGTTACCAAGCATAAAACATGGACATTTAACATTCCTACAACTCTTGTTTCTAATTATCATGACCATACTCTTTTTGGTATTGTACCTTATGTCATGAGATAATCCATATTGATCACAGACGGTGAGAATGGTCTGTAATCCCCTGCTGGACGGACAAAATACTACAAAATCATCAGCATACATAATATTATTAACACAATTATATCTTACATAACATCCTACATTGCAACCATTAATTACAGTGGATAAACCATCCAAGTAAACACTGAACAAATAGGGGATAAAATACCTCCTTGTCTAAGTCCATTACTTACATAAATACTGTCAGACACATGACTACGCCATCTTACACACATCTGTTGGTTCGCATACCAAAACACTAGAATTCTAACAATGTAACCAGGAACATCTCTGTCAATTAGCTTTTTAAAAAGTACAGCATGGTTTACACGGTCAAAAGCCTTAGATGCATCAAGAAAACACATAAACAAACAACTATTTAAGGCTTGATATTTAGCAATAACCTATTTTAGTACTTAAATGCACATGTCAGTGCCATGCTTCTTTTTAAAAATCAAACTGGTTGTCACTGGTTGTTAAAAAGTCATCCATTCTGCTGAGCAAGATTTTTTTTTAAACTTTAGACATAACACTTGCCAATGCTATTGGCCTATAGTTGTCTTTACTGTTTATCTTGCCGGATTTATCCTTGGCTATGGGCACTAATATAACATAAATCATAGAGCTTGGCAGTACGCCATGCACCAACAGACCTGTGAAGCATATTGGCAGTAAGGGCAGTATGCGTTCACTGCAGTACTTCAGGTGCTCTGCATACACACCATCAAGGCCACAACTCTTGTTACAGTCAAGGTTTCTTATAGCATATTTGACTTCTTCAGGTAACACTTTAATGCTGCTCTCATAACTAACATCAAATGCTAGGGTTTTGGCTCTACTGTTATTTACACAATTAAACAAGTCACGAAAGTGTTGAATCAACATATTCACAATAGCTTCTTCACCACTGTTACCATTTATATTAGTTGGCAAGGGGATTTTACTATTGTTAATAGTTTTGATCTCCTTCCAAAATTTTTCATTTGTATGGTTAGCCATCTTCTTGGCAAGGGCTTCACGCCTCAACTCATTTTCAAGTTCATAGTGCATATTTGCATCTAGCATCAGCTTTCTTTTTTTTAGCTAAAAACAGGACCTTGTTTAGGTTTACCTATACTGTCCCATAGTTGGAAAGCTTCATTAGCAGCTTTATGAATATCTGCCACATAATCAGTCCATCCAGGCCGACATCTATAGTTTCCTTGTTTGTGAGTAAACAAACAGGCACTAGCATCAGTTAAACACCTGGTTATATTATCATACATGTTATTAAGTGCTTTGTGATGAGACTCATCATTGCAGTTGACATCAGTACATATAATAGCATCAATAGGTAATACAATGTTTTTCAGTTCAGTATCAGTCTGTCTACAGTAAGTATCAATGGAACCTTTGTCAAGTCTTGACCAGTTAAGACGTGGCTGAGTGTTATTGTTAGTACCGGGTACTACACCTGGCACACTGTCTACATTTACATCAATTATCACAGGGATATGATCTGTGGTAGCAAGATTATAGCACACACTAATGTCATTTATCACATAATTACCATCGTGTGTAGCTATACAATGATCTAGCCATGAGGTGCTACCCCATTCATCACTGATGTACGTGAACGAGTCAGGTGGTAGATGCTGCTTACTGGACAGCAACAGATTGTATTCAGTGCAGACGTGTATAAGGAACCTTCCAAATGACGAAGTCTCGTCAGAAATGTCGGCGTTATAATCCCCTACCACCAGTACACACGTAGTTTCTAAATCTTCTATAATATATATTAATGTGCCAAGTTTTTTCCGATATTCATAAATATTTTGATAACTTTCATATGGCATGTAAACACACAAAATTACAATTTTTTACCATAAGATATCTGTCCATCCATTTCGATGTCGTACGTCCAACTGGTCGTTCCGTAGAAATAAAGCACGAATGTCACGTCATGACGTCATCATCACTTGAGCTTACCAGTTACGTTGCTCCACCCTTCACACAGACAAGTCGAGAGGCGGTTCGATTGAACAGGTCTGCCAAGGAATTACGTGTAAAGTTATCTCATCAGACATATAGAATACCGAGCTATGTAAGAACTTACCTCGTTTCCCCTTTGCTTATATTGAGACGCAGCACGCGTTACATCCACTGAGTGTAGAACAGAGGGATGAGCTTAGTTTGCAGCGTCCATCTTAGAAAATGGCGGATACAACACTTATAAGCCTATATAATAAGGGAATCAGTGATAATCGTCTAGCATAATGTTTTCCTTTGGCTTTGGTAGACTCTACAAACATTCCAAACATCTTGTTTGTACTATCGGTCTTAATTTTCACCAAATTCTTTATATATCCGCTTGGCAATGTACATGCATGAGTAACCGCATCGCATATATATCGAGTCGACTTGTCGAAACATGGATTTATCGCTGGGCACGTTAACCAGTCATCTTAATACCTTTGGGGTTTTTGCGTTTTGTGATTAATTGGTTGTTATTACATGTCGTCGATGGTTGCACGTGTAATGACAGGCGCTTCCCCGAATTGTTGTTTGAAGGTGAGGTGAATAGTTCCTAGAATCACGGGAAATGAATAACAAGTGACGAATTTCCGTAGGCCTACGTAGCGCAAGATAAATGCCAGGGGAAATGTATGCCACTACTACTCCTGCATGGCTTGCACACGCCCTCCCTCACACTTACCAAAACGGGTACTGTTGTTGACACGACTAAATGTCCTGAATGTTTACAGCAATTATGGAATGACCTTGCCATACATTTATTGATCTGGTTGGTGCTAGAATATTACTACGGTGTTCATAAATCATAGTGAGTACGTCGCATTGGTACGATACTGCAAAACGCGACATTTGTTTATGCGCATCTTCATTGTGCACGCTATATAGCTGACATAAAAATGCGCACAACGATCGCAACGCTACACGGCGACATTTGAATTTGTCTTTAAAAGGACCGGACAATGAACGTAGACTCGCAGTGATACCTAACATTCTTCAGGATAGTCCGTTTTCAAATCAGAAACTTTCATTTTTCATATTCAAGATGTATTTAGTTTACCTGGTAGAGCCTTTCGCCAACGCTGAATGACGTGAGGCAGTTCGTAATTGCCCTCGTATCTGTTGATGGGTGTTCTTGTTTTCCTGATCCATATGGCTTCCTTGATATGCCGGATTGAAAACCACATTATAGACTGGCGGGAGTGCAAATTGTAGACAAGGAACCCAACAGAATAATCCGGCAGATCAAGGAAGCCATCTAGATCAGGAAAACCAGAAGACTCATCAACAGAGACGAGGGCAATTACGAACTGCCCTACGTGTACGATGACGTCATTCAGCGTCATCGGTACTGTTGAAGTCGACGTGATACGTTGACGGAAGCCTCTACCAGGTAAATTAAATACATCTTGGATAAAAAAAAATAAAAGTTTCTGATTTAATGAATGTAGTGGATCTCATTTTAGACCGGTTTACACAAGTGGTTTACGCTTCTGTTACAGGCAAACACGTTATTGCATAATAATTAGCAGATAAATTATGTGGCATGTATATGCCCAGTGACAAATTTAGACTGGGACCCATCCATCAATATTAGTCCAGCGGATCTGTGCAGTAAAATGCCGGAATTGTGCACTTTTTGATTAAAGCAAAACACTTTGCTCATATATTCTACATATCAAGGGGACCATTTTAAAGATTGGGGGCTTTCCAGATTTTGCTGCGTTCAAAAACGGCGGCCATTAAAAAAATGGCTGCCAAATTCAATTTCCTCGTATCTTAATAACTGCGTTGCACAGACCAATAATATTGAGGTATTAGGGGCCAAAGATTTAAAATTGTTACTTTGGGATTTCTCCCACATTCATATACGCCATTTTTTTTAAGATGGCGGTCGTCAATATAAATGTAACTGTGTTACGTAGAGCCGTACAGTTTACGTTTTGAATAGCCTGGAGGATAGCGACTTCAAAAAGTATAACGTTTTACCTTCGTCGACATGCCTATATCCGCCTTTTTAAAGATGGCGCCCTTCAAAGCATATTATTCCCATATCTCAAGAACTACTCAACACAGAGCCACAGAGTTGATGTCAACATGTATGCTTTTTAGATGCGATGATTTAAAATACATTACTTTTGCCCTTCGTTGACTTTAAATACACCTGCCATTTTAATATATCTGCCATTTTTACAGATGGCGGCAGACAAAGCCTATATTCCCGTGTCTTAATATTTACTTATCATTGAGCCTTGAAGTTGGTGTCAAAACCAGGGTTGGCACATTTCCGGGAAAAACGGGTTTTAGACAGGGCAGTGGAAAAATCCGGTATTTACCGGTAAATCTGGTATTTACCGGTACTATCCGGGAATAAGTCCATAACTGAGATTACCATTGGCTAGTTCCTGTAATTAAACTTAGTCCATTTAGAAAGATAGTTAATATCCATCTAACGCAAACAGGTTGACTAGTTACTAGTTCAGGTGTATCCTTGTATTTGTTTAAAGCATGAAGTCAATGAGATGAAAGAGTTATTCATCAATTAGTAAATAAATATAATTGTCACTTCCCCCAAGAAGTATGGTGATTGAAGTAAGACAGCCTGACCAGTATTATCAGGTACCAATTTGTAATCTGTTTAAGGAAGGTTCTACTGCACTCTCTCAGCAAACATTAGTTGTGACATTGCCAGCCACACCATGCTAACTGGCTAAGGCCCTACAAACAGCTGTAGCCATTGTCTCTATAAGCCCAAAATCAGCTGCAACTTAAAGTTTGAACTTGTAGTCTGCAGAGATCCTCTACTGGGAAGCCATGTACCCCAGTATCAGTAGACCAGACTGGACGTACACATTCTGTCAGGCATTTTGTTCTTGAAGCACTGGTCAGTTAACATCATGTGTGACATCTATGTCTGGGGCTGTTTGGTGGAATATATTATATATATATGCATTTATATATATATACAATATATATTAATTCATTATGGTGATGGTACAGTAGCTTTTATTGCAAAGGAGCTTAAAATATAATCCTTTTACGAGTTTTACCCAGTTATCCCGACTTTTACCATTATTTGGGGTTTTTCCCAGGGCGGGTTTTACCGGTATTTACCGCCCGGTATTTACTAGGGTGGGAAAAAAGTGCCAACCCTGGTCAAAACATGTTTTGGGATGCGACGAAGTTAAGGGTGGTACTTAGACATTCTCCAAAACGGGCAATGTCACTTCAAACGTTAGATTATGATGCCTATACCTTCTAAATCTACAGTAACGATTTCAAAACAGTTCACACATCTCACCGACATCCGCCGCATTGGCACAGCATTGTGCAGCGCAGGTTGGCTTTGAAACACCGACACTGTCCTCTGCAGCCTTCGTGCAGCCACAGTTGATGATCGCACGGCAAGCTGTGCCTGCAGGTGACAGTGTCGTCAACTGCACCTCCCATTCAGACACTTTCTCCTTTCGAGTCCAGCCGAAGTCTGCTTGTGGTGCTTTCAGCAAGGCCTGGCCCCAGACGTTGCAAGCCTGGTTGCCCACTCACAGCAGGTGCTGCATGAGGGCATCCTGTTTTTGTTGCATCGACGTATCGGTGTCTCCTGCTTTGTATCTGGCCAGCCCTTGAGGACCATAGCGTGTAGTTCGTTCAGTTCATCGGCTGAGCATTCATTTGTATCGTGTATGTGTTACGGCGATGAAGTTGATCATATTGACCATGACAGGCTCAATATCAGGTACTGTATCGGGCAGGTGGGCACGACTCAGTGCATCTCCCATAGGGATTTCCTTGCCTGGCTTGTACGTCACGTTCAGGTCGTACGGTTGCAGTCTTAGCAACATTGCTTGTAGCCTCATGGGCGCTGATAGCAGTGGTTTGCGCAAATAGCCTGAGGTGATTTGTGATCGCTCTCAACCGTTGTAGTTTTTCCAAAGATGTAGTAATGGAATTTCTTGCAGATATGCACGATAGCTAACATTTCATTTTCCAGTTGAGCATACGACCGTCTTGTAGGAGAACTCCTCCTAGTCCGTTGCAACTCGCATCACACTGTATTGTGACATCTTTTGTCACATCGTAATACGTTAACAATGGCGCATTGCCACAAAGTTCCTTCAGCTCTTCGAAGCTTCTCTGTTGTGGCTTGCCTCAGTGAAAATCGACGTCTCGTTTCATCACATCCCGAAGTGGAGCGTCCACTGTACTCATGTTTGGGATGAATGTCAACGGATATTGGACACATCCAAGAAATCTGCGCACGTCTTCCTTGCTTTGGGGAACTGGCATTTTGTGTACTGCACGTACATTCTCTGGATCTGGTTGCAAGCCCTGGTCTGTCACCAGGTGTCCAACGTAATTCACCTGTGGCTGTTTTACTTGACACTTGTCAAAGTTGAGCTTCAGGTTCCATTATGTCGCTGTCTACGACTTTCCTGGTGATCTTGTCGTGCTCCTGTGGCGTTTTGCCTGCGATCAGGATGGCGTCCATGATGGCCCGTGCGCCATCGATGTCTTCTAGCATGTCGTCCATGATTCGTTGGTAGATCTCTGGAGACGACCTTATGCCAAACGGGAGGCGTAACCACCTGTATCTTCCGATCGGCGTGTTGAAAGTCGTTAGAAGAGTTCATTCATAGTCGAGTTTTATGTACAGTAATCCCGACTTTGCGTCTATTATGGAGAACACTTTGGCACCTGGCATATATGTTATCACTTCTTCCACTGTCGGAATGGGGTAGTGCTCTCGTCTAATGGCTTTGTTGAAGTCTTTGTGATCGGAGCAGATCCTCAACTTTCCATGCCCTGATAACAATGGTTTCTGGTATATATGTACGATGTAGTACTGTACCTCAACCCATTTGTTTTTTGTACCGAGTTGGGAGTGTGACGTAGCCTTCTACCTTAATTGGGCGATGAGTGTACGATTTGAACTTGCGAGCGGTCTATGTGATTAGGTGATTGCAGCGCATATCTATGTACACGTTGTACGGCATCAGAGATGTCGTAGCGCCGGTGTCTATCTGCATTTTGATGTGTGTTCCGTTTACATACACTGTATATGCTTTCCCACCAGTCGCTTGTGCGGTCTGATCGGTGATGGTATTGATCAGATGTGCGTCACCATCATCATCTGATTGCTCAAAGCCAAAAATGTCCCTTCTTATGACAGTAGTTGCACTTGCTGTCCTTAGCGGGGCAACGTCCGTGCGATATGTTGTATCCGCATTTCTGACATTTCCGTTGATCCTGGTATCTCGCTTTCTGTTTCGCATGGTATTTGTGGAATCTGGACTGTGACCAGTTCCTCGAGCGTCCGGGTATCCTCGGTTTTCCCCGACCTCCAATGTTCACGGCATGAACTGTGGGGTCTTCATCGATTTTTATCGCGTGCACACTTTCCTGGGACGTCTCGTACTTCTGGCCAATATTTATGGCCATGTTTAGAGTCAGTTCGTCTCCTTTCTCTAGACATTTCACGCGGACCGCGTGAAATATATATATATATATATAATATATATATATATATATATATAAGCGAATGTATATATATATTTCACGCGCAAACACAATGGACGGCCAAGTACCACAGCACCAGAATCTTCACCAACCGCTTCGAAGATATTCACAAACAACTATGTATCCTGGCTGCTATAGCTTCTAGCAACACCAGCCAAGATGCTGAACAGTTGCAGTGCGCATCTGAAACGTCGATCATGGCGAAATATTCAGGGATGTTGGAGCCAGTGACACAAGCTTTGCAAGCTGTTCGCCTCGATGTTCTCAAAGTTCACGAATACATTCGGCAGCTGTTGCTCATATTGGAAACTCACAGAAGAGAAGCTGAAGAACATTTTAAGGAAACGTAATGGTGCTAACTGACAAGATTGCAAAGGCACTTGGAATTGAGTTGCGTATGCCTCGCCAGTGTGGACGTCTAACTCAACGACCAAACTACCAGAGCAAGACGTTGGAGTAGTATTATCGGGCGGCAAAATTCATTCCATACCTGGATTTCATAATCAAGTCACTAGAAAGTCGGTTTGCTCTCGGAAACAAGCATCATTTTGCTTTGTTCTACCTCCACCCTGCGCTGATGTCTCAGATGGACCGCAACAGTTTCCGAGATCACATGATCCAGGCAAGTGTTTTGTACATACAACTGTAATACAATATGCTTTGAAATACTATTATCGTAATTTATTGAAATTATATTGACCTGAACTGTACATATATAAACCACACCAACTTTAAGGTTGCGGATGTGAATGTCGGAGAAGTAATGTGCATGAATTATTCGATCCATAAAACATATCTAGACACAATCGTTATTGCTCTATATAAGGCAGTTATTAAGATATGGGGAAACAGAATTTGGCGGCCATTAAAAAAAAAAATTCTTAATTACTTAATGTTGTAGTGCTCCGAAAAGCCAATTTATATACAAATGGTTATAGCTGGGGCGGGGGATTTGTTACATTTGAGGCCATCTGTTTTTGGGGAAGCAAGAGCCCTATACAGAGGGCCTTTGTTCAGAAGGTTACTGTGAGTTTACTGGCACCCTGCCAAGATTTCTAGAAACCCTAGACTTTGAAAATGGCATAATCTAGAGACAGCATCTGTCCCAAGGCTACATATTTAGTTGTATATAAGGAGGGCTTTAATGAGGATCAGGGCTGGCTGTCATGAAATGCAGCCAGACACTTCGAAGGGTGGCTGTTGAGGGATGCAGCCAGACACTGCGAGGGAGCTGTTTGTTAGAACAGGCCCGACGATGCGCGCTGGAGCTGTGTGTACATAACACAGGCCAGTGATGTATCATGGCGACTACTGGGGCACACTGCCGGAGGAACGTTTCTCGTGAAGCACTGCCACTGAGCGCCCTGCGAGAAGTACTAAAAGACTTATTGTTCTGACACCTATAATTCGGTTGCTGTATATAAGCCGCCGCCGTTTGACTTATCGTTGTGACATTTATAACTGGGTAGTATTTAGCAGACATAGCCGTATACTGTCTATTAGATCTTGTATTGGTAGGGTTTTCCGCATATAATAAACTGTGAAAACGTATAACCTGACTTATCATCAGTACGACTGAGTGAGTGAACGTGGGCCCGTATGCTTCCCTGCCGACTGCTCGCCGCAAACATTACACAGCCACTTCTTGCGCCGTAATATCACGCGATACCGTGTCGGCCGATCAATTGGACAATTAATCGCTCGTGTAACTCGACCATTATTGTCGTATACCCGGTCCTAAGCATCGCACGGTGCGCATCAACACCGTCGTACTGTTCTGAAGACAGACAGCCAGACTCCGTTATTTTATATACTGGAAATGTTCTATCGTGTTGCATGCAATCCATAAAAGTTTTTCACTCATCGTGATTATTCTGTAGTTTCTGTCCATGTAATCTAACCTAGGTAAACCCGAGAGATTTGGCGTTCGGACCGATGTCTAGTATGGAACATTGGCTTGTCACATAGCCATAGACAGCACCTTGTAGGTCATGCATCGATCGGAACGCCATATGGTTAAACCAAACGAAACATTGCTCATTTTAATCATTAATTTTACAACATTGGTTATAGACCAGTTAGATAGGGCAGAAATGTGTAAGGCCTACAGCTGGGAAGCATATATATATATATATATATATATATATATATATATATATATACAACTTCTGGTTTTCACCATAATCAAGCGATACACGTTAATATCCTCGAATCGACTGTTTAATCTTGTTTGAATAAAGCCACTACTTATTAGACTATGTCACTCACTCTGTCGTCTGGTCGCTATGTTGGAACTACACTGCAGTGTTGGTAAATGCTAACCGGAGTAAACCGCAAACAAGACCGGTTCCCACTTTCGGGACTATGTATAGGCGCGACTGCGTTGCGACCGCTTGTCATTTAGGAAATGACATGAATCGATTTTTGTCCAGTTCATCTACTTGCGGCTGGCGTCTAGTCGCACTCAGTCTCAGGTCTTATGCCGAGTCAGGGACAGAGCAACTGGACCATCCAGGCCAATATTGAATAATCGTCGTTGTACTGCGCACAGACTCCACGCAACACTCACGCTTATAATAGCGTAACCATTTCAGTCTTGAGACGACAATGCGTATTGTTTCTACTAAATTATTGATGCACACTAGACGCCGGCTTCGATGACGGTTTGAGTGAATTCACAGCGATGAAACGCCGTGTATATAGCCTTACGTCATTCTTACACCAGCCGAGCAGTCGTAATATCGATATACAGGCTTCTCTCGCACAGAGAAGCTGGTGAGACGATTATGCTAATATGTTATTTTAATCAGCAGGGAATCACGGGGCAAACCTGTTACGTAACGGTATTAGTCGAAACAACGCTGCCATCCCCGTGGAGTAATAGCTGAACCCGTCTACATTTATTATAATATTATATCAGATCGAGAGTGGTAAACAACATTGATCGAGGAAGGTTAGATGCTTGGCTCAGTTTCTGCAGTTTAATTGTATTGAAACATCACAGAACAATTATGACTTATACGAGGTATCTTCATATCTGGCGACTACCTGTTTAATGTAAACATTAATTATACATTGAATCATCGGACTTGGTCCAGAAATGTCACTCGTTTGTATAGTTCAAAAACTAACAACTGTTTCGTCGCAATGATCAATAAAACTAACCTAAAAATAAAACACACACGCATGCACGTACTAACACGTACACACACGCGCACATTCGTTACCACCGCCAGCGTCGCGTAAATTTGTGAACGCCCCCAACTTGAGAGAAACTATTGTACAGCGAACGCATTTCGAACAATACTTTTTTGGATAGATAGCTTTGCAACAGAATTACCACAAATGTATTCTCAGTTTTGTTTCCGAGACAACGTGCTGACGTAATCTTGCCAACCTATACTCCCGCGTTGCTGTCTATGATTTGCATTTGTGAATGTTGTCGCACAAGCTGGTTAGTACCTATGGTCGCTACAGGTGTGGTTTCTCATTAGGACGGCGTCTGGACTACTGTTTAAGTCATGGCCACATCTGCTGGCCGGAAGACAATGACAAAGTTCTAATTAACCTACCCAGCTCCTAGGGCAATGTCACCAAGGTAAACCAATTTATAGTGTGTGTTGTATTTGTGTGTGTGATTGTGTGCATATACGTATGTACATAGCCTTTGAGATGATCCCTTCATAATACCAACCTCACGTACCAGGTTACAAGGTTGGCAAGAAACCTGACACGCCTAAGCAATGATCTTGATAGCTGTTGTAGCTATATATACTTTCTGGGTACAATCTGCCATAACAAGATTGTACCCAGAAAGTATTGAACGTATACAATTACAAAGGTGCGAAGAAGGGAAGCTTCCAAACATTGTGCTTGATTACAAACAATTTGTTTATATTTTAGACATACAATAAGCTTAGCAATTTGTTCTGAACGTGGCAATACCGCGAACATCAAAGGGCCTTACAGTTAACCTAGCTATCATTCACAATATCGCCAATACAGCATGTTTAAAATCTGAATATTTTGTTTACAATTTTCAAAATTGTTTCAGGTTTTTAAACCAGTTTGGCAGGCAAAATACCTTCAACATATTTACTCCAGTATGAAAAACATTATATTTTAAAATGAGTAACACACAGCTTCAGTTTAAGACCAACACATTTTTCAGAATAATTTAAGCATTTGTAATGCTATTTCAATACTTCTTCATTTTGCCAATTATTATTATTAGCATGGACTATACTTGAGATGCAATAAAACGAACCAGTCGAACCATGGAAATGAAGTTTTTATTCAGACCTGACAGGAGACTTGGTTCAGGCGTGAACATAATATTATACATACGACTGACAAATGAACGTGGCAACATCAGTCCTCAGCTCCAGGTTCAACATTACCACGTTACAATTCACCATGTCCCATGCCAATAAAATAACACGAGAAAACATCAGCTTGTCATCTCGCACCTTACTTAAGACAGCCCAATATTTCATCAATAGCAATACATCAATCAGTAGTTTATTTCCCTGTAAACTCTTGTGCATGCAAGAGTAGTACCTGCCATGTAGACAGTCAGACACGATGTGCAACGGTGCAGATTAGCCCCCCCCCAAAGAATGCCACCCAGACACAACGAGCAGCACTGCAGATTATCTTCAGAGAATGCCACCCAGACACAGTAAGATTATCCCCAAGAATGCCACCCAGATATAACGAGCAGCACTGCAGATTACCTTCACAGAATGCCACCCAGACATAGTAAGATTATCCCCAAGAATGCCACCCAGAATAAGCAGCACCGCAGATTATCACCAGAGAATGCCACCTAGACACAATGAGTAGCACTGCAGATTATCCAAGTGAATGCCACACAGATACAATGATCAGTACTGCAGATTATCTCCAGAGAATTACATCAAAACCAGGGTATTTCTCAAGTAGAAAGCCGATCTTCCATTCCTAAATTTAGCAAAATGGGTAGTGGCAAGAATGGGTGACAGATTTTAATTTCTACCTTTGCAGAGATGCGATTAATGTACCAGGTAATCAAACGGAATGGTAAGCCACTCTACTCCCCTCGTTATATTGTGGGAGATCCGAGATACCTTCTCAAGCAGAAGGAATGTTATTGCAGCCACAGAGAAAAGAACTGTGCCATATGTGGCATCACATGCAGGAAGAACATCAAATTACATTAGATTTCTGGATCATGCTTAGTCATAAAGGCACCTGTGAAACACTGCATTATATTACTACAAAACCTTTGTGTATGTCCACATAAGTGGGTAGCAGACGTAGGATTAAGTGTTTACAGTTTCAAGTATGGAGATATTTCCAGTTGTGATGTGTCATAATTAATCAGCCATGTGCACTAACCACCTAATGTCATGGCTGTCATGTAACTGGTTTATGAAATAACCGAACGACAGGGTATTTCATCACACCTTTTGTGGTGCCAATTATACATGTAATCAAGGCACAAATGTATTAAGTACACGGAACCAACAGGCAGTACTGGATCGTTGTTGTCGTAATATAATGTTGATAAAGCAACTGATTAAATTTCTTGTTTTTGCATGTATCAAAATATGGTTCCTTATAATATTAATATAGTTTCAATTGTTTCAATTACGTAATCATCTATATATGACATCATGTGGGTCCTCTTGGGGAAAACAGCGTACCCACGAATCCCAGATATTGACCACATCCAAAGTAGCATGCTGGAAACCCGGTGCAAGTTTTGGCAATTGTGACAAAGTGCTGAGTGACATTCAAGTTCGATGCTGCGTCAGAGTCTGGCTATGTTTATTGGTGCCATCTCTATCCTACGTGTGCTAAACTCATCTTGTTCAAACTGTGACCGTATACTATTCAGTCCCCCTCCCTCCCACATGAGTGTGTGTGTGTGTGTGTGTGCATGCGTGCATGTGAGTGCGTGTGTGCCAACACTGCCATTCTCACATCGCCAACAACTGTATGCTACATAGCAGGTAGTGTAGCATATGTGCTGTGGGATTAAACGATCTTAATCATGACAAATCTGCCACAAAGAAGCAAATTTTCAAGGATTTCACAGAATTTTCAGATTTCATGTTTCCGTCTACAGAAACCACCTTACTAATTAAAAATACTTTTTCACAAATTCACTTAATAAATGATCACCCATTACCAAAGACAATTCATGTGTGTGACACTACAAAAAAACTCAGATTTAGGGGCAGGAAATGTACCCTAATTAAGCAGACCCCCTACATAGCGTGAAATAGACGTGTGGCATGACAACGTTGACACGAATCTGACTGGCATTCTGCGCGCTACTTCGTTGTGACGGCGGACGACGTGTCATCGACATCACTGCCGTCGACACACATACATCGCTGTCGCATACTGGCGAAGCGTTGTCGCAGTGTCTCGCGTAGTTCCTCTCGCTGTGTCGTCAGGTTCTTCTCGTTTGCCTTGAACTGTCGGATCTCCTCCTCAGAGATGAAGTCCTCTTCCTCCCCGGACGAACACCCTGCCTGCAACCGGTGCCACAATGTTACTCTAGGTAGCACCATTTACTGGAAAGTACATGTGATCAGGAGGATTGTTTAGTGTTTTAGGCAAACTGCGAGAAAAAATTGTTAGCTTATCTTCAAAATTTATATTAGAAATGATTAATTCAAAAGAAGCATATGACAGCTGATGCAGCCACCTTAACCTAGTTCTATTATCTGACATTGTGCCAACAGATTGGTGTATTGGGATCATTAAGCCTACATATACAAACATAGCAGCAGACACTCTGACAGTGTGCCTGCTGCCTGGCTAAATGGATGCAATGGTGCTTTGAAGTTAGTTCTTCTGCCAACTATCCTTTTCACACAAGCCTATAGGTTTAGTGGCTGCCAACACACTACTGAGCCTAAACTACCATGCAGGTGTGAAAAGCGTCCTGATGTATTTGAACTTGAGCCACTAATTAACTGTCAACCAAGCAGTAGCAGAGCCGTTTTATAATAATAATAATCCACAAGTTAAGTGGCAGTGATCTTCCTTTTATATGGTTATCATACGCAGACAGGTACAGAAAGAAACTGACGTTTTCTATAAAAAGAACACGTTTGCCTATCAATGGCATGTATTTCCTATTGTTGCCGTTTCTGCCGGGCAGAAACTGTTTCTGCCCGGCAGAAATCAAACAACCTTGTAGGTAATTATTAATCAAATGTGTTTTGGTGAATCATAGTTACAGATCATTAAGGGTTATGATGGAAGTAAAATGTTGACATATTTACTGTTCATTTATTGCACGTCTTGCATTTAGAGGAATGATTATAATAGAAAATAAAATGTTGTGGCACATTTTTTTAAATACATGCATTGATGAGAAACCAGGAATTACTGTTCTGTGGCCTAAGAATAACTAATTTCTCAAACTTCCTGCTTATATAAAACAACTGCATAAAAATAGATATCCATGCAAGACACAGACTCCGCATGTAACATATGTTTTGGGAAGGGGAATAGCGCTCTGTTTCTGGCACAATACACAAAATCTACTGTTAAGGGATAGTTTTAAGGGCCCTTCTCAAAACCACATCACTAGATAGTGTAAACATTTTGCATTTTGGGGGGGCTGTGTCAGCCTTCTTCTCATGTGATGTAGAGTTACCACAAGGAGAAAACGAGTCTCCTTTGTTATTTGCTATTTACCTGAATGATTTTGAACACCGTTAGTCATAATTATAAGGGACTTGACATGGCAGCTGGTGACATTTACAACAACCTTAGTGATGATGATGTAGATATTTTCTTGCAAATGTATGTTCTACTATATGCTGATGATACTAGAATGATTCAATCAAATACAGATTTCTTGTGTATAGCGGAACTATGTCAACTCTTCCAATGGTTGACATTTTGTTGTTTCAGGATGACCCCTTAGAATGTAGGCACAACTGTCCAGGGGTCTATAGGGTGCTGTGTGTCTGTTGACACAAGCCTCTGCCAGTGACCAATTACAGATTAGTCACACTTTCCACCAGCCAGACACAGTGATGTGTGACAGATGTTGTAGGAAAAGGGATTAGTTGAACAAAAGGACTGGAAGCATGATAGACCTGCTGCTGCAGTAGACCATTTAGTTAGGAAATTTAGCATTTTAGGGGACCTTTGGTGCCCTTAGATTGATTCAATCAAATACAGATTTCTTGTGTACAGTGGCACTACCATGAAATGACTATGCAAAATTAGAGAAAAAGTTGCTGAACAGTTTTTTGAAAAAATAGGCAAAATATTACATTTTTATCAGTTTTTTGGTCCTTGGAGGCCCTAGGGAGCCCTTAGAATGATTCAATCAAATACAGATTTCTTGTGCATAGTGGCAGTGCCCTAAGATATGTATATGCAAAATTAGAGAAAACGTTGCTGAACGGTTTCCGAGATACGGCAGCTAATGGCGGAAGGCGGGCGCAGAGTTATAGCAATAGTCCCTTGGACCTTCGGCCAAAGGACTAAAAACTACTGACCACATTTACAGTGTAGTTACCATGTTAACCAGATAATATTGTTTGCTAGTAGAAATAAGAAAAAAACACCCATATGACGATATCTAAGATTAACCAATTACCATGATGATTATGGGCATAAAAACTGATTAATATGTCATAATATATGTAGATATAAACAGTATACTCTTAACATTTGAGTAGTTTATAAGATATCAGGTAACTAAGGCGAACGTCCATGAATAATTTGAATTATTAGCATAACTTTTCTACAGATCCTAAGTACAAGTAAAAAAGTGATGAGAAGATGAGTCTATGTATGGTCAAGGACCTAGCCAGAGACCCATCTATCCGTCTTCAAGACTGGCCAATGATGGTTGTCATCGATGTGAATGGCTTCCCTGGAAGTTGTTTGCATGTTAAAAGGCACACTTTTGAGTAATTCGAGACTGGTAAAAAGCTATTTCTGGCTAAGGGCCTGCATGTGGTGCCTTACCTCGAGCATGTCTTGTAAGGAGGTGAGAGTCGTGTACCCTGCGGCTCGGCCGTTTGTTGTTGATCCGTTAACCAGATTCCCTGCACACTTGCTCTTGCCACACTGGATTCAAAACAAATATCTATGTGAGCAGAGGTTTGTCCGACTGGATGGATCAAACGAGTAGTCTTTTTACATATTTCAGTCAACTTTTTTCTTCTCTGTTTTGACTGCAATCAGCAATCTTCATCAGATGATTTTTGCTAAATGGCAAGATGGTAGTCATTCTGCACAGACATGTCACTTTGGTGATATAAGATGAGAACCAGTATTGACTCTCCCACATATATGATGATCTCCTGAAGAACCACACAGGGTGCATCCGAGGAGGGGGGGTCAAACACCAAAGTAATGTCTGTACAGAATGTCTACCATCTTGCCATGTAGTGGTAGCTGTTGGATGAAGATTACTGACAGCAGTCAAAATGTCACAGTAAAAGGTAAACTGACCGTGAAATAAATAAAAAGATTACTCATTATTTACTATGGTGCACACCAAAAATAACAACATTTTGAAAGAAAAGCAATGGTTTTATTTCTTCACAATTTCAATTAAGTGTTCATACCAGAACGTTAGATGGATGTTATTTGCAATGTTAAGTACAACTGTTCCGAGCTATATAACCCGTACACCAATCAGTTGGAGACATTTTACGTAACGTGCAGAATTTGTTGCGTAAAACTGCTCAAATTTATGTCACGTTTGTAAGATAAGAGTACTTCAGGAAACCGTCTTTTGCATCTGTGTGCAAGTAATGTCATCAAAAAAATGGAAGTTTTTGCTAGTTTGATCAAATGTTTCATATCCTGTTTTAATTGATACATATACAAAAAGGTTGCCTTAAACCGTATTTCCCAAAAGTAAAGACTGCACAGATTTGCAGACATAAGTTGATGCACCGTTACAATGAAAGCATGAATGACAACAATGCCAATACTTTATTGTCCCTTGGGGGATTCATGTGGAGTGTCAGAAAAACCATAAAAGAAATAAAATGTAAAGGGAATATAAAAGAACGTCAAAATATACACACACGCGCACACAAAATGAAACCATGCACCACACTTACCTCCCTGCAAGACTTCGCCTGTGATGAATGTCTGTTGAAACCAGAATGTGAGTTGCACGAATGACACATTTCCTCTACATGTTCGTTTCTGTGACACAGCAGGCTGTCCCCTACAACATTCACCAATCGAACATCAGCAAATAAATGGTTGATTGAACCTGTGTTTTTGAATGGTAATTCTGATGCATTTCCCTTGTTGAAAGCAAGCTACATTTAGCAAGGTTGGTCAGGTAACATTGAAGTATAGTGCCAAAACTTTCGACTATTTAAAAAAACAGATCCTATTACTAGAAGCATTCAAGGTGTGGTGTTTAAGGAGAATATTACGTATAATCTGGATTTAACATGTCAAAAATGTATACAAGTGCTAATGCAAAAAAAGCATACAGAAACATAAATAATCACTTTTGGTCACATCATCAGACAAGAAGGAATCCAACAATAAATATAGAACATGTAACCAAGTAACCAGAAAGTTGACATAAACTGGTATTGTTGGAATCAATTTTATTTTCATAATCGATCATCGATTTAGTCAAACAGGTTGATGATCGATTGTAATGATGGTTTGTGGACAGCCATTCCAAAAAGTTTGATCGCTAGGTGGCAGTACTGTGACCCATCAGTGGCTGTTGATATAAACATGTGTCATTTTTCTTCTAATTATGTAATGCATGTATATAATTTTACTGAATAAACTCTGGCAATAAATTTTTAACGATGCCAATAGCATCTTTTTAGTAATTCAGTAATAGTACACAAACAACGTGTCAACGTAGTAAAAAACATGAATCAACCAATCATCAACAACATTTATTAGCCAGAACACCACTATTGGAAACAAATATTATATCGAAAGATCTGACAAGAAACATACCATCATGACTACACATGCTCTCGGAGCCATCCTGAGAACTGGGCATGCTACAGCACTCGCACCAGTCGAGGCCTGACGAGTAGCCCAGGTCACTACGACTGCCCGTACCGAGGTCCCGGTGACGATGTGGCCGCGGTCGGGGCTGCTGCGGCCGCTGGACTGCCGGACACTTGCACAAAGACTGGGAGGGGGATGAGGGGGGCCCGGTCATCTGGCGGTCAATACAAATGGAACAGGAGCCGGATGTCTGGTCGTCATCACACTGGAGCCGTAAGAAGGTTTATTTAATTATATTTATTTTATTAAATATGAATTTTTTTATTATTACCCCCGACATTACACAGCGAGAATAGACACCACTTTATATTTTCTACTTAAAGTACCTCTTGAGCAAAGATTATGTGCTGCCCATGGAATGCTACAATGTTACTATTTAATGTCACGCTGGCGTTGTTACTAGGCAAGCTTGTAAGAAATAGCTTAAAAGATACACAAACATAAGTTAAACAAACAAGTTCAACAAACAACTAAATTAAGTTGATACATTAGATAAACATAAGTTAAATTGAAAATTTTAAAAGCAAATAAAAAAAATCACATTGTCATTAAAATGTCACTTCTACTAGCAGTGTTCCGGAGGCTATAAAAGAGATGCTTAAACAATGATGCATTCACAGAGGTGGATGAAACGAGCGGGTTCTTTACAATTCTAAGACCTTTTCAAAGCCATGAAACTCAAGATGCAAGCCAAGATTGTTTTATTCCATGCCATTTACACAATTCCACGCTTTCATGGCCTTGATTTTTAACTAAAGCAATTGCATGCTTTTCAAGGATTTGTATGCCCAAATGAACCCTGCTTGCATTTTGGACTGATACAATCACTCAAAAGTTGGCAATGATTAAGATGACTTAGTACAACTACTCGTACAGTGGAACCTCATTACAAAGTCACCCTTGAGACTAGGCAAAAATGACCTGAATAGCAAGGTGACTGTATTAGCGGGACTAATTTCTTATACTTTACTGTTACAAAACTAATTAGGGACTGTTATAGGGTGACCTTAATTGCGAGGTGGCTGTATTACCGAGGTGACCGTAAAGCAAGCTTCTACTGTACCATGCAGTTCTCCTTGTCCGGGTCATCTGTGCCGTGCTTTAGCTTGTTCTTCTTCTTGCGACGTTTCTGTCGCTTGAGTTCCCGTCTCAGTTCCTGTGCTCTCTCCTCCTTCTGCAGCTCCTCACACATCAGCTCCAGGTTGGAGATGCCTTGCTTCTTCTCTAGTGCCAGCTGAACACACACAAACATACACAAACACATCAGCTCCAGGTTGGAGATGCCTTGCTTCTTCTCTAGTGCCAGCTGAACACACACACACAAACACATCAGATCCAGGTTGGAGATGCCTTGCTTCTTCTCTAGTGCCAGCTGAACACACACACAAACACACACAAACACACACAAACACACACAAACACATCAGCTCCAGGTTGGAGATGCCTTGCTTCTTCTCTAGTGCCAGCTGAATACACACAAACACACACAAACACATCAGCTCCAGGTTGGAATGCCTTGATTCTTCTCTAGTGCCAGTTGAACACACACAAACACATCAGCTTCAGGTTGGAGATGTCCTGCTTCTTCTCTTGTGCCAGCTGAACACACACAAACACACACAAACACATCAGCTCCAGGTTGGAGATGCCTTGCTTCTTCTCTAGAGCCAGCTGAACGCACACAAACACATCAGCTCCAGGTTGGAGATGCCTTGCTTCTTCTCTAGTGCCAGCTGAACACACACAAACACACACAAACACAACAGCTCCAGGTTGGAGATGCCTTGCTTCTTCTCTAGTGCCAGCTGAACACACACAAACACACACAAACCCATCAGCTCCAGGTTGGAGATGCCTTGCTTCTTCTCTAGAGCCAGCTGAACGCACACAAACACATCAGCTCCAGGTTGGAGATGCCTTGCTTCTTCTCTAGTGCCAGCTGAACACACACAAACACACACAAACACAACAGCTCCAGGTTGGAGATGCCTTGCTTCTTCTCAAGTGCCAGCTGAATACACACAAACACATCAGCTCCATGTTGGAGATGCCTTGCTTCTTCTCTAGTGCCAGCTGAACACACACATACACACACAAACACATCAGCTTCAGGTTGGAGATGTCCTGCTTCTTCTCTTGTGCCAGCTGAACGCACATAAACACAAACAAATACACCAGCTCCAGGTTGGAGTTGCCTTGCTTCTTCTCTAGTGCCAGCTGAACACACACAAACACATCAGCTCCAGGTTGGAGATGCCCTGCTTCTTCTCTAGTGCCAGCTGAACACACACAAACACATCAGCTCTAGGTTGGAGATGTCCTGCTTCTTCTCTAGAGCCAGCTGAACGCACACAAACACACACAAACACATCAGCTCCAGGTTGGAGATGCCTTGCTTCTTTTCTAGTGCCAGCTGAACGCACACAAACACACACAAACACATCAGCTCCAGATTGGAGATGTCCTGCTTCTTCTCTAGTGCCAGCTGAATGCACACAAACACACACAAACACATCAGCTCCAGGTTGGAGATGCCTTGCTTCTTCTCTAGTGTCAGCTGAACGCATACAAACACACACAAACACATCAGCTCCAGGTTGGAGATGCCTTGCTTCTTCTCTAGTGCCAGTTGAACACACACAAACACACACAAACACTTCAGCTCCAGGTTGGAGATGCCCTGCTTCTTCTCTAGTGCCAGCTAAACACACATAAACACACAAAAACATCAGCTCCAGGTTGGAGATGCCCTGCTTCTTCTACAGTGCCAGCTGAACACACATAAATACACACAAACACATCAGCTCCAGGTTGGAGATGCCTTGCTTCTTCTCTAGTGCCAGCTAAACACACATAAACACACAAAAACATCAGCTCCAGGTTGGAGATTCCCTGCTTCTTCTCTGGCAGTTGTACCTGAGAGTATTGATAGCCTATAAAATAGGTAAGCATACCTCAAAGTTTTTCCTGAGTGCATCAACTCCGATGCAGAAGAGGATCTGCCACGTTTGTTCCTCGGCCCTCAGTTTCTGTTTGATGCGATGGAGGCGCTCACACAGGTAGATGCCCAGACACGTCAACACCTCCTCCTGGGCGATGTCCATCGTCTTCGCGTGACGCTCTCGCCGGCTGCAGGAACATACATGGGCTTTACACTCACTCGGTCTCACTCACTTACACTCAATAATAATAAAGAAAACTTCTACCACACCTAAATCGTCAGAAACTCAAGCACAGAGGTGAATAAAAACCAAAAGAGTTAACTGATCTCGAAACTAGTAAGCAAATGTTATTTGTCAACAGATAGATGAATATATTAGGAAGCCAAGCATGGTTAAAAAGACGTCTCTCTGTGACAGCAAAATTGACCCATCCATTACATGCCCTACTTTTACCAACAAGGCCTGTCAAGCCTTCAAAATGGAACAATGCATTTTAAGCTGTTGGACATTCCGTCGAATGGTTTTGTTGAAATTCTAACAAAAATGTTTTTGTTTGTGACAAAACATAGGCCAAAGTTGTTTAAGAGAACTGCATGCTAGAAAGTTTGATTTAGCAGATGTCATGCAGCCCTGGTAATTTAATGCACATATGTAAACATTGTTGGTACTAAAGCTTGACGGAGTTCACGTGTGTAATTATGATTGTGGCATAGGCAAACAGTGACGACTGACGGTGTGGGACGTACAACTATAGATTTGGGTTGGAATTATTCAGTATTAAATTATTCAGTAATAAAATTTGTTTTTTATTAATCATTATCAATAAAAGAACACAAAACAGAGAAGTGAGACATCAGTTTATTTATGATACTGGTCAAACGGACCACCAAGTTCACTTTCTAGCATGGCTCTAAGCTATGTATGTGATGATGTTTACATATCCACTTTCCAAATATTACTACCTCTAACATTCCTTTTAAACTCAACTTTACTTTGACCTAGCAGTAATAGATTGAGCTGGAATGAAGCCCACACTCACCTGCCAGACAAATCTGGCTCGGCCCGCGCAATCAGATGAGCCACGAAGTCTGTCTCACATTCAATGTGTAAGTGGCGCTCCCCAGGACAACACCGCAGCCCATCGTAAAGTGACGGACAATAGCCCTTCTCCTTGCTGCTGTCCAGGTCTCCCATCAGAATACTGTAGGCACGTAGTACCTTCGACTTGCACTCAGTGCAGAATCTGTCAACACACATAAGAATGTACTTGACGTTCTTTTATATTGTTTTTACATTTGTTTTATGTTCTTCTGACACTCCACACGAATCCCCCAAGGGACAATAAAGTACTAGCATTATCTGTTTAGCCACATAATGTGGCATAGTGTGGAAGGATATGACGTAGAGTATGTTATATAACAAGCATCCTACTAGCGAAGAGTTTCCCGGCAAAACCCAATAAAAGTAAATTCGGGTGACATTTTTTTACATATCAAAATTTCAGAATTGAAATTTATAAAAGAGTTTGGTCTTGTTTTAAATCGTTACAACCTTATATACTTAATTGTTTCACTACGGCGAGCCGCTGACAGCGGCTTGGTGAAATGTTCGTGAAATTGGATTATATTAGACACTACACATCATTCAAACAAACATGGCCATAAAACACGTAACTATTGGCCAAATAGTTGTGCATTCATTAACCTATTTCCAGAGACATGTCATCAGTACCCTAGCTGGCACTAACAAAGATGCCAGCACCCAGCAGAGAAAGTCACAGATGATGTTCCGTTGAACAACCATTGACAATGTTTGAACAGTGGAATGCTGATAATGCAGCTGATTCAGAGGAAGACAGGAGTAGTGCTGTAGAAGAGAGTGACAGTGAAGACAGGAGTAGTGCTGTAGAAGAGAGTGACAGTGAAGACAGGAGTAGTGCTGTAGAAGAGTGACTGTGAAGACAGGAGTAGTGCTGTAGAAGAGAGTGACAGTGAAGACAGGAGTAGTGCTGTAGAAGAGAGTGACAACAGTGACAGTGAAGACAGTAGTAATGATGTAGAAGAGAATGACAGTGAAGACAGTAGTAGTGTTGTAGAAGAGAGTGACAGTAAAGACAGGAGTAGTGCTGTAGAAGAGAGTGACAGCAGTGGCAGTGAAGACAGGAGTAGTGCTGTAGAAGAGAGTGACAGTGAAGACAGGAGTAGTGCTGTAGAAGAGAGTGACAGTGAAGACAGGAGTAGTGCTGTAGAAGAGAGTGACAGTGAAGACAGCAGTAGTGCTGTAGAAGAGAGTGACAGCAGTGACAGTGAAGACAGGAGTAGTGCTGTAGAAGAGAATGACAGTGAAGACAGGAATAGTGATGTAAAAGAGAGTGACAGTGAAGACAGTAGTAGTGTTGTAGAAGAGAGTGACAGTGAAGACAGTAGTAGTGTTGTAGAAGAGAGTGACAGTGAAGACAGGAGTAGTGCTGTAGAAGAGAGTGACAGCAGTGGCAGTGAAGACAGGAGTAGTGCTGTAGAAGAGTGACAGTGAAGACAGGAGTAGTGGTGTAGAAGAGAGTGACAGTGAAGACAGTAGTAGTGCTGTAGAAGAGAGTGACAGCAGTGACAGTGAAGACAGGCGTAGTGCTGTAGAAGAGAATGACAGTGAAGACAGGAGTAGTGCTGTAGAAGAGAGTGACAGCAGTGACAGTGAAGACAGGAGTAGTGCTGTAGAAGAGAATGACAGCAGTGACAGTGAAGACAGGAGTAGTGCAGTAGAAGAGAGTGACAGCAGTGACAGTAAAGACAGGAGTAGTGCTGTAGAAGAGTGATAGCAGTGACAGTGAAGACAGGAGTAGTGCTGTAGAAGCGAGTGATAGCAGTGACATTGAAGACAGTAGTGCTGTAGGAGAGAGTGATAGCAGTGACAGTGGAGACAGGAGTAGTGCTGTAGAAGAGAGTGACAGTGAAGACAGTAGTAGTGCTGTAGAAGAGAGTGACAGCAGTGACAGTGAAGACAGGAGTAGTGCTGTAGAAGAGAGTGGCAGTGAAGACAGGAGTAGTGCTGTAGAAGAGAGTGGCAGTGAAGACAGGAGTAGTGCTGTAGAAGAGAGTGACATCAGTGACAGTGAAGACAGGAGTAGTGCTGTAGAAGAGAGTGATAGCAGTGACAGTGGAGACAGGAGTAGTGCTGTAGAAGAGAGTGGCAGTGAAGACAGGAGTAGTGCTGTAGAAGAGAGTGACATCAGTGACAGTGAAGACAGGAGTAGTGTTGTAGAAGAGAGTGATAGCAGTGACAGTGGAGACAGGAGTAGTGCTGTAGAAGAGAATGGCAGTGAAGACAGGAGTAGTGCTGTAGAAGAGAGTGACATCAGTGACAGTGAAGACAGGAGTAGTGCTGTAGAAGAGAGTGATAGCAGTGACAGTGAAGACAGGAGTATTGCTGTAGAAGAGTGTGATAGCAGTGACAGTGGAGACAGGAGTAGTGCTGTAGAAAAGAGTGACAGCAGTGATAGTGAAGACAGGAATAGTGCTGTAGAAGAGAGTGACAGTGAAGACAGGAGTAGTGCTGTAGAAGAGAGTGACAGTGAAGACAGGAGTAGTGGTGTAGAAGAGAGTGACAGTGATGACAGTAGTAGTGCTGTAGAAGAGAGTGACAGCAGTGACAGTGAAGACAGTAGTAGTGCTGTAGAAGAGAGTGACAGCAGTGACCGTGAAGAGAGGAGTAGTGCTGTAGAAGAGAGTGACAGTGAAGACAGTAGTAGTGCTGTAGAAGAGAGTGACAGCAGTGACAGTGAAGACAGGAGTAGTGCTGTAGAAGAGAGTGACAGCAGTGACAGTGGAGACAGGAGTAGTGCTGTAGAAGAGAGTGACAGCAGTGACAGTGAAGACAGTAGTAATGTTGTAGAAGAGAGTTACAGTGAAGACAGGAGTAGTGCTGTAGAAGAGAGTGACAGCAGTGGCAGTGAAGACAGTAGTAGTGCTGTAGAAGAGAGTGATAGCAGTGACAGTGAAGACAGGAGTAGTGCTGTAGAAGAGAGTGACAGTGAAGACAGTAGTAGTGCTGTAGAAGAGAGTGATAGCAGTGACAGTGGAGACAGGAGTAGTGCTGTAGAAGAGAGTGACAGTGAAGACAGTAGTAGTGCTGTAGAAGAGTGATAGTGAAGACAGTAGTAATGCTGTAGAAGAGAATGACAGCAGTGACAGTGAAGACAGGAGTAGCATTGTAGAAGAGAGTGACAGTGAAGACAGTAGTAGTGCTGTAGAAGAGAGTGACAGCAGTGACAGTGAAGACAGGAGTAGTGCTGTAGAAGAGAGTGACAGCAGTGACAGTAAAGACAGGAGTAGTGCTGTAGAAGAGAGTGATAGTGAAGACAGGAGTAGTGCTGTAGAAGAGAGTGACAGTGAAGACAGGAGTAGTGCTGTAGAAGAGAGTGACAGCTGTGACAGTGAAGACAGGAGTAGTGCTGTAGAAGAGAGTGACAGCAGTGACAGTGAAGACAGGAGTAGTGCTGTAGAAGAGAGTGACAGCAGTGACAGTGAAGACAGGAGTAGTGCTATAGAAGAGAGTGACAGCAGTGACAGAGGAGACAGGAGTAGTGCTGTAGAAGAGAGTCACAGCAGTGACAGTGGAGACAGGAGTAGTGCTGTGGAAAAGAGTGACAGCAGTGACAGTGAAGACAGGAGTAGTGCTGTAGAAGAGAGTGACAGTGAAGACAGTAGTAGTGCTGTAGAAGAGTGATAGTGAAGACAGTAGTAGTGCTGTAGAAGAGAGTGACAGTGAAGACAGGAGTAGTGCTGTAGAAGAGAGTGAAAGCAGTGACATTGAAGACAGGAGTAGTGCTGTAGAAGAGAGTGACAGCAGTGGCAGTGAAGACAGTAGTAGTGCTGTAGAAGAGAGTGATAGCAGTGACAGTGAAGACAGGAGTAGTGCTGTAGAAGAGAGTGACAGTGAAGACAGTAGTAGTGCTGTAGAAGAGAGTGATAGCAGTGACAGTGGAGACAGGAGTAGTGCTGTAGAAGAGAGTGGAGTGACAGCAGTGACAGTGAAGACAGGAGTAGTGCTGTAGAAGAGAGTGACAGTGAAGACAGTAGTAGTGCTGTAGAAGAGTGATAGTGAAGACAGTAGTAGTGCTGTAGAAGAGAGTGACAGCAGTGACAGTGAAGACAGGAGTAGCACTGTAGAAGAGAGTGACAGTGAAGACAGTAGTAGTGCTGTAGAAGAGAGTGACAGCAGTGACAGTGAAGACAGGAGTAGTGCTGTAGAAGAGAGTGACAGCAGTGACAGTAAAGACAGGAGTAGTGCTGTAGAAGAGAGTGATAGTGAAGACAGGAGTAGTGCTGTAGAAGAGAGTGACAGTGAAGACAGGAGTAGTGCTGTAGAAGAGAGTGACAGTGAAGACAGGAGTAGTGCTGTAGAAGAGAGTGATAGCAGTGACAGTGAAGACAGTAGTAGTGCTGTAGAAGAGAGTGACAGCAGTGACAGTGAAGACAGGAGTAGTGCTGTAGAAGAGAGTGAGAGTGAAGACAGTAGTAGTGCTGTAGAAGGGAGTGACAGCAGTGACAGTGAAGACAGGAGTAGTGCTATAGAAGAGAGTGACAGCAGTGACAGTGGAGACAGGAGTAGTGCTGTAGAAGAGAGTGACAGCTGTGACAGTGAAGACAGGAGTAGTGCTGTAGAAGAGAGTGACAGCAGTGACAGTGAAGACAGGAGTAGTGCTGTAGAAGAGAGTGACAGCAGTGACAGTGAAGACAGGAGTAGTGCTATAGAAGAGAGTGACAGCAGTGACAGTGGAGACAGGAGTTGTGCTGTAGAAGAGAGTGACATCAGTGACAGTGAAGACAGGAGTAGTGTTGTAGAAGAGAGTGATAGCAGTGACAGTGGAGACAGGAGTAGTGCTGTAGAAGAGAATGGCAGTGAAGACAGGAGTAGTGCTGTAGAAGAGAGTGACATCAGTGACAGTGAAGACAGGAGTAGTGCTGTAGAAGAGAGTGATAGCAGTGACAGTGAAGACAGGAGTATTGCTGTAGAAGAGTGTGATAGCAGTGACAGTGGAGACAGGAGTAGTGCTGTAGAAAAGAGTGACAGCAGTGATAGTGAAGACAGGAATAGTGCTGTAGAAGAGAGTGACAGTGAAGACAGGAGTAGTGCTGTAGAAGAGAGTGACAGTGAAGACAGGAGTAGTGGTGTAGAAGAGAGTGACAGTGATGACAGTAGTAGTGCTGTAGAAGAGAGTGACAGCAGTGACAGTGAAGACAGTAGTAGTGCTGTAGAAGAGAGTGACAGCAGTGACCGTGAAGAGAGGAGTAGTGCTGTAGAAGAGAGTGACAGTGAAGACAGTAGTAGTGCTGTAGAAGAGAGTGACAGCAGTGACAGTGAAGACAGGAGTAGTGCTGTAGAAGAGAGTGACAGCAGTGACAGTGGAGACAGGAGTAGTGCTGTAGAAGAGAGTGACAGCAGTGACAGTGAAGACAGTAGTAGTGCTGTAGAAGAGAGTGACAGCAGTGACAGTAAAGACAGGAGTAGTGCTGTAGAAGAGAGTGATAGTGAAGACAGGAGTAGTGCTGTAGAAGAGAGTGACAGTGAAGACAGGAGTAGTGCTGTAGAAGAGAGTGACAGCTGTGACAGTGAAGACAGGAGTAGTGCTGTAGAAGAGAGTGACAGCAGTGACAGTGAAGACAGGAGTAGTGCTGTAGAAGAGAGTGACAGCAGTGACAGTGAAGACAGGAGTAGTGCTATAGAAGAGAGTGACAGCAGTGACAGAGGAGACAGGAGTAGTGCTGTAGAAGAGAGTCACAGCAGTGACAGTGGAGACAGGAGTAGTGCTGTGGAAAAGAGTGACAGCAGTGACAGTGAAGACAGGAGTAGTGCTGTAGAAGAGAGTGACAGTGAAGACAGTAGTAGTGCTGTAGAAGAGTGATAGTGAAGACAGTAGTAGTGCTGTAGAAGAGAGTGACAGTGAAGACAGGAGTAGTGCTGTAGAAGAGAGTGAAAGCAGTGACATTGAAGACAGGAGTAGTGCTGTAGAAGAGAGTGACAGCAGTGGCAGTGAAGACAGTAGTAGTGCTGTAGAAGAGAGTGATAGCAGTGACAGTGAAGACAGGAGTAGTGCTGTAGAAGAGAGTGACAGTGAAGACAGTAGTAGTGCTGTAGAAGAGAGTGATAGCAGTGACAGTGGAGACAGGAGTAGTGCTGTAGAAGAGAGTGGAGTGACAGCAGTGACAGTGAAGACAGGAGTAGTGCTGTAGAAGAGAGTGACAGTGAAGACAGTAGTAGTGCTGTAGAAGAGTGATAGTGAAGACAGTAGTAGTGCTGTAGAAGAGAGTGACAGCAGTGACAGTGAAGACAGGAGTAGCACTGTAGAAGAGAGTGACAGTGAAGACAGTAGTAGTGCTGTAGAAGAGAGTGACAGCAGTGACAGTGAAGACAGGAGTAGTGCTGTAGAAGAGAGTGACAGCAGTGACAGTAAAGACAGGAGTAGTGCTGTAGAAGAGAGTGATAGTGAAGACAGGAGTAGTGCTGTAGAAGAGAGTGACAGTGAAGACAGGAGTAGTGCTGTAGAAGAGAGTGACAGTGAAGACAGGAGTAGTGCTGTAGAAGAGAGTGATAGCAGTGACAGTGAAGACAGTAGTAGTGCTGTAGAAGAGAGTGACAGCAGTGACAGTGAAGACAGGAGTAGTGCTGTAGAAGAGAGTGAGAGTGAAGACAGTAGTAGTGCTGTAGAAGGGAGTGACAGCAGTGACAGTGAAGACAGGAGTAGTGCTATAGAAGAGAGTGACAGCAGTGACAGTGGAGACAGGAGTAGTGCTGTAGAAGAGAGTGACAGCTGTGACAGTGAAGACAGGAGTAGTGCTGTAGAAGAGAGTGACAGCAGTGACAGTGAAGACAGGAGTAGTGCTATAGAAGAGAGTGACAGCAGTGACAGTGGAGACAGGAGTAGTGCTGTAGAAGAGAGTCACAGCAGTGACAGTGGAGACAGGAGTAGTGCTGTGGAAAAGAGTGACAGCAGTGACAGTGAAGACAGGAGTAGTGCTGTAGAAGAGAGTGACAGTGAAGACAGTAGCAGTGCTGTAGAAGAGTGATAGTGAAGACAGTAGTAGTGCTGTAGAAGAGAGTGACAGTGAAGACAGGAGTAGTGCTGTAGAAGAGAGTGAAAGCAGTGACATTGAAGACAGGAGTAGTGCTGTAGAAGAGAGTGATAGCAGTGACAGTGGAGACAGTAGTGCTGTAGAAGAGAGTGAAAGCAGTGACGACAGGAGTAGTGCTGTAGAAGACAGTGACAGCAGTGACAATGAAGACAGTAGTAGTGCTGTAGAAGAGAGTGACAGCAGTGACAGTGAAGAAAGGAGTAGTGTTGTAGAAGAGTGACAGTGAAGCCAGTAGTAGTGATGTAGAAGAGAGTGACAGCAGTGACAGGAGTAGTCCTGTAGAAAAGAGTGACAGCAGTGACAGTGGAGACAGGAGTAGTGCTGTAGAAGAGAGTGACAGCAGTGACAGTGGAGACAGGAGTAGTGCTGTAGAAGAGAGTGACAGCAGTGACAGTGAAGACAGGAGTAGTGCTGTAGAAGAGAGTGATAGCAGTGACAGTGGAGACAGGAGTAGTGCTGTAGAAGAGAGTGGCAGTGAAGACAGGAGTAGTGCTGTAGAAGACAGTAGTAGTGCTGTAGAAGAGAGTGACAGCAGTGACAGTGAAGACAGGAGTAGTGCTGTGGTAGAGAGTGACAGCAGTGACAGTGAAGACAGTAGTAGTGCTGTAGAAGAGAGTGACAGCAGTGACAGTGAAGACAGTAGTAGTGCTGTAGAAGAGAGTGATAGCAGTGACAGTAAAGACAGGAATAGTGCTGTAGAAGAGAGTGACAGCGGAGACAGTGAAGACAGGAATGGTGCTCTAGAAGAGAGTGATAGCAGTGACTGTGAAGACAGGAGTAGTGCTGTAGAAGAGAGTGACAGTGAAGACAGTAGTAGTTATGTAGAAGAGAGTGACAGTGAAGACAGTAGTAGTGCTGTAGAAGAGTGACTGTGAAGACAGGAGTAGTGCTGTAGAAGAGAGTGACAGTGGAGACAGGAGTAGTGCTGTAGAAGAGAGTGAAAGCAGTGACGACAGGAGTAGTGCTGTAGAAGACAGTGACAGCAGTGACAATGAAGACAGTAGTAGTGCTGTAGAAGAGAGTGACAGCAGTGACAGTGAAGACAGTAGTAGTGCTGTAGAAGAGAGTGACAGCAGTGACAGTGAAGAAAGGAGTAGTGTTGTAGAAGAGTGACAGTGAAGACAGTAGTAGTGATGTAGAAGAGAGTGACAGCAGTGACAGGAGTAGTCCTGTAGAAAAGAGTGACAGCAGTGACAGTGGAGACAGGAGTAGTGCTGTAGAAGAGAGTGACAGCAGTGACAGTGGAGACAGGAGTAGTGCTGTAGAAGAGAGTGACAGCAGTGACAGTGAAGACAGGAGTAGTGCTGTAGAAGAGAGTGATAGCAGTGACAGTGGAGACGGGAGTAGTGCTGTAGAAGAGAGTGGCAGTGAAGACAGGAGTAGTGCTGTAGAAGACAGTAGTAGTGCTGTAGAAGAGAGTGACAGCAGTGACAGTGAAGACAGGAGTAGTGCTGTGGTAGAGAGTGACAGCAGTGACAGTGAAGACAGTAGTAGTGCTGTAGAAGAGAGTGACAGCAGTGACAGTGAAGACAGTAGTAGTGCTGTAGAAGAGAGTGATAGCAGTGACAGTAAAGACAGGAATAGTGCTGTAGAAGAGAGTGACAGCGGAGACAGTGAAGACAGGAATGGTGCTCTAGAAGAGAGTGATAGCAGTGACTGTGAAGACAGGAGTAGTGCTGTAGAAGAGAGTGACAGTGAAGACAGTAGTAGTTATGTAGAAGAGAGTGACAGTGAAGACAGTAGTAGTGCTGTAGAAGAGAGTGACAGCAGTGACAGTGAAGACAGGAGTAGTGCTGTAGAAGAGAGTGATAGCAGTGACAGTGAAGTCAGGAATAGTGCTGTAGAAGAGTGTGACAGCGGAGACAGTGAAGACAGGAATGGTGCTCTAGAAGAGAGTGATAGCAGTGACTGTGAAGAAAGGAGTAGTGCTGTAGAAGAGAGTGACAGTGAAGACAGTAGTAGTTATGTAGAAGAGAGTGACAGTGAAGACAGTAGTAGTGCTGTAGAAGAGAGTGACAGCAGTGACAGTGAAGACAGGAGTAGTGCTGTAGAAGAGAGTGATAGCAGTGACAGTGAAGTCAGGAATAGTGCTGTAGAAGAGTGTGACAGCGGAGACAGTGAAGACAGGAATAGTGCTGTAGAAGAGAGTGACAGCAGTGACAGTGAAGACAGGAGTAGTGCTGTAGAAGAGAGTGACAGTGAAGACAGTAGTAATGCTATAGAAGAGAGTGACAGCAGTGACAGTGAAGACAGGAGTAGTGCTGTAGAAGAGAGTGACAGCAGTGACAGTGGAGACAGGAGTAGTGCTGTAGAAGAGAGTGACAGCAGTGACAGTGAAGGCAGGAGTAGTGCTGTAGAAGAGAGTGATAGCAGTGACAGTGGAGACAGGAGTAGTGCTGTAGAAGAGAGTGGCAGTGAAGACAGGAGTAGTGCTGTAGAAGACAGTAGTAGTGCTGTAGAAGAGAGTGACAGCAGTGACAGTGAAGACAGGAGTAGTGCTGTGGTAGAGAGTGACAGCAGTGACAGTGAAGACAGTAGTAGTGCTGTAGAAGAGAGTGACAGCAGTGACAGTGAAGACAGTAGTAGTGCTGTAGAAGAGAGTGATAGCAGTGACAGTAAAGACAGGAATAGTGCTGTAGAAGAGAGTGACAGCGGAGACAGTGAAGACAGGAATGGTGCTCTAGAAGAGAGTGATAGCAGTGACTGTGAAGACAGGAGTAGTGCTGTAGAAGAGAGTGACAGTGAAGACAGTAGTAGTTATGTAGAAGAGAGTGACAGTGAAGACAGTAGTAGTGCTGTAGAAGAGAGTGATAGCAGTGACAGTGAAGTCAGGAATAGTGCTGTAGAAGAGTGTGACAGCGGAGACAGTGAAGACAGGAATGGTGCTCTAGAAGAGAGTGATAGCAGTGACTGTGAAGACAGGAGTAGTGCTGTAGAAGAGAGTGACAGTGAAGACAGTAGTAGTTATGTAGAAGAGAGTGACAGTGAAGACAGTAGTAGTGCTGCAGAAGAGAGTGACAGCAGTGACAGTGAAGACAGGAGTAGTGCTGTAGAAGAGAGTGATAGCAGTGACAGTGAAGTCAGGAATAGTGCTGTAGAAGAGTGTGACAGCGGAGACAGTGAAGACAGGAATAGTGCTGTAGAAGAGAGTGACAGCAGTGACAGTGAAGACAGGAGTAGTGCTGTAGAAGAGAGTGACAGTGAAGACAGTAGTAATGCTATAGAAGAGAGTGACAGCAGTGACAGTGAAGACAGGAGTAGTGCTGTAGAAGAGAGTGACAGCAGTGACAGTGGAGTCAGGAGTAGTGCTGTAGAAGAGAGTGACAGCAGTGACAGTGAAGACAGGAGTAGTGCTGTAGAAGAGAGTGATAGCAGTGACAGTGGAGACAGGAGTAGTGCTGTAGAAGAAAGTGACAGCAGTGACAGTGAAGACAGGAGTAGTGCTGTAGAAGAGTGACAGCAGTGACAGTAAAGACAGGAGTAGTGCTGTAGAAGAGAGTGATAGTGAAGACAGGAGTAGTGCTGTAGAAGAGAGTGACAGCAGTGACAGTGAAGACAGTAGTAGTGCTGTAGAAGAGAGTGACAGCAGTGACAGTGAAGAAAGGAGTAGTCCTGTAGAAGAGAGTGACAGCAGTGACAGTGGAGACAGGAGTAGTGCTGTAGAAGAGAGCGACAGTGAAGACAGTAGCAGTGATGTAGATAAGAGTGACAGCAGTGACAGTGAAGACAGGAGTAGTCCTGTAGAAGAGAGTGACAGCAGTGACAGTGGAGACAGGAGTAGTGCTGTAGAAGAGAGTGACAGTGGAGACAGAAGTAGTGCTGTAGAAGAGAGTGACAGCAGTGACAGTGGAGACAGGAGTAGTGCTGTAGAAGAGAGTGACAGCAGTGACAGAGAAGACAGTAGTAGTGATGTAGAAGAGAGTGACAGTGAAGTCAGTAGTAGTGCTGTAGAAGAGAGTGACAGCAGTGACAGTGAAGACAGGAGTAGTGCTGTAGAAGAGAGTGACAGTGGAGACAGGAGTAGTGCTGTAGAAGAGAGTGACAGCAGAGACAGTGAAGACAGGTGCAGTGCTGTAGAAGAGAGTGACAGCAGAGACAGTGAAGCTGACACTTCCATAGCCGGTCCTTCTCGTGCGAGACACTCGCCGGCTTCATCGCCCTCGTCGAGCGCAAAGTGCACCGTGACCGGTCATTCAATAAACGTAACTTTTTTTTTATTTTTGTGTACAAATTATCCAAATTTTTTAGTTGTATTACCAGTGCATTTGTCTTTATACTGGGTTAAATATTGTTTAGGTATGTATGTAACTAATAAAAATATAGAATGAAAACTGACGATTATTTCATGATCGTTTCATTCATTATTTCCTCTGATGTTTAGAGATGTTAATATATATATTTTTTAATTGATACATATATTAATTGATACATGTTAGAGAATGTCAATTTATTGACGATTCCAATGATGTATACTTTTTTCTCTATCTCTGGTAGTAATTGAGTTTTCAATTCAACTGTTCAATAGACAAGCCCATGACTGCATTTTAAAACCTAAAATGGTATATCACATTTCAAAATTCATTGAGAAATAATAAAGTTATGTCCATTATAAACAAAGGCCTGTCATTTTCTAGTGCTGACAAAGTGATTTCTTGGATATGGTCAGGAACTGGCTGCAACTCGTCTGCACTAGATTCAGGATAAAATGGGTTAATTAACAGTAGTTAATGAGAAAGTTGATATTTACCTGTGTTTCTTGAGGTACTTGTCGAGCGTGTCTATGAGATCGTCAGAGTCAACCAAGACCACCTCCTCCCTGCACTCATGGGACAACACTTCCCAGATGTCCATCCAACTCCTACAAGGAGAAACACCAAGCTACATTATTCCACATAGCACCAGAAAAGAAAATGGTCAAGTCCAATCCATTTTATTTAATATATAACTACAGAGATCCAAGTGATCAGACTCAAAAATAGTTAAATCGCACAAATTATTTTTAGTGATGAAAATGGTGAGCTGCACAACTGCCATTTAACACATTCATCTTATATCATGTAAAGTATGTTCTTAAACATCAAATTTATTATAACCTTGCTCTATTGTTTGATCGCATTACAAACTTACAAAAATAATCACACTTTGCACCATCAAAATCATTATACATCATACATGACATTTAATATTTTGCAGCTAGAGTTGAGATTTTTTTTATAGATGTAGTAGGCATCCTGCAGTCTCGTAAGACTATGGATCTGTGCCCTGGTGTCGAAGATCAGTTGTTGGCTGGGCAGCGTCTGTTGTGGCTGTAGAGGCCAATTCTTGAGTGGCAGTCTTTATTGCATATGCTGCACTTGAAGGCCCTCTCGGCTCTGTTCTCAGCCTGGGTGTTTTTTCTGCGGTCGCGTTTTTCTTCTGCCTCCATGTGGATCGGTCTCCAGCAAGATCCTCCCAGTTGTCAACATCTATGTCTAGTGCCTTCAAGTCTCGCTTGCATATGTCCTTGAAGTGCAGATGGGGACGTCCTGCAGCTCTCTTTCCAGAGGCCAGCTCTCTACGTAGAGGATGTCTTTTGGAGATAGGTACACACAATTAGGGATCTCCCTAAACATGATGAGATAGGAGCATCTGAAACTATCAAGACATTTGCTGATGTTGTGGAAAGAGGTCAGAGTACTACTGGCTGGTCAGCCTCATTGCCTATAGGGCCTGCGCTAAGTCCAACCCACTTACCCCACTGATTTCGACTTGTGACTGTCAAGAGAATGCAAGGCACAACGCTTGTTTTTCTTGCTCTTGGGAATGGAATCCATCACTGTATTTATCTTGGACCTGCAACATGAGCATTATCATTAACATTTGTAGTGTCATAATCTGAGACCAACCTGTTTATAGGCATGTGCACACATCATTATAAAATATGCATAGACCAGCTGTCTATGGAATCAATGAGAACTTTCTACTGCAATTGTTTTTAATCAGCATCACAATTTTCTGAATCTATAGTCAATAACATTGGTTAATAAAATACAACTGAAGCTCCAAGCTTTACATGTTTCTGATGTAATGCAGCCTGTGCCAACACCCAACTACCAATTTCAACATTAGTGGTATATATATATCAACAATTTCCAGTAAATGGTTACACAAAAATACACTAACTGCAGAAATGAAAAACTTATTATCATGCTCTACATATTCCACAACAGTATAGCTGCTATCTGATGTTTTTATTATTTGACCAGCGAAAAATACGTACCCATGAACATAGAAGAGGGCAAATATAGCTTTTGGCTCAAATAAGTACTCTCGCTTTAGAGACAAGACAGAGCCACCTGTGAAGATAAGGGGCTCAAGAGCAGGACGACCAGAGTCTACTAGCTCCTGGAACAGCCTCTCCACGCTGAAACAACAACATGGACTTGGTAGAAACACAACCAGGGTATTGGGCTATAAAAAGGTAAGTTCTTACATAGCATAGTACCAGGTACTCATTCATACTGCTGAGTGAACTGGAGCAATGTAGAGTGAACGAACTTGCCCAAGGTTCGACACCGCAGCATAGGATTCGAACCTGGGTTCCCTCGGCCAAGAGTCCGAAGCTCAAGCCATTGTATCACTGCGCTTCACCTGTACGTCAAGACTATGGTCTTGGACTTGGTAGAAACACAACCAGCGTAGCCAGTATAACCCGCGCAACAGGGAAAAAGAGAAGTGCAACATGCAACAAGCAGTGTTATAATATGCACAGTAAACCCAGTCAGGGGTTTAGCCACAGAGCCTTCTGCTCGTCTTCAAGACGGGCAGATGACTGGCCAAGACTGGTAATTACTGGAATTTAGTGAGGGTCAGCTGGCCACTAGGTTAACTAAAAGTTCCAAGTCTAGGGGCCCACATTAATGACTACCATTGGCACAACTGGTAGTGAAACAAATTGAATGGATCAGCCCTGACCAAAGTCATTATGGGTTATTTTGAGTAGCCTCTATTTGTTAGCAATGATGTTACATAAAACACAACCAATCCACATATTACCAAAACAGAGAAGAAGAATTCCTCGTCTAGCTTCAACTGAGCTAATATGAGGTGTCTGAAGTCAACCAACCTCCTTCTGCAGCCAACACAAGGCACCATCTGAAAGAGTAGGCTGAATATCTCCTTGCTCGTTACCATCAGGGCTACGGCTACCTCGTCGTTTGATAGCGCACAGAACCTTTGCATAAACCTGTCCAGTTCCTTCTGCTTGATGGATGTCTTGTCACAACACACGCATGTGTCACTGAACTGGATCACCATCTGAAAAAATGATGTCAATATTTACAACTGTTATTCGAATGCAGTTTTTAAGAACTAAGATTGGTGGCTGTGCATGGCATGATTAGAGGCCACTAGCGTACTGTCAAAAGTGAAGTAAAAGTTAGTGCTCAGGTTTCACCTTGGGCTTAATTATACGTGCTTAGCTTGGTTGTTGTATTATGTACTGTAACGGAA
This sequence comes from Escarpia spicata, assembly GCA_963995525.1. Classification (NCBI taxonomy): domain Eukaryota; kingdom Metazoa; phylum Annelida; class Polychaeta; order Sabellida; family Siboglinidae; genus Escarpia; species Escarpia spicata. The sequence continues at coordinate 33,048,977 of OZ023213.1, forward strand.
TATGTTATGTTTGCAGCATATGGCCTATAATGGCTTTATTAATAGTACATTACAACGGCTAAAGTAGCCGACATATGCAGGTTCACAGAATAGAGATCCACAGAATACAGTCGCTAAATAGTAAATTAGGTCAAGTGGTCAAAGGGTACGTTACATCACTTATCTTCTCAAGTTGAAATGATTCAGCATTTTAAAACTGGGACTATGTAATCAGATAGTACATATATGAAAACATAAGGTGTACAAGGTCGCCCATTTGTAGGGGTCCACCCACCGTCAAATTATCGTCCACGACAAGCGGGATTTGTCGTCTTTCGAATGAGTAGTCGGCTGAGCGACATACTGCTGCCAGCCGGGCCATTTGTTTTCTGGACATTAAAAGCTACCACTTTTAGCTTTCACTTCTTTTAAGCGTCTAGGACTAGTTACTCTCGGGGTTATAAATACTACTGACATGCAACAGCAGTGGCTTCCTGTAGAAATTTTAACAATCCCGTTCCGAGCGGTCGGTCAACCACGAACCGAACAACGTAGCCACCAAGGACAATATAGCTACGATATACGATGATGTACCATGGACTGTTGATTTCGACATTATAACAGCCGGTTTTTGTTTTAATTGTTATATTGTCTTGTTTTAGGTGTAGTATGTTTGCGTTAGCCATGCTACTTCGATATTTGCCAACATTTAACAGCTGTATTCAAACGGGCCGGCGGATGTATATTCAACATGGCAGCGAAAATTAGATCCGTCCAGTCGTTGCGCACGAAACGGGATTGACCCGTTCAGCTTGGAATACAATGTACACATTTTTGTGGCTTTCTGTGGTCAACATTTACAAAATGGATATTACTAATTACATACAAACATATTGCATAAATTAGTCATTATGTACACAATCACGTAGACTACTTCACTACAGTTTATATTCTGAGATACATGTCCCGGGGGCGGGGCTCTGGGAAAAAGTCTAGCCTTGAATGGCTTAGCCTTAGCTTAGGCTAAGCCTAATTAAAAAGGGTGATTTTTTCCAAGAGAATATTTACTTTTAAAATGTGTCCTTTCGCATATTGTAGCATTTGTAACAGCAAAAGTGGTCGGCAGTGCAGCGATGCGGCGAGGGGGGTTCCCCTGTTAACGCAAGGCCCCCCTTTGGTATTTTCGTAAATACATCCTTTTAATACGTGAGCGTCGACCGCTACGTGGAGTGGAGCACTAGACATGATAATACAAATATTTAAGATACGATAAGATAATGCTTTATGTCTCAATTATGGAGTTGAGAAATTTGTCTCGGGTGAGAACAGACAAATAATAATTTATAATAGTACAAAACTATGTCATGCAATTACCTTAGGCTTTGTTTATAGCTATTAGCCTGAATAAATTGGCACAATATGATATACAACATTCCCTAGTTGTAGTAGCTACGTATATAATGATAAATACGTATATAATGAAGTTGTCGAAAGCTTAAATTTAGATAGGCCTACGTGCATCCAACACCATAAAGGGAAAATCCTACTATCAAACATATTTTAGTTAGGGTTAAATCTATTGCAATGTAGTTACACAGTATATATCACGTGTTATAAAATGCATGCTTACGTCACTCGGTGTAAATGTATTTTTTAACTTTGCAAACAAAATTAAATCAAACAAGACTTTAATTAGTACGACATCCCCAAAACTGGGTCTAACTTTTTTGTGGTAAATATTTCGATGTGACAGTGGCATCACGATGGACCAAAGTTGGTCATCATTAAACGTTTCCTTAAGCAAGCCAGTTAGAAGAACATTAAAAGAACTTGGCTTCAAGCGCATGACTCCAGTGCAAGTAAGACATATTATGGCGTTTACAGTTAGATACTTGATTTATTAACTAAGAAATCGTTATTGCAATATGAAATTCCTATAATATCGCCCACACAACGTGCCGCAACGCAAGTCGCAAGAATGCCAACAAGATACACTTATAGTCATAGACTACACTTACAGGTTAATGGGCTGATTTAGGCCATTGGACTTTATTGGTGCCCATATCCCAGGCTGTTCCACTGCTTGTCGAGTCTGGCCTTAGGCTTAAGGCCAGACACCCCAGGTGAAATGGTGTTTTTTGACAAATAATACTGAAAATGGTTTTCTGCCAGATTATTATACCTTTGTATGCATACTATCAATAAAGTTAACTTCTATGACAATTACATACCTCTAAGTGAGTTTTAATCATGGATCAAGCATGTCGATATCATGTAATGAAATCCATAATGCAATCTTTGACAGCCATTTTCTCAAAAACATTTTTCTTCAAATTTCTGCATTTGGAAACGGAATATCTCTTGGAATAATTATGCTATGTAAATAAAGTTTTCAGTGTTGCATTCAGCATATTCTACTGTGTGCAATGATCAGACACTTTTTTTTAATCATGAATAGTTTGAAAGATATAGCCATATTTGTTGCAAAAAAACAGCATTTTTTTTCTGTATTTTACCCAACAAATTATTTTAAAAATCAAAACACATTTCAAAAAATGCTCTGATCATTGCACAATAGACTCCATAAAGAACATGGATTTGCAAGAATTATACCTATATATGGATTCAATAAAAAAATGGCAGCTTTTCCAAATTTGCCAATATTTGCTCAAAATGGCGGCCATTTTGTTTGTTACCATGGAATCGGGGGGTCTGGCTGAAAAAGTTCAATATATATTTTACTCAGTAGGACCCATGCATTGGGCAGAAAAAATTGAACTGTTTGCACAAATTAAAAAATAATCCTATCTACCTGCCGTGTCTGGCCTTAAACGGTCTTGGTATCCGGTAAACCCTTGGTATCTACCACATGTTGTGGGAGCCTGTTTCACTGATCCACGACTCTAACTTCTAAGTGAGAACTATTTCTGTCTGGCCAGCAGTCTTGTTCTTTGCTTGAAAAGCTTTCTCGTGTGTTGTTGCTGTATTGTCACTCTCCTGGAAGAAGTGACGAGCTTCAACTTTGTCGATTCCGTTAAGTATTTCATATGTTTCAATAAGGTCGTCTCCCTGACGCCGGTAATACAACGAATGTAGTTTCACTTGTTGTAATCGTTGTTCATACGTGAGCTTTGCTACGCTGGTAACCAGCTTGGTTGCTCTACGCTGTATCTTTTCGAGGATGTCAATGTCCTTTGCCATATATGGGCATCATGCTTGTACACAAAACTCGAGGTGTGGACGGACGTATGCCCGGTAGAGGGTCACAAACGATTTCTTGGTCATGTGCTTAAAAGTTCTCTTTACTAAGCCAATAGCTTGCATAGCTATCTTTGCTGTTTTATGGCATTGCACTGTTGGTTTTAGATTAGGTCCCACACTCCAACGTCCTTTTCCTCATTTGTTGTTTTGATGTTCACTTTAGCTCCAGTCTTGTGTGTCATAGTGTACGTTTTGTGTGGCGGTTTCCCCACTTGCATTAACATGCATTTCTCAGGGTTGAATTGTAGCAACTAGTGCTGGTTCGATGTAGTTCGAAGTATCGCAATACTTGTGAAAGTTCGATACCGATACTTCGTGGTATAGTAATACTTCGATATATTTGGTATCGAATGGCCACGGTTCGATACCTTCGATATTTTGATATGTTCGTGCTGTATAACATTTGGGTGGTGAGTATCGTGTAATAGATAGTTTGTACTGTATAACATTTGGGTGGTCAGTGTGCTATAACAGATAGTTTGTACTATATAACATTTGGGTGGTCAGTATTGTATAATAGATAGTTTGTACTGTATATCATTTGTCTGGTCAGTATGGTATAATAGATAGTTTGTACTGTATAACATTTGGGTGGTCAGTGTGGTATAATAGATAGTTTGTACTGTATAACATTTGGGTGGTCAGTGTGGTATAATAGATAGTTTGTACTGTATAACATTTGGGTGGTCAGTATGGTATAATAGATAGTTTGTACTGTATAACATTTGGGTGGTCAGTATGGTATAATAGATAGTTTGTACTGTATAACATTTGGGTGGTCAGTGTGGTATAATAGATAGTTTGTACTGTATAACATTTGGGTGATCAGTATGGTATAACAGATAGTTTGTACTGTATAACATTTGGGTGGTCAGTATGGTATAATAGATAGTTTGTACTGTATAACATTTGGGTGATCAGTATGGTATAACAGATAGTTTGTACTGTATAACATTTGGGTGATCAGTATGGTATAACAGATAGTTTGTACTGTATAACATTTGGGTGGTCAGTATGGTATAATAGATAGTTTGTACTGTATAACATTTGGGTGGTCAGTATGGTATAATAGATAGTTTGTACTGTATAACATTTGGGTGGTCGGTATGGTATAACAGATAGTTTGTACTGTATAACATTTGGGTGATCAGTATGGTATAATAGATAGTTTGTACTGTATAACATTTGGGTGGTCAGTATGGTATAATAGATAGCTTGTACTGTATAACATTTGGGTGGTCAGTATGGTATAATAGATAGTTTGTACTGTATAACATTCGGGTGGTCAGTATGGTATAACAGATAGTTTGTACTGTATAACATTTGGGTGGTCAGTATGGTATAACAGATAGTTTGTACTGTATAACATTTGGGTGATCAGTATGGTATAACAGATAGTTTGTACTGTATAACATTTGGGTGGTCAGTATGGTATAATAGATAGTTTGTACTTTATAACATTTGGGTGGTCAGTATGGTATAATAGATAGTTTGTACTGTATAACATTTGGGTGGTCAGTATGGTATAATAGATAGTTTGTACTGTATAACATTTGGGTGGTCAGTATGGTATAATAGATAGTTTGTACTGTATAACATTTGGGTGGTCAGTGTGGTATAATAGATAGTTTGTACTGTATAACATTTGGGTGGTCAGCATGGTATAATAGATAGTTTGTACTGTATAATATTTGGGTGGTCAGTATGGTATAATAGATAGTTTGTACTGTATAACATTTGGGTGGTCAGTGTGGTATAATAGATAGTTTGTACTGTATAACATTTGGGTGGTCATTATGGTATAATAGATAGTTTGTACTGTTTAACATTTGGGTGGTCAGTATGGTATAATAGATAGTTTGTACTGTATAACATTTGGGTGGTCAGTGTGGTATAATAGATAGTTTGTACTGTATAACATTTGGGTGGTCAGTGTGCTATAACAGATAGTTTGTACTTTATAACATTTGGGTGGTCAGTATGGTATAATAGATAGTTTGTACTGTATAACATTCGGGTGGTCAGTGTGCTATAACAGATAGTTTGTACTGATTAACATTTGGGTGGTCAGTGTGCTATAACAGATAGTTTGTACTGTATAACATTTGGGTGGTCAGTATGGTATAATAGATAGTTTGTACTGTATAACATTTGGGTGGTCAGTATGGTATAACAGATAGTTTGTACTGTATAACATTCGGGTGATCAGTGTGCTATAACAGCTAGTTTGTACTGTATAACATTTGGGTGGTCAGTATGGTATAATAGATAGTTTGTACTGTATAACATTTGGGTGGTCAGTGTGGTGTAATAGATAGTTTGTACTGTATAACATTTGGGTGGTCAGTGTGGTATAATAGATAGTTTGTACTTTATAACATTTGGGTGGTCAGTATGGTATAATAGATAGTTTGTACTTTATAACATTTGGGTGGTCAGTATGGTATAATAGATAGTTTGTACTGTATAACATTTGGGTGGTCAGTATGGTATAACAGATAGTTTGTACTGTATAACATTTGGGTGATCATTATGGTATAACATATAGTTTGTACTGTATAACATTTGGGTGGTCAGTGTGGTATAATAGATAGTTTGTACTGTATAACATTTGGGTGATCAGTATGGTATAACATATAGTTTGTACTGTAACATTTGGGTGGTCAGTGTGGTATAATAGATAGTTTGTACTTTATAACATTTGGGTGGTCAGTATGGTATAATAGATAGTTTGTCCTGTATAACATTTGGGTGGTCAGTATGGTATAATAGATAGTTTGTACTGTATAACATTTGGGTGGTCAGTATGGTATAATAGATAGTTTGTACTGTATAACATTTGGGTGGTCAGTGTGGTATAACAGCTAGTTTGTACTGTATAACATTTGGGTGGTCAGTATGGTATAATAGATAGTTTGTACTGTATAACATTTGGGTGGTCAGTATGGTATAATAGATAGTTTGTACTGTATAACATTTGGGTGGTCAGTATGGTATAATAGATAGTTTGTACTGTATAACATTTGGGTGGTCAGTATGGTATAATAGATAGTTTGTACTGTATAACATTTGGGTGGTCAGTATGGTATAATAGATAGTTTGTACTGTATAACATTTGGGTGGTCAGTGTGGTATAATAGATAGTTTGTACTGTATAACATTTGGGTGGTCAGTGTGGTATAATAGATAGTTTGTACTGTATAACATTTGGGTGGTCAGTATGGTATAATAGATAGTTTGTACTGTATAACATTTGGGTGGTCAGTATGGTATAATAGATAGTTTGTACTGTATAACATTTGGGTGGTCAGTATGGTATAACAGATAGTTTGTACTGTATAACATTTGGGTGGTCAGTGTGGTATAATAGATAGTTTGTACCGTATAACATTTGGGTGGTCAGTGTGGTATAATAGATAGTTTGTACTGTATAACATTTGGGTGGTCAGTGTGGTATAATAGATAGTTTGTACTGTATAACATTTGGGTGGTCAGTGTGGTATAATAGATAGTTTGTACTGTATAACATTTGGGTGGTCAGTGTGGTATAATAGATAGTTTGTACTGTATAACATTTGGGTGGTCAGTATGGTATAATAGATAGTTTGTACTGTATAACATTTGGGTGGTCAGTATGGTATAATAGATAGTTTGTACTTTATAACATTTGGGTGGTCAGTATGGTATAATAGATAGTTTGTACTGTATAACATTTGGGTGGTCAGTATGGTATAATAGATAGTTTGTACTGTATAACATTTGGGTGGTCAGTATGGTATAATAGATAGTTTGTACTGTATAACATTTGGGTGGTCAGTGTGGTATAATAGATAGTTTGTACTGTATAACATTTGGGTGGTCAGCATGGTATAATAGATAGTTTGTACTGTATAATATTTGGGTGGTCAGTATGGTATAATAGATAGTTTGTACTGTATAACATTTGGGTGGTCAGTGTGGTATAATAGATAGTTTGTACTGTATAACATTTGGGTGGTCATTATGGTATAATAGATAGTTTGTACTGTTTAACATTTGGGTGGTCAGTATGGTATAATAGATAGTTTGTACTGTATAACATTTGGGTGGTCAGTGTGGTATAATAGATAGTTTGTACTGTATAACATTTGGGTGGTCAGTGTGCTATAACAGATAGTTTGTACTTTATAACATTTGGGTGGTCAGTATGGTATAATAGATAGTTTGTACTGTATAACATTCGGGTGGTCAGTGTGCTATAACAGATAGTTTGTACTGATTAACATTTGGGTGGTCAGTGTGCTATAACAGATAGTTTGTACTGTATAACATTTGGGTGGTCAGTATGGTATAATAGATAGTTTGTACTGTATAACATTTGGGTGGTCAGTATGGTATAACAGATAGTTTGTACTGTATAACATTCGGGTGATCAGTGTGCTATAACAGCTAGTTTGTACTGTATAACATTTGGGTGGTCAGTATGGTATAATAGATAGTTTGTACTGTATAACATTTGGGTGGTCAGTGTGGTGTAATAGATAGTTTGTACTGTATAACATTTGGGTGGTCAGTGTGGTATAATAGATAGTTTGTACTTTATAACATTTGGGTGGTCAGTATGGTATAATAGATAGTTTGTACTTTATAACATTTGGGTGGTCAGTATGGTATAATAGATAGTTTGTACTGTATAACATTTGGGTGGTCAGTATGGTATAACAGATAGTTTGTACTGTATAACATTTGGGTGATCATTATGGTATAACATATAGTTTGTACTGTATAACATTTGGGTGGTCAGTGTGGTATAATAGATAGTTTGTACTGTATAACATTTGGGTGATCAGTATGGTATAACATATAGTTTGTACTGTAACATTTGGGTGGTCAGTGTGGTATAATAGATAGTTTGTACTTTATAACATTTGGGTGGTCAGTATGGTATAATAGATAGTTTGTCCTGTATAACATTTGGGTGGTCAGTATGGTATAATAGATAGTTTGTACTGTATAACATTTGGGTGGTCAGTATGGTATAATAGATAGTTTGTACTGTATAACATTTGGGTGGTCAGTGTGGTATAACAGCTAGTTTGTACTGTATAACATTTGGGTGGTCAGTATGGTATAATAGATAGTTTGTACTGTATAACATTTGGGTGGTCAGTATGGTATAATAGATAGTTTGTACTGTATAACATTTGGGTGGTCAGTATGGTATAATAGATAGTTTGTACTGTATAACATTTGGGTGGTCAGTATGGTATAATAGATAGTTTGTACTGTATAACATTTGGGTGGTCAGTATGGTATAATAGATAGTTTGTACTGTATAACATTTGGGTGGTCAGTGTGGTATAATAGATAGTTTGTACTGTATAACATTTGGGTGGTCAGTGTGGTATAATAGATAGTTTGTACTGTATAACATTTGGGTGGTCAGTATGGTATAATAGATAGTTTGTACTGTATAACATTTGGGTGGTCAGTATGGTATAATAGATAGTTTGTACTGTATAACATTTGGGTGGTCAGTATGGTATAACAGATAGTTTGTACTGTATAACATTTGGGTGGTCAGTGTGGTATAATAGATAGTTTGTACCGTATAACATTTGGGTGGTCAGTGTGGTATAATAGATAGTTTGTACTGTATAACATTTGGGTGGTCAGTGTGGTATAATAGATAGTTTGTACTGTATAACATTTGGGTGGTCAGTGTGGTATAATAGATAGTTTGTACTGTATAACATTTGGGTGGTCAGTGTGGTATAATAGATAGTTTGTACTGTATAACATTTGGGTGGTCAGTATGGTATAATAGATAGTTTGTACTGTATAACATTTGGGTGGTCAGTATGGTATAATAGATAGTTTGTACTTTATAACATTTGGGTGGTCAGTATGGTATAATAAATAGTTTGTACTGTATAACATTTGGGTGGTGAGTATCGTGTAATAGATAGTTTGTACCGTATAACATTCGGGTGGTCAGTGTGCTATAACAGCTAGTTTGTACCGTATAACATTCGGGTGGTCAGTGTGCTATAACAGCTAGTTTGTACCGTATAACATTCGGGTGGTCAGTGTGCTATAACAGCTAGTTTGTACCGTATAACATTCGGGTGGTCAGTGTGCCATAACAGCTAGTTTGTACCATATAACATTCGGGTGGTCAGTGTGCTATAACAAATAGTTTGTACTGTGTAACATTCGGGTGGTCAGTGTGCTATAACAGCTAGTTTGTACCGTATAACATTCGGGTGGTCAGTGTGCTATAACAGCTAGTTTGTACTGTATAACATTTGGGTGGTCAGTGTGCTATAACAGGTAGTTTGTACCGTATAACATTCGGGTGGTCAGTGTGCTATAACAGCTAGTTTGTATTGTATAACATTTGGGTGGTCAGTGTGCTATAACAGATAGTTTGTACTGTATAACATTCGGGTGGTCAGTGTGCTATAACAGATAGTTTGTACTGTATAACATTCGGGTGGTCAGTGTGCTATAACAGCTAGTTTGTATCGTATAACATTCGGGTGGTCAGTGTGCTATAACAGATAGTTTGTACTGTATAACATTCGGGTGGTCAGTGTGCTATAACAGATAGTTTGTACTGTATAATATTTGGGTGGTTAGTGTGCTATAGTAGATAATTTGTATTGTACAGCGTGATTTTACAATAAAATCAAATGGACAATGTCTCTTTATGCAGCCTTGAGAAGGATTTCAAGGCAAAACGCAATATATCCATTTTATTGGTTTTGAGAAAAAGTTGCTTTTGTGTTTCATCCTCAAAGTTTAAACGGAAACTTGTAAATGAAGTTGATGTACCCGCTATATTAAGAATCCCAAATCATAGAAAATAGTAGCAGAGTCTGAAATATTTATTGCAGATTTGTTAGGCAAAATGTGATATTAAATGATTTTGTTATCAAACAAGATATATCCGTATAGCGCATGCCATGACTCTGCATAGCTGCGCTGTGGCGGTGCTCATTGGCTGGCTCAGCACATGTTTAAACAAACCCTTTATGTGTATTTGCAGGCAGCATGTATCCCACTGTTCATGACTAACAAGGACGTGGCTGCGGAGGCCATCACAGGCAGTGGCAAGACTCTAGCCTTTGTTATCCCACTGCTGGAGATACTGACGAGAAGGGAAAGCAAACTCCGGAAAAGAGATGTGAGTCAAACAGCCAGCCTGGGAATAGTTGTGGGTGTTTAAAGTTACAAAACATAAGTGAGTCAATGGGTGGACACTGCGTGGTTATGTGTGATCAGTCACAATCTCTTAAGTGAGTCAATGGGTGGACACTGCATGGTTATGTGTGATCAGTCACAATCTCTTAAGTGAGTCAATGGGTGGACACTTCGTGGTTATGTGTGATCAGTCACAATCTCTTAAGTGAGTCAATGGGTGGGCACTGCGTGGTTATGTGTGATCAGTCACAATCTCTTAAGTGAGTCAATGGGTGGACACTGTGTGGTTATGTGTGATCAGTCACAATCTCTTAAGTGAGTCAATGGGTGGGCACTGCTTGGTTATGTGTGATCAGTCACAATCTCTTAAGTGAGTCAATGGGTGGACACTGTGTGGTTATGTGTGATCAGTCACAATCTCTTAAGTGAGTCAATGGGTGGGCACTGCGTGGTTATGTGTGATCAGTCACAATCTCTTAAGTGAGTCAATGTGTGGGCACTGCTTGGTTATGTGTGATCAGTCACAATCTCTTAAGTGAGTCAATGGGTGGACACTGCGTGGTTATGTGTGATCAGTCACAATCTCTTGTGGTGAAAGCATCAATTTTTAAAGATTATTTATTACTGGAAATTACATAATCTGTGTTGCTTCTTTAAAGAATAATTCATTTTACAAGGTGATTGCTGAATTTATGAAATATTGCATTATTATCCCGTTTAATTGCGTATTCTCAACAGTTTTTAAATACACAGCTTCACTAATTATTAACATATACATTTTTGTAAGATTTGTTGACCCTTAAAAATCAAAACATACATTGAATTTAAGAATATTTATATAAGAAATCGACAAATCTTAAAAACTTACATTTACATTACATTAATTACATTACAATTTACATTAAGAAAATTAATTTACAAAATAAAAATAAACATGCATTTGATTTAAGACTTGATCAAGGGTATGACCCGGTTATAACCTGAGTTTTTATTGACCTACTTCAGATTGGTGCAGTTATAGTGACTCCGACCCGTGAACTGGCTATCCAGATAGACGAGGTTCTCTCGCTCTTCCTCACCCACCTACCTGACTTCACTCACATGTTGCTGATTGGAGGAAACAACCCGATGCTCGACGTGGAGAAGATACAGGAACATGGGTGTGGTGTACAGTCTAACCTTCATGCTCCCTTGATTTAGCCCATAGCGAATCAAATTCATTGATGCGTCATCAGTTCGTGTCATTCAACGCATCTTGATGTCCCCGCAGCTGCAACCCAACATTGACCAATTCTCTGGTCTAATGTTTGTTCCTTCTACCTTCTTGGCAGTGTGTTAAAAAACAGGTGGTTATTTTGTGTTTGCTCTGCAGCTCACACAACGTTCTCTTCTGTTCTACAGAAAGTGTCACTGGAGCGTTACGTTATTGTTGTCTTTAGGAACAGCAGAAATAACATGGACACCGTGAGCTAGTTTAACAACAAAAATGTGTAATGACAATGAATGCTGCACTTTGTTTGTTCCTCCATGTTCATTTGTAAGCACATATTAATAATTATCTGGTGTTGCCTGGGGGAAAAGGCATGTGTATGTGACCCCAGAGATCATCCAACACCCGGACAAATTAAAAAAAAATCTTAATCTACGAGCCATCCCAATGGGTCTGCTAGATCGCACACATTGTTTCAGCCCCATTCATGAAAAACTGATGGAGTTGAGTGTCATTTAAAATTGTGACCACGATCATATATATATATATTTCGAAAAAATCTTAATCTGTGAACCACCCTAATGGACCTGTTAGATCACATAAAAATGTGTATCAACATACATGCAAAACTGACGGAGATGTGGCTCCACAGACAGACAGACAGATAGCTGAATTGTTTTATAATATTGCAGGGCCCATGTGATAGTGGCGACACCTGGCAGACTGGAGGACATGTTGAAGAGACAACTGGACAACTTCAACCTCGCTGCCGGTGTCAAGGCTCTGGTGGGTGTCTCCCTTGATAAGGGGGTAGGGTGTACTGTTACACCGCCCCAACTGTAAATCCATCTCCACTTCTCCTTATCGTCGTTTTCCTCCACCTTTTGTTCTTAATGCAGTCTACCCACCTTTTCCTCATGTGTCATGACTATTGTTCAATAATAATAATATTTATTTTTTGTAGCAATACCTAATGCAATACACAGCGCTTTATGGAGATATACAGAAAATATGTTACAAATATTATGTTGTAATAAAAACAACATTTGTTATATCATAGATATAATTACATATAATATTTGGCTATGAAATATTAATTAAGAAAATAAATATAAACATGGACTATAAATAAAAACGTGAACCGTGGTAAATATAATTAATATAAAATATCATATACCAGGTAGTAAAATAAATCGGGTTGTATTATTATTATAAATAAATTAAGATAAATATAGACTATAATAATAAGTTAAGCTAACAAGTATAAGATAAATAAATGCACTTAAGACATCAGTCACTTATGGTAAAATTAATTAATTGTAGGTTTTTATTTATTATATAATTTTAGTTCTTTGTTCTCTACAAATGACAAATAGAACATTTAAATTATTCATATAATGTAATAATTCTGTTGGTAGGAGGTCTTGGTGCTGGACGAAGCTGACCGTCTCCTGGACATGGGATTTAAGTCAAGGTATGTCACTAACAATTTAATAAACTTCATTGAATTTGTAGAAGTTTTTTAGCTTGTTTCGACTGTAGTAGACATTACCTCACAAGAAAAATGGTTTTGATTCCGAATATATTCCAGCTGTATCACGCAGGCTTCATCAGCTGGCTTTTTGCCCATATTATATCGTAGCATTTTTCCATCTCCTTTATCTATTTACTTCCCCTGGCATAGGTACAAGCACCAGTGATTTTACCTCTCCTGGCATAGGTACAAGGACCAATGATTTTACTTCTCCTGGCATAGGTACAAGGACCAGTGATTTTACTTCTCCTGGCATAGGTACAAGGACCAATGATTTTACGTCCTCTGGCATAGGTACAAGGACTGAGTAGGCACACGATTTTCAGAATATACAACTGAACAAGGAGAACTATCATTTTATTCATAACAGAAAATACAATAAATTTAACAATAATGACCCAACTACTGACTATGTTGTAATCTGGCTAGGGACATTTTAAAATAAAGGTTAAAATAAATTGTGCATAGAACTTAAGATGAACACATTTAATTTATATACATATATATATATATATATACATGAACATTGACTGATTAGGGAAACTTTGTTTTTTTATCAGTGACAAATGTGAGGTAACTACAACAAGACAGATAGACAGATGTTTTTATTTGGCCCAAATAATGATGCAGTCACAAACCAAGTGAGTATATAAGTATAAATAATGAGGTAATGTAAAAGAATATCAATCTACAGGGCAGGGAGACTCCCAATATGGCTAAGGTCTGACCGTTTTCACTGGAGCCACCAGCTGTGTACGATTTTGTACAATTCAGCGATTAACTAGTAGTAATCATATAATGATATATAGACTTCTAGTCATTGTCAGGTGAAACCTTTGTGGTTGTCATAGTTTGAACACAATCCTGAGCTACCTGCCGAAACAGAGACGAACTGGGCTGTTCTCGGCGACACAAACAAAGGAGGTGGAAGACCTCATTCGGGCTGGACTACGTAACCCAGTCCGTATCAATGTGAAGGAGAAGTTGGGAAATACTGAGAGCACCGTTCAACGAACACCGCAGATGTTGGACAACTTTTACATGGTTGGTGCAATCTGTACTGGATTATTTGTTACATTGTTCAAATGGCTTATAAAAGGGGAGTATGACAGCTACATTGGTGGTTTAAAAAAAAAAACACCTCAAAATATGTTTATTTCGTATTCCTATAACTGTGTATGTTTACTGTCAATAAAATTCACTTTTATAACAACTACATATCTCTAAGTCACTTTTATTCATGGATAGGGTGTGGCTCTTTCTAGAAATCAATGCCGTTATTCAATCTTTGATGATCATTTATAGAAAATCATGTTTTTGGCAATGTAACCTTGTAACACTCCGAAGGTCACATCTAGTTTGAATTGTTGTGTTCTCCTGCATATTCTCCATAATCTGTGTAAAAACATTTCAGTTTTGTGCTTTATCTTTGGAGTCATTTATATAAATGTGTTAACAAATGGTGTATTTATGATAACATAGTTTTGAAAATTCAATGTAAAACAAAAATATTCAAATATTTGGAAGTGTTTTTCATACAACTTTTAGAGTTAAATAAACCAATAAGGTTTTTTAAATCATTGTGATAAAATTTGTGTAACTTTTCAAGTGTTGCAACAGTTTGTTAGAAACGATGTAAATCACATTATTTGGCAGCCATTTTGTTTATTGCCACGGTAACGGGGGGTCTAGCAAAAATAATGTCAGTAGTTTTTACTCGGTAAGACATATTCTACGAATTGGGCTTCAAAATATATTAATTATGCATTGAAAATGTCGTACACTCCTACCTAGCTGCTATACTTCCACTCAAAAAGTCGGCTGTTGCATTGTTTTATAAAAATTTCTGTGTTACTTTTTATATAATTTGTCACAGAAAACGAGGTTTAATTTTTCAGGGTATTGGTCTTAAAAGGTCTTGAATCTGATACGTTATGAATTTAAAAGTATGTATTTCCAGTATTTGATTGTATGTTTGACATTGTATGGTTGGTGTTCTCATAGATCTGTCGAAGTAACGAGAAGTTCAACTTCTTAGTCGACTTTCTGCGATCTCAACGCACACAGAAACACATGGTGTTCTTCAGCACATGTGCCGCTGTTGACTACTTCTCCAGAGCTCTTGACGCGTTAGTATAGTTACATTCCACCTTTCCATGCCTAATTATGTAGTATCTTTTATTCATTTGAACTGTTTTTTCCCACTCTTTCCTTGGTCCACATACCCATGGAATAAATTGCTGAAAATAGGATTGTATAACATTATGTCACAACCCGTCACATGGCTAGTTAGAAGATTCCACTTTAACTACGATTAGTTTGTTTGTTTGCCTATTTAGGTAATACAGTGGAACATCACCTAGTCACCCTTGGGACTAAAGAAACGTGATCTGATTAGTGAGATGAACATATTAGTGGTACTAATTTCCTATGCTTGACCGTATATCAAACAATTTTGGGACTATTGTAGAGTGACCTTATTTGCAAGGTGGCTGTATTACTGAGGTAACCGTAAAGTGAGGTTTGACAGTATACACACTAACAGCCTTAACTAGGTGGTGTCAAATATTTCAACAGTACATTATTAATCTCAGCATTTTATACTACGTAGTGTGAAATATTTAACAGAACTCCATAATAATACTTATTTACTCTACTTAGTTCTGCTTTGTGCCTACTAGCACATACGAATTTGCATATTTTATATATTGCTTATGAATTAGAACAAACTTAGCGATAAGAGGAATTTGTTTGTACACAAGAACAGCAACATAGTTATGTAAATTTTAAGATTGTAAGGCCAGGTTGCAAACTACTGGGGATATCATTATATTGTTATCATTACAGAATGCTGAAGAACACCCCTGTACTGTCGATTCATGGAAAGAAAGATAACCGTAACACTATCTTCAGCAAATTCAGGAGTCTCGAGAGGTGAGTATTAGTCATTATTTCACAGTTGGTTTACCTTTTTTCTGTGACGTTTTGACGGCTGTCAGGAATCTTCATCTAACATCATCTCTGAAGGTACTGATTAGATGTGTGATACGAAAGTTGTCAACTCATACTGTCATTATGTGTCACTGTCAGTGGCTAAATGGTAGCGCATTCCTGGCCATTTGACTGTGTTAAAAATTATTTGTTTGTATATTTATTAAAATGTTATACAATTAATATTTGTTTGGAGCAGCTAACCATCAGTTAATTTCTTTATTTCCTCCCTCTCATTTAATATTAAACTGAACATCATTAAAAACAGTGACTGACTAATTCTGTAGTAACACTGACATATTTCATTCATTTATTGACAGTAGACTTTTCGCCAGCATAATTTGTTCTCCATGAAGGCACTAAATATGTTCTGCTTATCCAAGTGGGTGAAGAGATTATGTTTGCAAATATTAATTTTTGTTCTTGTGGGATGGACTTGTTGAATAGTAAGTTAACAACTGGTGACAATGTTGCATTTTTCACAAACTTTGAGAAGGTGTGACATTTGAGGAGTATTTTAAATTCTTTACAAATTACTGTAACAAATGAAAACTGAAGCTTTCTTTATCCTGTTTGCCAGTGGTGTGTTGGTGTGCACGGACGTGATGGGGCGAGGGGTAGACATACCCCACGTGCACTGGGTGTTGCAGTACGATCCACCCTCATCAGCCAGGTGGGTAATTAATAGTTCAACCACATTTCAAGCAAAACTTCAGATAACAGTTGATGGACCAAGTATGTTGCAGCTTGCAAATGTCACAATCAGAATCGTGCATGTGACCTCTGTCTAGCTTTGTCACACCAACGATGTTGATGACAATAATACCTGAACATTACATTACTGGGGCAGCATGACATCTGCTAGATCAAATATTCCTGCAGACATTTTATATTTTAAAAGCTTATGTTTTGTCATAGAGAAAACATCTGTGGCCAGAATTTAAACAAAATGTATGACTGAATGTCCGAATGCTCCACATGTTCGGCATAAATTGTTTGATGGCTTGACAAACATGTTGCTAGGCAACAGGTCATGTGATGGATAGGTCAGTTGGACGAGAAAGACAGTCCATCGATTATTCAGCAGAGAATTTTGTTGTTTTCAAATAAATTCACTTTGCAACATTTACACAAATGGTAGATAATTGGTTCTATACATCTGTATATGACCTTGAGAATGAACAGTTCCTTATGTCCGATATGCATGGTTCCTTTTGTCAATGTTACATCATGTCCTTCAGTTTTCCTATTCTTGTAAAATACTCCCAGAGATGTGTTTGGATTTTATATTTAAATATTTAACCTAATGCCAGATATGAAATGTGTGATCGACACATGATGGATATCATTTGTATTCTATGATAAGTGTTTTATAGCTTTACAGTGTTACTGTGTAAGAACAGCAGATATAGTAACAAAATGCTACATTTGTATACAGTAACTTTGTACACCGATGCGGTAGAACGGCTCGCATTGGCAACACCGGCAACGCACTCGTTTTTCTGTTACCAACGGAAGATACCTACATCAAGTTCATTGCAATAAATCAAAAGGTGAGATCTTTTCTTCTGGTGTGGTTTGATTTGAACATATTTTTAGTTCGCCTGAATGGTCCTTCTAAGTAGCGAAGCATTCAACACCATCCACACTAGCAGGAACTATTATAAATGTTCTCGTTTTCCCCGAACAATAAAAGATTGGAATTCACTACCGGATATAATAGCCAACAAGCACAGCAATTTAAGTGAGCTCTAACACTCATAGTTCCAAGCAAACACGATTAAATAGCAGACACTCAACCTTAACTTTGTTACTCCAAAGAAGTTGAGGCCAATACAAGGCAAGACAAACTGTTTTCTGAAGGGGCTTTTTCTGTATTTAAAAAAATAACACAGTATTTAGTTAATCATTATAGTGGCCAATCATTCAAAATTTGACTCGGATCCTGTATAGGTGCACATGCAGTCATCGCTTCAATTCTTTAAAAAATCATACCAATAATAATTATTGCTGTAAATATTAGGTAGGAAAACCCCCCAAAAAGGCTACGGGTGTTTATTTAACAGTTTCTGCATTGTACCAGGTTCCCTTGAAGGAGCTCAAGCCTCCAGACAGGGCTGTCAATGATGTGCTGCCCAAACTGAAGCAGATGGCATGTGGAGACAGGTAAAATATTGCTGCCAATACATGTTGCTGTACTAACCCATTACTCCACCATTCCACCTAGGTCAGTGGTTCCTAAATGAAAATAAAGATATTACCACTTTGAGTTCATGAAAGAGAACATTTGGTTTTGCATTTGGCCCGATTATAAATCTGACAGAAATAGTATTCTTTTGATACGGTTATTAAATCAGTGCTATTAGAAAATGATGTCACGTTGGTATTTTTATGGCACACCAGCCACACTTGACAATTTCTCGTAACTGCATGTTCCATCGATACGCCCTCACTTGTAAGATACAGAAAGTCACACAGCCAGAACAAAGAACAGTTCTTGGCGGTGTTGATAAGATGGTAAACGTCACACAGTGTACAGCGTTCTCAATATCCGGCTCTTCCATAGGTTGTACCAAGATGTCAACGCGAACTAAACGCTGCTGTTCTTCCACACCAAGGTTCGTTGGTTCTCACGTGGAACGTAGTATTCAGAACGGAGAAGTGAGGAGATCGCAGAATTATTTAGCCACTTCAGAAAGGAACAGCTTCAAACATGTGTCAAGAAACAAAGAGAGGCTTTTAAGCTGGCCTATTATTCAATTAAATAAGTGACATATTCTCCTGCCTAAACCCATTGAATAACTCATTCCAATTCCTGCTTACCACAGTGATTGATTTCCCGGACAAAGTTATCGAAAATGAAGAAGGAACTGGGAAGGGAAAATGGGTCAACTTTTGCAGGCGCACTTGTTTTCAATGCAAAAGGTAATCCACACATACTGTTTCGGATCCGAGTGCGCGAGACGCGAAATAGCTTCAAAATCAGCTCAATGTGGACATGCAACCCCTACAAGATCGCTTACAGGAGGATCTTTTTTGGTGTTTGTGAACGACTACTCAGATTGTGACACGGTTGAAGCTTCCCCTTGCCAAGTTCTGGTCTAAGGTGAACATGCATCGTATCCGACTGTTGGTAATGTGCCTGGGACAGCATTGTGGACGTTTTCCTTCAGTTATCAGTGTGAACAAGGTCTCTCTCTGTGGTTCGGTCTGAAGACCAAATGTCATGCCCTACCGTATGTCAACGATGATCTCCAAGTATGCCTGTCGAAAAACTGTTTTCAAATTGAGGGCCTGGTTTTCACAAAGGTAGCTCATCACTCGCATTGATATTATTGCTGAACCATCTTCAATATTAGGAAGAGTTTTGCTTACCTCGTAGTAAAAGTTGTGTTTTCATTTAATTGGGTGAAGAATGCTGTTTTGTTCATAAATGTATTCTACTTTACAATGATGGAGATACTCCGATGAGCGTTTCAGGCCTCAGGGGGTACGTGGGAAGCAAAAGATTGGGAACTGCTGACCTACGTGGCTTAAGGATATTGGCAGTTCAGGATCTTCTCTCTAGATATGAAGTTCTTATATTCCTTAATCAGATGTGTTAAACATCCATCAATTATTTTTCCCATTGCAAATCAGGATCATTCATATTGACTTTGATCATTAGATTAGGTAACTTACTATAATATACAGAGCCAGACAGCATTTGCTCTGCAACACTGGTGCAGTGGCTAGAGCTTCGGACTCTCGACCGAGAGAACCTAGGTTCGAATCCTGTGCTGCGGTGTCAAATTTTGGGCAAGTTTGTTCACTCTACGTTGCTCCAGGTCTGCCAGGGAATGAAATGTATAGCGCTTTGAGCAGTCCTGAGAACAGGATACTGTGCTATATAAGAACTTACTTTTACTTTAACAGAAATTTGACCATATATTCTGTAAGACATTTAATAATAAATACTACATTTGCACTAACAAGCTGCCATGTCATAGTCAATATTAAATATGTTCGATTTATTTACAAAATGAAACTGAAACAAAATGAACAAGAAATCAAATTGCAAACGCAGCTTTTAAATATTTCTTTGTACTTCAATGCAATACTAAAGTTTTCACTTTCAGGGCCATGTACGAGAAAGGGATGAAGGCTTTTGTATCGTTCTTACAAGCTTACGCCAAGCACGAGTGTAGCCTCATATTTAGATGGAAAGGTAGGTACTAAAAATATAAATCTATTCATTAATAAAAGCAATGATTTGAATCTTACTTTTTTAGAGGAAATAAAAAATTCTTTAAAAATTCATCTGTGTCTGACCGTTGAATTAGATGAATGTTCCGAAGTTCATATCTATGATGGCTTTGAATATGTTCTGCATTAATAGGGCTTATAAATCTGTCTGTGGTGCCAGAATATTGTATTATATGTTCAGATGATCAAAACGTTAGTTTAGACTGTAGACCTCTGTGTAGTCTATATTGAATTATAAAGTATTAGTTAATAAATTATGAATTTCTATCATGTTGTGTTCCAGCAAATGCCTGCACAAATGTTCAGACATAGTGATAATAACTATAAATAAATAAATATCTAAGGAAAGAGTCTTTGTTATCAAAAAGTCATGTCATCGTTATCTATAGTATTAATGTAATGGTAGGTCGCTTGTAAAATGTGAAAAGCAGAAACACAGTTTGCTTCTAATTAATGTCTCTAATTTGAAACTGGCTATGAGAACAGTTGACTTATGTTCCATGTTCAGTTTACACGGACTGAACGCTCCTGATAATATTAAGTATTTTAGGATACCAATCTGGATCCAACATGTGATTGGTCCAGTGCGTGCATGAATGCAGTGTGTTTTTGCATGATTTTGAGAAGGCATCTTTATGTTCGTTATTCAGACATTGACATTGGCGAGCTGGCTGAGGGCTTTGGGTTGTTGCAACTACCAAAGATGCCAGAGCTGAAGGGGAAAGAATTTCCAAACTTTGTGCCAACTGACATTGATGTTAACAAGATAGTGTTCAAGTAAGTAGTCAATCAATCAAAGAATTTATTTATGTAAGTCAGACATATAGGTACATATTAAGTATTCAAAACATATTGATGAAATGCTTGAAAAGTGTTTCATAAAGTTAAATTACTCATAATGTTATGCTGCTCCTTTGTCAACACTTGTAGCAGTTTTTTTTACTTAACATAATTTGTTTTTAAATACAGACATAGTATTAATTTTGCGTTGGTACATCATATAAAACTGTACATTGCAATGATATTACATCTGCACACAATAACACTTGGAAACAAATTAGTCTTCATAATTGTCCTCTATGTGCCTCCTCAGTTTGATTTGTTTGTTGTTTCAAATTAGTTTTGTAAACAAATAAACCTACCTTGGTGTCCGCTACCATATGCTATCTCATTTATGCAATGTTTTTTATGTAGTTTTAGTTAAATCACCAGATGAAATTATTAACTTATTTAAACTTGGACTATGCATTAATGCATGCGATTCTCAAAATTGATGTTGTCAGCATTCCCTGCTCGCTCAAAAAACATGTTGTCGACAAGTTCAGTGATTTGAAAGCTAATTATTGGCCAAGTAATTGACTTTAGCAAATTGCTAGATGTAAGTTAATTCTTTGAAACAAAATATTAACAAAATTATGCTGGTGATGTCAACTGAGGACTTTTACCAATAAGTTGAATTCAGTGTAAATTACTGTTATCACAGCTCATCGAGACTATATTATAATAATCAGTTTCAAATGGAATGTGTGAATTGTTGCACATTTGTTCTTATAAAAGGGATAAAGCAAGGGAAAAGCAGCGCCTCGAGAAGTTGAAAGCATTCAAGGAAACAGGTGAAATGTCTGGAAGTCAGAAAAGGCATGTGAAAGTGAAGGTATGTATACAGAGTAGCATTGCATCTCGGTGAACATTTCAATTATAGCCAATTACTTCCTTAACTCTCAAAAATAGCTAATGAGTTCCTTGATCTCACATTAATTTAAATATGAAGTATAGCCAAGGAGCTCATTGTCAGAGCTCTTTCAGGCATTTGGGGAAGTGGCTGTCCGGATGGTTCGGGTCAAAAGGGTTCAACTAAATTTGTCACTTGAACTAGCTTGTATATATATATGTATTGATGCGAGTTCACTGAATGTAAGCTAATTATAGGAAATTGTTACTTGGTGTAAGCGAGTTAAAATAAATTGTTCCTTGATGTAACTGGTACGTGTGTCTTGGTGCGAGCAGACTGTGCCGTGGTCTAAATCTAATGAGAAGAAGGAGAAGAAGAAGTCTCGGAGAGAAGGCAGGCAGCTGAAGAAGAAACGTAAGTTGGCTGAACTAGATGATGATGAGCTGGAAGACTTGGCCAAAGATGCAAGACTCATGAAGAAACTGAAGAAGGGAAAAGTGAGTGTTCCCGTCTAATACATTTTAACCCTTTAGACCCCAGTCTGACTCTCCAAGTCAGCCAAACCCAGTCCAAGATAAATGTGTAATGGTGTGTTGTCTGGTGGCACCATCTAGAGGATAGTTCTGAAAACACTAGAAACGATGTTTGACTGGACGGATGTCACATTTTATGTTTTGGATCAAGTAAGTGGGGAAACAGGGACTTTTTAGGTTAATTTGATCTTTTCAATGATATTAACATTGCCATTATTCAGTTTATTCACGAACATGCAGAGGTGCCACATCTACAATTTTTATGGTAGAACTCATGCTTTTTCAGCATTTTTTTGATAATCTCTTGATCTATCACTTTAGTGCTGGAATCTACTGCCTGACCAACATTTCACTAAGAAAATGCACCAAAATAAATAAATGTCCCCTAAAATCGTTCGCCAATGGAGTGGTTCCTTTTTCCACCTGCACTCCGTCACAAATGCAGCATGATGCTCATGACACCAGATCCTCATCTGCCCCCATCATATCAGGAAAAATGTAGATCTCCCAATTATTTTTCAATATTACTTGGCACCTCTGTAAAAAACAGCAGTCTTCTCAACACATGTTGACAAACTTTATAGGGTTTAGGCATTCATAGTTTCCTCCACGTGCCATGTTAACATAATATTCAGGTAATGTGATATTAAGCAGATATTGGTAAACCATAAAAGTATGTTATAAAAACATTAAAATACATTTCTGTGGTCAGTGTTGATAGGCTTCTAGCTTATTTGGCAGTCTATTGCAAACAGCTGATTTGTTCACATTCATCAGCCAGTCTGTTTATAGTTAGATTTGTGGGCACGATTAGCAAGGCTTTGAGCAATCTTAAGGACTATATAAGAATTTACTTTTTATATTAGATTGAACCTGGACATCTCTTCACAACTGTACCTCAGTGTCATTTTCAACTTTTTCAGGATCGATGGCCTGTTTATTACATAACCTTTGGAAGTTTGGATACATCTTTTTTTCAGATTACGGAAGCACAGTTTGATGAGGAGTTTGAAGTAGATGAAGAAGATGCAGCTGAACCCAGCACGAAAGAACAGACTAAAGTGTGACAGCTCTGAAGGCGATGATGTTAGGAATTTGTCACCAGGGACTAGATGCCAGAAGAAACCGAATGGACTATCACAAAACAATTAATGGTGTTGCCAAATTTACTGAAGGTACCATCACATACCCTGTCAGTAGGATGAATGGGTATTTTGGTGGGGTTCCATGGATGAGACAAATTACATTGTATATTATTATTGAGAATGTAATAAATTGTGTACATATTTACAGTTATGGGTACAATGTATTATGCACACAACAGATGATTCATTTCACAACAAAGGCAGGT
Source organism: Escarpia spicata (assembly GCA_963995525.1). Classification (NCBI taxonomy): domain Eukaryota; kingdom Metazoa; phylum Annelida; class Polychaeta; order Sabellida; family Siboglinidae; genus Escarpia; species Escarpia spicata. The sequence goes on from OZ023213.1 coordinate 33,072,938, forward strand.
CATCAGTAAACATTTATTATACAAATGCAGACTTAACATTAAATGTAAACATGCATTAATTGCTCCTCTTAATTATACTCAGCATTTCCATAAATTCATGCATTTCATTGAAAGTTCAATTTTTTTCAATACGGTAAAACCTAATAAAAACAATCTTGCATGAAAAACCTATCTTCCTTACACTAATAAAATAAGTTAGTTACAATTAGGCAAACTAGTGCTTTGCACGAAACGGAATGTCCTGTGGAACAAATACAATTAATTTGCAGTACGGCTGACAGACATATGATTACAGTTTTGACTTGCAGCAAAGCATTTCATTCAACAAATAACTTCAGAAGTTCCTCTTTATAAACATGGCAGTATCAGCCAACTAAACTTAATCATCACATTCGAAACTGTCACATTCGATTTGTAAATTCATCAAGTTAACAACTAAATTCATTGGAATCACCTGGGTTTGTGTTAGTGTGAGAAACAAATCTCATCACACGAAGCTCACTCTCCTGGCAGCAACGTTTCTGCGAGATGGTCGTCGGAAACTGAGGAGGCGTGGCCAGGACTGACGCCGTTGACAACTGTCGCGTCTCCCCGCAAGTAGATCGGTGCTCAATGCAAAACTCTCCTCTAGCTCGGTGACATCAGGATCTGACGAAGGCATCAGGATCGATTCGCTCAGGGTCGAAATGTCTTGTTCCGCATTCCTCTGATTGCCAACATGCACGGCCAGAGCGCCGTGTGAGATGGCAGCAACCCTCAGCCCCATGACTCCAGCGGACGGGATGTTGTTCAGACTGAGGTTGATGAAGCGCAGTGACTTTGTTTTCCACATGTGTCCAGCCAGAGTGTTTGCACCGGCTTCTCCGATCTTGTTCTCTGCCAACATAATGTTGGCGACTTGGTTCAGGTGGCCGAGACTGGCGGAAATGGCCTTGACCCCGGCGTCACCAATCTCGTTGTTTCGCAGGTCAAGACTGCGCAGGTTCGGGAGCATCACGAGATTTGTGCCAAGTACGACGACTGATTTGTCGGTGAGTTTGTTGCTGGCGACATCGAGCCATTCGAGGGTTGGGACGTACTTGAAGTTGCGAACCATCTTGAGCAGGCCTGTGTCGCCGATGTCGTTGTTGCAGAGTCGCAGGTAGTGCAATGGAACACACATGAAGTACTCGGACAGGACGGAGATGCCTATGTTTCCAAGTTCGCATGATGACAGATCAAGGTGTGTCAACAGCGATGCCTTCACGATGAACCTTTGCAGACGCTTCATTCCTTCAGGTCGCAGAGAATTGTGGCTGAGATTGAGGACTTGTAGGTTGTTGTCAGAGACCTCATTCACTGGATCAGCGAGCATTGCCACCATATTTCCACGTAGGTTTAGACGTGAGACATGTAAACCGTAGACATCACCACTGGCGCGCACTAGATACCCCACAGCGCTGATGAGATACAGCATTCGGGACACATTGATCTGCATGTCACTGTAGTTGATCGTCTGGTTCAGCGTGAACGAGTCGAGCACGCTTGTGAGCTTCCCAGCATTCTGGGCCTCGTAAATGGCCTCGACACAGAGTGCTGTGATTTCCCGCGACGGCATTCCTGTCTTGGTCTTCGCTTCGCGGATAACATCCATTAGAACCTGTGTCTGTATGGCACACATACCCTTCTTGCTCATCAATCCAAACGTCATCCTCCAGATGTCACCACTGGCTGGCAGTCTCCGCAGAACCTCTCGTATGGCGTGAGACATGATGCCTTTGACGCAAGGAACATTACCATCGTTATCGGCTGCCATTATCTCACTATCAGATGTCAAAGAGGTACCCGTCGGAACCTTACGCAAGAACTCAAGAGAGAGAAAGTGCGCAACAAGATAATCGCGCACGCAGTACTCACAGAAATGGTAGTGCATCTTCTTGTTGCTGCGTTTCGTCACTTTCTTATTCAGCGACAGTTTCCTGACTGGCGTGAGTAGGCCAAAGGTACAATATTGGACCCACTCCTCGGAATGATTCTCATCTTTCCCTTCTTCCGTATCGGTATCAGACTTGCTCCCAAACAACTTGATGATCAGCTCACCTGTCAACTTGGTTCCGCCGCTGATGTAATCAACATAAGCAAGTCTTGATATGTTATCAATGGCTTGTCGTACGTTCCACGCATAGTATTGAGGTGTCTGACGACTGCTGTATTGGTGAATGTGTCGTACTACCAGATAGTTGAGATAATCATTGTAGAAGACGGTCATCGTGTAGGGGATGCGATGGCCAGCCCTGCGCTCCACGCCCAAGAACTTGGCCAAGTTGTTGTACGTATCCGGGTCTTCAAACGACAGCGCAAGACTTACAATCGGATGACCCTGTGCCAGCTCGTGCATCTCCTCTGATGTGAGATAGTTCTCACTCCTGGAACAGGTGAGACGCCGGTAACAACAAATACTAACATGTATTTGGGTTGGTTCATTAGTCATCTATATGAATAGGCCAAGATTACACGTTAACAGCATTTTTGTATGTACAGCCGTATACGGTGAAACCTCACTATTAAGGTCAGCCTTGGGACTGAACAAAAAAAGTGACCTGCATGATGAGGTGACCATATTAGTGGGACCAATTTTGTACACTTTGCTGCTACAGAAGTTGTAGCTGTATTACAGTGGGACCTCATTAGTCACCTTTGGGACTGGACAAGATTGACTTGAATATCGAGCTGACCGTACTCAATTTGGGACCTTTATCCCTCTGGAAGAAAAATAATGAAAAAAAGAAAAGAAATAGCCAATGAACATGTATGCCAAAAGATCCTAGCTCCACTCCGTTACCAAACTACCATGATAATCTTAAGGCTGATGTTTATTTACCGTATCTACTCAGCTTGAATAAAACATAAATAGTTTACTTTGAAACAAATTAGGCAATTGTGGCAAATATAAGCACTTTTATCCTTAATAAAGTATGTTGAATAGCTTCTTAGTAACAGAGTGCAAAAAGGGAAGTGAAATAAGCACAACTAAAGTGCAATTGAATGTCAGATTTTAATGTCAAACTTTGAACAGAGTAACCGTGAAGGTGAACATATTAAAAAAACCTTCATAGACATTTCTATTACCACTCCATTACTAGGTAACGCAGTGGTAATGAAGCAGACCTGAACAGCCAGCAAATTCTTGTTAAGCATTAAGCCAACAGAACACTCGTAACAGATTTGCAGACTTCATTTGGAATTGATAGGTATCCTCTGCTGGCATGTACAACCACCACTTACCCCTCCGTTACCAGTTAGATGTAATGGATTATAAATTTCATCACTTTTTAGAACGCTCTCAGCTGATAGTGGTCGCCAATGTGGAGACCACTCGTGCATGCGGAGGTGTCTCAAAGACTTTCAATCCACACAAATAGAAAACTAACTCTGCCGCTTTATCATTTGAAAATACTGGTAACGAAGTAGTAGACGAGAAAGTATACTTGCCACACACTTAACATACACTTTCTCTGGAAAGTGTAGAGCATCTTGATAACTGTTCAAATTTTGTCGATGTCATATGGGAACTCCTAGTAGAAGAACCACCAACCGCAATAGCTACACAAGCACGCATTTTTAATGTTGGTAATGAAATCTGGGGACACAGAATTAATTATATTTAGTTGCGTGTGCCATATTTGCTGTTGTGTTAGGCCAGTGTGTTTTGTATAATGAATCATGAAGTTATGTATGACCCTGCCAGTCTCCTAGGAACTGTATTCTGCTGTAGCATACAAATAACATTTCTGCCAATGTGAAAAGCATACACTCTACTAGGGACAGGCGAAATTTCACTGAAACACCACCTATATAATGTCAACATTTTCTTTCTCTTCCTTCTCATTGCACTTGCACTATTTTCTCTACCACCCTTCTCCATTCTCCTCGGTCTTTTGCTCTTTCTCCATTCCCCTTTCCATCCCTCCAGGTCTATCAAGCAATCCTCCCACCTCAGTCTCAGTCGCCCTGATCTTCTTTTTTCCTCCACCCTCCGGGCATCTGCTTTCTTTGCCATCCATTCTTCTCCCATTCGCTCCACATGTCCTGCCCAGTTCAACCGACTTCTCGCCAACTTCTTCTTGAAACTTTCTTTCACACCAACATCCTCCCTCCCTTGAGTTTTCACGATATATGCCTGTCTCCCATCATACCTTCTACTTTCCTGCATGCATTCGCCACTGCTTGTATTCTCTTGCGAATTTCTGTCTCTGAGGAGCCATCCCCACATACCGCCCAGGTATACAAAACTGTCTCTTTGTTTTAGCTTCTTCCCCTCCAGGTGTATTTCCAGTTCTTTGCTTTGTTGCCCAACCCACAGCACCTCTGTCTTCTACAGATTCACTTTCAGTCCGTGTTTCCCCGTCTGCTGCCACCGCTAGATCGTCTGCACACAGTAGTTTCTGGAGAATATCTTTCGTACTGGTCTTTCTACTTATCAGTTCCATCACTGCGATAAACAGCAGTGGGCTCAGGGCACTCCCCTGTCTCAAGCCAACATTCGCTTTGAATTCTTCTGAGATTCCAGGTCCACACACCACTCTGCCCTTCATTTCTTCATATGTCCCTTCCACCATCCTGAGCTCTGCCTCTGGGACCCCATAAATCTCAGTGTCGCAATTGCTATCTCTTTTGGTACTGTGTCCTAAGCTTTCTCCAGGTCTATAAAACCCACAGTCATACTCTCCTGTCCCTCTAATTTCTTTTCGATCAGCTGTTTCAGCGCAAACATTCCATCAGCTGTACCTCTTCCTCTTCTGAAGCCCTGTTGTTCTTCTCCAATTTCTCCTTCCACTATTGTTCTTATCCTTCCATCCTGGATTCTCTCCAACATCTTCAGCATGTGGCTCAGCAACGTGATGCCTCTGTATTTCCCTGGGTCATGCATGTCCAGGGCTCAAATTGGCGAGCTGTGGCTTTCCCTCTCTCATATTCAACAATCTTCTTGTCCACCAGATTCCCACGCATTCGGCCACCACCAGCATTTCCACTCGTATTTCATCAATACCAGTCGCCCGTCCTTTCTTCATCTTCTTCATTGCTTTCTCTACCTCTTCATCCACATTTCTTGTTGGTTCAGAAGAGTTTTGAAATATTCTTCCCAGACCTGTAGCACATCTTTCCTGTCCATAACTAGCGTTCCATTCTTGTCCTTAATCACTGTTCCAGTTTTTACGTCCTTGGTGTCCTCAAGAATAATAATAAACTTTATTTGGACACCACGAAATCCAGGACTAATGCCCCTAATGCAACTTGTTTAACAAGATTTAAAAAGATTGCCACCCAGAGAATTAACTCTAGATGGCAGGTAGACAGGGAAGCCTTTTGACGTATCGACAGTCCAACTTTTTTTTATCTACGTGTATCCCGCCCTTCTGAGGTACATGTCAATTTTATTTTTAAACATTCACGCTACTAGCACCCACACAATCAGCAGATAATCTGTTCCAATCAGTTACAGTCCTTTGTGAAAATGAGAACTTTCTTATATCTAATCTACACTGCTCCTTTACTAAACTAACTTCATGTCCCCTAGTCCTTCTAATCTTTCTTAACTGAGCAAAAAAAGTCTCAATATTTTCATAACCATTCAATATTTAAAAAAACTTCTATCTGATCTCCTCTCAATCTCCTGGTCTCTAGTGTTGTTAAACCACATTCTTTTAGGTTTTTTCATAACTAAGATCCCTCAGTTTTGGTATAACTTTAGTCGCTCTCCTCTGTACTCTTTCTAACATATCTAATCTATGTCTTTCTTGTGGTATGGCCTCCACACTTATATACAATATTCTAAATGAGGCCTAACTATTGTTTTGTACAGCAGTAGTATTAGTTCTTTTTCATTGTATAACTTATATATAGCATATAAGTTATATGCTATATTTTGACTAATTAATCCAAGGATTTGATTCCCCTTTGGCTTTGAAGCTGCAATTCCGCACTGCTCTGAAACCTTCATATCAGCACTAATTGTTAACCCTAAGACCAAGTCTTTTTCTTTTGCAGTAGTTCTTAGTACAGTATCCCCCATTGTATATTTTCAGCTTCGTTCCCGGCCATGTCCTGTGGCTGTGTGGAGGCATTTACATTTTCCAAAATTGAACATCTGACATTTTTCAGACCATTTGTGATTTGATCAACCTGTCAAGATCATCCTGTAAATACTGTCTATCTCCATCACAATAGTTACTTACTAACAATAGTTATCACACCTTTCACGGTCAGACATGAACTTGGTTTTCATCATGAATCGTGAATAATAGTGACGTGAAAGACTTGAGAAGTTGAGTCTTGAGTTGATACAACTTAATTTCCATTGTCATTTGTCTAGAAGTACTGCGTAGTAGATTTACCAAGACTCCTTCTTACATAGTCATAAACATAGTAGTACGTCGTAATGCTTTTATTACGCGTTACAATACATACAAATTCAGCTACTGAGTAGGAAACGACGACAAGTTACTACATCACAAATACAGAAAGTTAATAAAGCTGTTATCACATTTTTTTTAAATAAATCTCTGTCTCATGGGAGACGCTTCAAGTCTCTGCTAAAACATCACACCGGATTAATGTGTACATTGACTGTAACGACGTTGCGGTGCATGTGCAATACAATCAATAGCATTTTAACTTTCGCTTACGTGGTGTCTTCTTGTATGCTGGCTGAAAGACGCGCTTCAAAATCACTCAGTTGATGCGCCATGATGTCTGCTTGGCGCTCGCCTTGTTGATCCCTCGTGATCGAGTGTAGGTCACGTGCGTAAAAGGGCGCCAAGTCGTAGGCGAAGTGCTTCACCTTGTACGATTGCGCATAATTAGGTACATTACAAAAAAATTCAAAATTGTTATATACTCATTTAAACACTTCTGTGTGATAGTGTATGGTATGTAGTTTACAACCCTTTTTGAAATATCTTTATTATTAACAAAGTAAATCCACTTTTTAGTGTCGGAAAAAAGGGTCATTGTGTCTATAGGATTCATGTCCATTTCTTGTGATCTGGAACTTGTGCAGGCTGTGCTGCCACCGTGTGGCACTGAATATAGGCATATATTACATAATTTGTTCTAAGGAAGATATTGCGGGAAAATAAAAAGCTATGACCCAAAAACATTGTCCTAATACTGTGTGACCTTGACATGACCTAGTTAGTTGACCTTTAATGACCGTTGACCTATTTATGATGATACATGACCTAATTAAATTATTATGTGTGACACAATGGCTTATTAAGTTGATAAATTGTTGGAATGGAACATTTATGTACACATTGACCATAAAATATCATATTAAAGCAAGAATCAATAATGACCTAATTTGTTTTTAAAATTGAACTTTGACCTAATTGCATGTTTGAATATCCAATCTATTTTTACTTATTAATTATGGTATGTTGTGCTAGCAAATTAAAGGTAACTAAATGTTTAACCTTGACCATAATAGCATGACCTTGACACGACCTAGATAATTAACCTTGAACACGTATTGATTTATTTATGTTGACAAATGACTTAATTTATTTTTTACTTAATGATTATGATGTTGTGCTAGCAAAATGAAAGTTCAACTATTGATTAACTGTTGGCCATTGTGACATTACTTTGACCTGATTGTTTGACCTTTATTGGCTTTGACCTACATACGTTTGTATACATTGAAGTGTCCCCTGCAAACTGACGAGTGTTAATCATTGTTGCAAAGAAACACCACTTGGATTTAACACCATTTATTATACATTCCAAGATCGTTATAATTTCCAGCTGTTGACTGTGTGATAAAATGTTCACAGCATGATGCAAAGATCTGTACTACAATAATTATGTTTAATTGTTTTGTTCGATGTCTCGCACTTCAACATGAAGTAATGTTAATATATTGTTCACTGTAAGCAGCCGACAAGTAGACAAAGAAAACAACTGAAACAGCAGAAGTACAAGAACTAGTCAGCTTCACTGCACATACAGGGAACTACAGAAGGAGGAACAGAGTACATTGCCGCCTCAGTGTAGATATAGTTGGTTCACTGTTATATCGCAAGTGAAGTGTGCCAATGTTCCCCCGACACAGTTGGTTGAGTGTAGATTATAATCCGTTCATTGTTTCATATATCCATACAATTACGTGTATGTATGCACGTTAAATAAATGATATATGTTTGCAGATACGCCCTCATGTGCAAGACAGAACAACCAAATGTCCACATATCGACCTTCAACACCAGGTATTTACTCTGTGGTGCATGTATACCTGCTGTTTTCTCTACTTATCCAATACATACATATGAACAACTATATTAACGTTGTAATGTTATATTTTATTTGTAGTGATTTCTTAAGTTTTTTTCTGAAACATCCACCAAGGTTTTATGTTAGGCTAGCAGCTCATCTGTGATGTTTTTTCTTGAAATATGTTGTATATCATGTGGATGGAGAAATCAATTTACCTTAATTTAAGGTGTTTCTAGCCCGTAGCTTGCAGTTTGTGTCCAGAACTGGAAGTTGCATCCATATATTATATCATTGACTATTGTGTTTTGCCAGCTTGATAAAACATAACCTGTTGTTAGTTGGTGAAATGAAAACCTATTGGTGGTAACACATTAAATATTGTTATCTTTCACTTCAAAATTGTTGTGAATATTGTGTTCTGGACAATAAAAATCACTGTTTTCTGTTAACAGCATACACGCCAAGTGCACCGAGACAGTCAAAGGAACATTGTAGTGCAAAATGATTGTTTGCAGCCAGGTACATTAATTCAATCAAATGTTATAGTTGTCTTCGATTACACTGTTGCATTATGTTCAGACTGCACAAGTACTTAGATATACTAAATATTGACAATTATTTCACTCTTGTTTTCAAGTAAGACATCACCATCAAGAGCTGACGAAGGCATCCTATCTCCAACTGTTTCTGAGAGAGAAGACATTGTCACAGTAACAGGTAGCAAAACCTTATATTACATTTAGTACTTGGGAAAATGAAATACACCTGCCAGTTTGAATATTGAGGAATATTTTAATTTGGATATTAACATGCTAAGTTGGGATCATAGTAAGTGCATCTCCTCCAATATGCCAATGTCCACTTGCCTCTTTCTAGGTTTTAGTTGCTTCCTTGGACCATAGGCCTCTCTACCAACTGGCGATGTACATAATGATAGTTATTTTCTTACATGTTTTTGATATGCTATGGTTTTCTGGAGGATCTTTTTTCCTTAAGAGAACCCAGTGGTGATCAGATCACCACATGGCACCAGTATAAATGAGTAAATTGTTGTCCCAACTTCCATGAGTGGGTGTAAGCTAGTAGCAAATAATTAATTCTAACTATTTTGTTTTAGGAAAAATTTCATCGATAATAAACATGGCACGTCTGCATTCATATCAGCAAAATACATACAAGAGCATAACTCAGTTATCTGGTGATAGGTTTGCAACGCAGAACCCTGTTGCGCGTGCAAAGCTTGGAGAAAACAGTGGCTGAAATGATGCAGATACTGCGCTCTCTGACCAGTGTCAGTCGAGCAACAGGAGAAGAACTGGAGGGTGTGCTACCGAGTCCCATCAATACACCTGAAGAACTTGGAATGCTTTGTGAAAAACTGGCTAATCCCACCTTCAAGAAGCAACTGGTATATATGTTAATTTTGAGAAAATCAATCCTCATTTTGTCTTGATACTAAAATCTACATTGATATTAAAATAGTTATATACCAATATTTCTGCAAAGATACAGTGCATTTACTCTAGTGAAGAGTGAATTATCACTACAGCATTGATAGATTATTTAGATATTAAGTGGAGTCAAGTAAGTAACGGTGGTTGGTTGAATCGGCAAGAAATGATTCCAGATGGTTTTAGCATGATAAAAGTACATTGTACTGAAGTAGGTTTGTGCAAACTGCCTTTCATATATGACAGAAGCATATTTTATTTCTGTTCACAGTGGTCTTAGAGGAGTTTCATAACAAATATTCATTATCTACTAAATTGCAGACGTGCTACTTGCTTTTCTGGGGGACACACTGTTGGCGACTTTGTGCGTAGAATGCTGAGGAATGTCAGAACAAATGGCTTATGGTGTGGCTGCAGCCTGAAAGGGAAGAAGGGCAAGATTGCATTTATCCAGCTGTCTGTAACCAGAGTCATAAACAGTAAGTTTAATTATGTCATAAATGGCCTTTCTTATATAACAAAGTAATTATTGTTGATTGTTGTCTTGTAATTTACAGGGTTCTTCTTTCATTATACGACAAACATCATTTTGATGATGATTCTAGCACTCAGTGAGTTCATGACAGTTTTCCATTTACCTGCATGGGATCTTTTACTTCCTCTAGCATAGACACCAGATAGAAGGATCAACGGCTTAGTGTCTTCCAAAAAATACAGGCCACGTAGGGTGAACGAAATTGCCCAAATTTCGACATCGTGGATGAAACTATACCGATCCACTGCCTGGCCGGCACAAGTATTTGAACCCCTTTCCTTTGAATGACAGTCCAGCACTCTAACTGCTCGACCACTGCGCCCCATCAGACTTAGCTGCTTTACTTACTATAATAAATTAATGTTTCTGTACTTTTTTTTGTAAAACAAATTGACATATGTTCATGTAGCCTGCTTTTATATAACAGTTTGTTGCTCCTTTTTCTCTAGAAGCACGCCTGAAGAATCACCCTAAAGCAAAGGCATCTGATGTGGAGGCTGACATTGCAGATACCTTGAAACATGCACCCAAGAAGAGGAGGGCCAAAATACAAGGTGATACTGGATTTTGATATATTTTAGCTGTCTTCTTGCAAAAAAGTGACTACTCATGTGAGAAACCCTGCAGTATATTGTGGTTCCCTTTGCAATTAGGCTATAATAAAAGAGAATATTAAGCCCTGCAATGGGTTAGATACTAATCCACCCTGTCAACAAATAGTTGTGGTCAACCATAACATGTCTTCTAAGACTAACAAAGTTAATTAACATGGAGCATGTGTTCATGGTGGCTCTATGATTTGTCCATTTGTTAGCAAGTCTGTGATGCTGATCATCTGTGTATTTCATCAATGCTATCTTATATTTCAACTGAGTTGTAGTTATAAAAATTTTGGAAAAAAATATGTGTTTTCCAATTCAGAGTGACATGCAATGTCGGTGGTGTCATAAGTTTCACCTTGTTTTGAAAACGGACATGGTGCCACCTTGAGTGGCCACACATTTTAATTACACACTGGTGTGAGAAACTCATGCCATGATTGTTTAACTCACTGTACTCTTAATAGAATGAATACTGCTTGTTTTATGGTTAAATATCTGAATTAAACATTATTTTTATGTTCTTCTGTTTAGGCACCGGCTTCAAAGAAACGCACCAATGACATCGAGATTGTTGAATCGTCTTCGCCTTCCTCCAAGAGTGACTGAGATGTTTAATGATTTCTTAGGAGCCCAATCTTGGACTAACGCAGCGGTCTGTGCACATGCATATGGGTAGTTTGTTCATTTATTTTTATTATTGGCAGTTTGGATGAAGTAAATGGAAGGTTCTTGATGGCCGTTTGAAATGCAATTGGGAAAAGTTTAATAAGTTCATTATAAACTTATTTTAAAGGGTTTTGATATTTACATTTGATACATTTACAAATTAAAATAAAGATATATATGTATAGCTAGGTCTGTCAGGGAGTAGTGTAAGTTCTAACGACTGGATACTACACTATATAAGAACTTACCTTTATTTTCTATGCTTAAGTTTCCCTATAGAAACCATTAATTGTGTTGAACGATGCTTTATCTTGGTGTTTTGGTGATTTTTGTAGATGTGTAGACAGCTTAATTATAATGCCTTTGTTTACTTGTGATTGTTGTAATACCCTTTATATAATTTCCTTCTTGTGAAATACATCATAATATATTATAACGAACGTTTTGTTGTATTTTTAGACCATCATGTTCACAACTGTGTAATATACTGTACTGTTGTTTGAATATTTAAATGAAATAAAATGCTTCCAGAGCAATGAATTAAAAAGTGTGTTTTAATGTAAATCATGATCATGTGTCACTGGTTTGTAAAGTCCCAAAAAAGTGTAGTGTATAATATTATATATAGTACTAAAACTTACTCAATTACTTAGCGCACGCGTTTGCATAATGCTGTAAACTTCTTTAGTTCTTAAATTTAATTTTTATTTGTTTATTTAAAAAAACTGCCCGTGAATGGCACGATGCGCAACTTATCTTATGATTTATCTAAGTCAGTGATGTCACAATAACGGAAACCGACCAACGAAGACGAAATGCATTAAGGACGAAGAAGACGAGTTCGGGTGAAACATGATCACGTAACCGTGGGCTGGATAGCGCCGACGAACACGCCGAGTTCAGGGGTCAGCACACTGTTGGACTTCCTGCTTGATTACAAACGAAAAAAAGTGCATTATATTTTTGAGAAATTATTTTTTACAATGTTCATTTGCTCTGACATAAGTGCATTCGAGTAGTCAGATTTCTAGATGTGATTGTAGCAGCTGTTGACAGTAAAATGGTGTCTTTTTAGCTGATTTTACTAAGCGGAATGGTATATGGCAGCAATTTGGCTAGTTGACACTTTAGCCGGATTACTGCCTGCATGCATTTGTAAATATTGACGGGTGTCATACATACAGGCATTTTGCAAGAGCTAGAGATATTAGATTTTGACTAAAATCGACCAGCATGTCAATGAGATGATAATAACAGCAGGTGGGAAGTTTAAGAAACTTTATAGGTCACATTTTCTTATAATCACACAAAACATTAACATGGTCGCCAGTGGGAAAACTGACAGTGTGCTGAGCCCAAGTACTGAAGTAGAGAGCCTGGCAACGAAAGCACGCTATAGTCATTGCACAATGTCGGAGGACGCGTTTTACTTCAAATATCTTGAAACAATTACTGAAAATACGTGTATGTCAAAACTACAGTTGAATGGGACAAACCGTTTTTGGATATTACAGACTTCTCATCAGTCTGCAAGTCAAAATCACAGTGACGGAACACATGTCTTATAAGGGGGGTGGGGTGCGTATGCCAGTAGTTAAGCCTCAATTTGAAAATCTGAATGAAAATGAACCAATAACATTGCAGCAGGGTGATTCATCAATCGTTTTTTGTTTACTTCAGCTAATTAAACACAAGTGAATATGATGATGAATGAATGATGAATGAACGTTTATTCAACAACAACAACATAATACATGCACAGTATGGTTTGCTGCTGCTGCTGCTGCTGCTGCTGAAAGGACATAGCTGAAGTCATAGACTTATGTGTTGCTATGCCCAAGTGAATATGTTGTCATTGACCCTAATGAAGTCTGAGGACAGTGATTAGCTGGAGTAGGCCATAGCCAGAGCCTGTTATCAGATCTGTCTACTGACTGGACCTTCTGGCCAATTAAGCAAGTGGCATTGTTTTCTGAATGTCTGCTAATTAAGCTGTGTAATATTATGTAATTGAACTGCTTGATACGTCTAGCCTTTGAGGAATTCACACCCTAAGGTGACTTTTTGTTGATGTTTACCTTTGTAAATAGGGCACAAGGTAAAAAAATCAATATACATTTGAATGTAACGTAACAACTGCCTATATTGAATTTTCTTATAAAACACTTATTGGACTTTCTGGAAAACTGTATCAGGAGTTCATAGTGCCACCTGAGAACGTTGTGCTGGATTACAAATTGTCCAACAGCGAAGTGCTGATTTTTCTGGTGCCTTGCCAAGTTTGGTGGCACCTTTGAAATGTGCATAAAACACAAACACCTGGAGGGATTACAAAACATAAAATTGCAGAGTGCTTGTAACATTGGTGCCTATAAAGTGTGTTATTTTCAACATTTTTCTCCAAAATCACCATGCCTATTTGGGGTCAGCACATTGTTGGACTTCCTGCTTGATTACAGACGAAAAAAGTGCATTGTATTTTTGAGAAATGATTTTTTACAATGTTCACTTGCTCAGACATAAGTGCATTTGAGTAGTCAGATTTCTAGATGTGATTGTAGCAGCTGTTGACAGTAAAATGGTGTCTTTTAGCTGATTTTACTAAGCGGAAGGGTATCTGGCCAAAATTTGGCTAGTTGACACTTTAGCCGGATTACTGCCTGCATGCTTTTGTAAATATTGACGGGTGTCATACATACAGGCATTTTGCAAGAGCTAGAGATATTAGATTTTGACTAAAATCGACCAGCATGTCAATGAGATGATAATAACAGCAGGTGGGAAGTTTAAGAAACTTTATAGGTCACATTTTCTTATAATCACACAAAACATTAACATGGTCGCCAGTGGGAAAACTGACAGTGTGCTGAGCCCAAGTACTGAAGTAGAGAGCCTGGCAACGAAAGCACGCTATAGTCATTGCACAATGTCGGAGGACGCGTTTTACTTCAAATATCTTGAAACAATTACTGAAAATACGTGTATGTCAAAACTACAGTTGAATGGGACAAACCGTTTTTGGATATTACAGACTTCTCATCAGTCTGCAAGTCAAAATCACAGTGACGGAACACATGTCTTATAAGGGGGGTGGGGTGCGTATGCCAGTAGTTAAGCCTCAATTTGAAAATCTGAATGAAAATGAACCAATAACATTGCAGCAGGGTGATTCATCAATCGTTTTTTGTTTACTTCAGCTAATTAAACACAAGTGAATATGATGATGAATGAATGATGAATGAACGTTTATTCAACAACAACAACATAATACATGCACAGTATGGTTTGCTGCTGCTGCTGCTGCTGCTGCTGAAAGGACATAGCTGAAGTCATAGACTTATGTGTTGCTATGCCCAAGTGAATATGTTGTCATTGACCCTAATGAAGTCTGAGGACAGTGATTAGCTGGAGTAGGCCATAGCCAGAGCCTGTTATCAGATCTGTCTACTGACTGGACCTTCTGGCCAATTAAGCAAGTGGCATTGTTTTCTGAATGTCTGCTAATTAAGCTGTGTAATATTATGTAATTGAACTGCTTGATACGTCTAGCCTTTGAGGAATTCACACCCTAAGGTGACTTTTTGTTGATGTTTACCTTTGTAAATAGGGCACAAGGTAAAAAAATCAATATACATTTGAATGTAACGTAACAACTGCCTATATTGAATTTTCTTATAAAACACTTATTGGACTTTCTGGAAAACTGTATCAGGAGTTCATAGTGCCACCTGAGAACGTTGTGCTGGATTACAAATTGTCCAACAGCGAAGTGCTGATTTTTCTGGTGCCTTGCCAAGTTTGGTGGCACCTTTGAAATGTGCATAAAACACAAACACCTGGAGGGATTACAAAACATAAAATTGCAGAGTGCTTGTAACATTGGTGCCTATAAAGTGTGTTATTTTCAACATTTTTCTCCAAAATCACCATGCCTATTTGGGGTCAGCACATTGTTGGACTTCCTGCTTGATTACAGACGAAAAAAGTGCATTGTATTTTTGAGAAATGATTTTTTACAATGTTCACTTGCTCAGACATAAGTGCATTTGAGTAGTCAGATTTCTAGATGTGATTGTAGCAGCTGTTGACAGTAAAATGGTGTCTTTTAGCTGATTTTACTAAGCGGAAGGGTATCTGGCCAAAATTTGGCTAGTTGACACTTTAGCCGGATTACTGCCTGCATGCTTTTGTAAATATTGACGGGTGTCATACATACAGGCATTTTGCAAGAGCTAGAGATATTAGATTTTGACTAAAATCGACCAGCATGTCAATGAGATGATAATAACAGCAGGTGGGAAGTTTAAGAAACTTTATAGGTCACATTTTCTTATAATCACACAAAACATTAACATGGTCGCCAGTGGGAAAACTGACAGTGTGCTGAGCCCAAGTACTGAAGTAGAGAGCCTGGCAACGAAAGCACGCTATAGTCATTGCACAATGTCGGAGGACGCGTTTTACTTCAAATATCTTGAAACAATTACTGAAAATACGTGTATGTCAAAACTACAGTTGAATGGGACAAACCGTTTTTGGATATTACAGACTTCTCATCAGTCTGCAAGTCAAAATCACAGTGACGGAACACATGTCTTATAAGGGGGGTGGGGTGCGTATGCCAGTAGTTAAGCCTCAATTTGAAAATCTGAATGAAAATGAACCAATAACATTGCAGCAGGGTGATTCATCAATCGTTTTTTGTTTACTTCAGCTAATTAAACACAAGTGAATATGATGATGAATTAATGATGAATGAACGTTTATTCAACAACAACAACATAATACATGCACAGTATGGTTTGCTGCTGCTGCTGCTGCTGCTGCTGCTGAAAGGACATAGCTGAAGTCATAGACTTATGTGTTGCTATGCCCAAGTGAATATGTTGTCATTGACCCTAATGAAGTCTGAGGACAGTGATTAGCTGGAGTAGGCCATAGCCAGAGCCTGTTATCAGATCTGTCTACTGACTGGACCTTCTGGCCAATTAAGCAAGTGGCATTGTTTTCTGAATGTCTGCTAATTAAGCTGTGTAATATTATGTAATTGAACTGCTTGATACGTCTAGCCTTTGAGGAATTCACACCCTAAGGTGACTTTTTGTTGATGTTTACCTTTGTAAATAGGGCACAAGGTAAAAAAATCAATATACATTTGAATGTAACGTAACAACTGCCTATATTGAATTTTCTTATAAAACACTTATTGGACTTTCTGGAAAACTGTATCAGGAGTTCATAGTGCCACCTGAGAACGTTGTGCTGGATTACAAATTGTCCAACAGCGAAGTGCTGATTTTTCTGGTGCCTTGCCAAGTTTGGTGGCACCTTTGAAATGTGCATAAAACACAAACACCTGGAGGGATTACAAAACATAAAATTGCAGAGTGCTTGTAACATTGGTGCCTATAAAGTGTGTTATTTTCAACATTTTTCTCCAAAATCACCATGCCTATTTGGGGTCAGCACATTGTTGGACTTCCTGCTTGATTACAGACGAAAAAAGTGCATTGTATTTTTGAGAAATGATTTTTTACAATGTTCACTTGCTCAGACATAAGTGCATTTGAGTAGTCAGATTTCTAGATGTGATTGTAGCAGCTGTTGACAGTAAAATGGTGTCTTTTAGCTGATTTTACTAAGCGGAAGGGTATCTGGCCAAAATTTGGCTAGTTGACACTTTAGCCGGATTACTGCCTGCATGCTTTTGTAAATATTGACGGGTGTCATACATACAGGCATTTTGCAAGAGCTAGAGATATTAGATTTTGACTAAAATCGACCAGCATGTCAATGAGATGATAATAACAGCAGGTGGGAAGTTTAAGAAACTTTATAGGTCACATTTTCTTATAATCACACAAAACATTAACATGGTCGCCAGTGGGAAAACTGACAGTGTGCTGAGCCCAAGTACTGAAGTAGAGAGCCTGGCAACGAAAGCACGCTATAGTCATTGCACAATGTCGGAGGACGCGTTTTACTTCAAATATCTTGAAACAATTACTGAAAATACGTGTATGTCAAAACTACAGTTGAATGGGACAAACCGTTTTTGGATATTACAGACTTCTCATCAGTCTGCAAGTCAAAATCACAGTGACGGAACACATGTCTTATAAGGGGGGTGGGGTGCGTATGCCAGTAGTTAAGCCTCAATTTGAAAATCTGAATGAAAATGAACCAATAACATTGCAGCAGGGTGATTCATCAATCGTTTTTTGTTTACTTCAGCTAATTAAACACAAGTGAATATGATGATGAATGAATGATGAATGAACGTTTATTCAACAACAACAACATAATACATGCACAGTATGGTTTGCTGCTGCTGCTGCTGCTGCTGCTGCTGCTGAAAGGACATAGCTGAAGTCATAGACTTATGTGTTGCTATGCCCAAGTGAATATGTTGTCATTGACCCTAATGAAGTCTGAGGACAGTGATTAGCTGGAGTAGGCCATAGCCAGAGCCTGTTATCAGATCTGTCTACTGACTGGACCTTCTGGCCAATTAAGCAAGTGGCATTGTTTTCTGAATGTCTGCTAATTAAGCTGTGTAATATTATGTAATTGAACTGCTTGATACGTCTAGCCTTTGAGGAATTCACACCCTAAGGTGACTTTTTGTTGATGTTTACCTTTGTAAATAGGGCACAAGGTAAAAAAATCAATATACATTTGAATGTAACGTAACAACTGCCTATATTGAATTTTCTTATAAAACACTTATTGGACTTTCTGGAAAACTGTATCAGGAGTTCATAGTGCCACCTGAGAACGTTGTGCTGGATTACAAATTGTCCAACAGCGAAGTGCTGATTTTTCTGGTGCCTTGCCAAGTTTGGTGGCACCTTTGAAATGTGCATAAAACACAAACACCTGGAGGGATTACAAAACATAAAATTGCAGAGTGCTTGTAACATTGGTGCCTATAAAGTGTGTTATTTTCAACATTTTTCTCCCAAATCACCATGCCTATTTGGGGTCAGCACATTGTTGGACTTCCTGCTTGATTACAGACGAAAAAAGTGCATTGTATTTTTGAGAAATGATTTTTTACAATGTTCACTTGCTCAGACATAAGTGCATTTGAGTAGTCAGATTTCTAGATGTGATTGTAGCAGCTGTTGACAGTAAAATGGTGTCTTTTAGCTGATTTTACTAAGCGGAAGGGTATCTGGCCAAAATTTGGCTAGTTGACACTTTAGCCGGATTACTGCCTGCATGCTTTTGTAAATATTGACGGGTGTCATACATACAGGCATTTTGCAAGAGCTAGAGATATTAGATTTTGACTAAAATCGACCAGCATGTCAATGAGATGATAATAACAGCAGGTGGGAAGTTTAAGAAACTTTATAGGTCACATTTTCTTATAATCACACAAAACATTAACATGGTCGCCAGTGGGAAAACTGACAGTGTGCTGAGCCCAAGTACTGAAGTAGAGAGCCTGGCAACGAAAGCACGCTATAGTCATTGCACAATGTCGGAGGACGCGTTTTACTTCAAATATCTTGAAACAATTACTGAAAATACGTGTATGTCAAAACTACAGTTGAATGGGACAAACCGTTTTTGGATATTACAGACTTCTCATCAGTCTGCAAGTCAAAATCACAGTGACGGAACACATGTCTTATAAGGGGGGTGGGGTGCGTATGCCAGTAGTTAAGCCTCAATTTGAAAATCTGAATGAAAATGAACCAATAACATTGCAGCAGGGTGATTCATCAATCGTTTTTTGTTTACTTCAGCTAATTAAACACAAGTGAATATGATGATGAATGAATGATGAATGAACGTTTATTCAACAACAACAACATAATACATGCACAGTATGGTTTGCTGCTGCTGCTGCTGCTGCTGCTGAAAGGACATAGCTGAAGTCATAGACTTATGTGTTGCTATGCCCAAGTGAATATGTTGTCATTGACCCTAATGAAGTCTGAGGACAGTGATTAGCTGGAGTAGGCCATAGCCAGAGCCTGTTATCAGATCTGTCTACTGACTGGACCTTCTGGCCAATTAAGCAAGTGGCATTGTTTTCTGAATGTCTGCTAATTAAGCTGTGTAATATTATGTAATTGAACTGCTTGATACGTCTAGCCTTTGAGGAATTCACACCCTAAGGTGACTTTTTGTTGATGTTTACCTTTGTAAATAGGGCACAAGGTAAAAAAATCAATATACATTTGAATGTAACGTAACAACTGCCTATATTGAATTTTCTTATAAAACACTTATTGGACTTTCTGGAAAACTGTATCAGGAGTTCATAGTGCCACCTGAGAACGTTGTGCTGGATTACAAATTGTCCAACAGCGAAGTGCTGATTTTTCTGGTGCCTTGCCAAGTTTGGTGGCACCTTTGAAATGTGCATAAAACACAAACACCTGGAGGGATTACAAAACATAAAATTGCAGAGTGCTTGTAACATTGGTGCCTATAAAGTGTGTTATTTTCAACATTTTTCTCCAAAATCACCATGCCTATTTGGGGTCAGCACATTGTTGGACTTCCTGCTTGATTACAGACGAAAAAAGTGCATTGTATTTTTGAGAAATGATTTTTTACAATGTTCACTTGCTCAGACATAAGTGCATTTGAGTAGTCAGATTTCTAGATGTGATTGTAGCAGCTGTTGACAGTAAAATGGTGTCTTTTAGCTGATTTTACTAAGCGGAAGGGTATCTGGCCAAAATTTGGCTAGTTGACACTTTAGCCGGATTACTGCCTGCATGCTTTTGTAAATATTGACGGGTGTCATACATACAGGCATTTTGCAAGAGCTAGAGATATTAGATTTTGACTAAAATCGACCAGCATGTCAATGAGATGATAATAACAGCAGGTGGGAAGTTTAAGAAACTTTATAGGTCACATTTTCTTATAATCACACAAAACATTAACATGGTCGCCAGTGGGAAAACTGACAGTGTGCTGAGCCCAAGTACTGAAGTAGAGAGCCTGGCAACGAAAGCACGCTATAGTCATTGCACAATGTCGGAGGACGCGTTTTACTTCAAATATCTTGAAACAATTACTGAAAATACGTGTATGTCAAAACTACAGTTGAATGGGACAAACCGTTTTTGGATATTACAGACTTCTCATCAGTCTGCAAGTCAAAATCACAGTGACGGAACACATGTCTTATAAGGGGGGTGGGGTGCGTATGCCAGTAGTTAAGCCTCAATTTGAAAATCTGAATGAAAATGAACCAATAACATTGCAGCAGGGTGATTCATCAATCGTTTTTTGTTTACTTCAGCTAATTAAACACAAGTGAATATGATGATGAATGAATGATGAATGAACGTTTATTCAACAACAACAACATAATACATGCACAGTATGGTTTGCTGCTGCTGCTGCTGCTGCTGCTGCTGCTGAAAGGACATAGCTGAAGTCATAGACTTATGTGTTGCTATGCCCAAGTGAATATGTTGTCATTGACCCTAATGAAGTCTGAGGACAGTGATTAGCTGGAGTAGGCCATAGCCAGAGCCTGTTATCAGATCTGTCTACTGACTGGACCTTCTGGCCAATTAAGCAAGTGGCATTGTTTTCTGAATGTCTGCTAATTAAGCTGTGTAATATTATGTAATTGAACTGCTTGATACGTCTAGCCTTTGAGGAATTCACACCCTAAGGTGACTTTTTGTTGATGTTTACCTTTGTAAATAGGGCACAAGGTAAAAAAATCAATATACATTTGAATGTAACGTAACAACTGCCTATATTGAATTTTCTTATAAAACACTTATTGGACTTTCTGGAAAACTGTATCAGGAGTTCATAGTGCCACCTGAGAACGTTGTGCTGGATTACAAATTGTCCAACAGCGAAGTGCTGATTTTTCTGGTGCCTTGCCAAGTTTGGTGGCACCTTTGAAATGTGCATAAAACACAAACACCTGGAGGGATTACAAAACATAAAATTGCAGAGTGCTTGTAACATTGGTGCCTATAAAGTGTGTTATTTTCAACATTTTTCTCCCAAATCACCATGCCTATTTGGGGTCAGCACATTGTTGGACTTCCTGCTTGATTACAGACGAAAAAAGTGCATTGTATTTTTGAGAAATGATTTTTTACAATGTTCACTTGCTCAGACATAAGTGCATTTGAGTAGTCAGATTTCTAGATGTGATTGTAGCAGCTGTTGACAGTAAAATGGTGTCTTTTAGCTGATTTTACTAAGCGGAAGGGTATCTGGCCAAAATTTGGCTAGTTGACACTTTAGCCGGATTACTGCCTGCATGCTTTTGTAAATATTGACGGGTGTCATACATACAGGCATTTTGCAAGAGCTAGAGATATTAGATTTTGACTAAAATCGACCAGCATGTCAATGAGATGATAATAACAGCAGGTGGGAAGTTTAAGAAACTTTATAGGTCACATTTTCTTATAATCACACAAAACATTAACATGGTCGCCAGTGGGAAAACTGACAGTGTGCTGAGCCCAAGTACTGAAGTAGAGAGCCTGGCAACGAAAGCACGCTATAGTCATTGCACAATGTCGGAGGACGCGTTTTACTTCAAATATCTTGAAACAATTACTGAAAATACGTGTATGTCAAAACTACAGTTGAATGGGACAAACCGTTTTTGGATATTACAGACTTCTCATCAGTCTGCAAGTCAAAATCACAGTGACGGAACACATGTCTTATAAGGGGGGTGGGGTGCGTATGCCAGTAGTTAAGCCTCAATTTGAAAATCTGAATGAAAATGAACCAATAACATTGCAGCAGGGTGATTCATCAATCGTTTTTTGTTTACTTCAGCTAATTAAACACAAGTGAATATGATGATGAATGAATGATGAATGAACGTTTATTCAACAACAACAACATAATACATGCACAGTATGGTTTGCTGCTGCTGCTGCTGCTGCTGCTGAAAGGACATAGCTGAAGTCATAGACTTATGTGTTGCTATGCCCAAGTGAATATGTTGTCATTGACCCTAATGAAGTCTGAGGACAGTGATTAGCTGGAGTAGGCCATAGCCAGAGCCTGTTATCAGATCTGTCTACTGACTGGACCTTCTGGCCAATTAAGCAAGTGGCATTGTTTTCTGAATGTCTGCTAATTAAGCTGTGTAATATTATGTAATTGAACTGCTTGATACGTCTAGCCTTTGAGGAATTCACACCCTAAGGTGACTTTTTGTTGATGTTTACCTTTGTAAATAGGGCACAAGGTAAAAAAATCAATATACATTTGAATGTAACGTAACAACTGCCTATATTGAATTTTCTTATAAAACACTTATTGGACTTTCTGGAAAACTGTATCAGGAGTTCATAGTGCCACCTGAGAACGTTGTGCTGGATTACAAATTGTCCAACAGCGAAGTGCTGATTTTTCTGGTGCCTTGCCAAGTTTGGTGGCACCTTTGAAATGTGCATAAAACACAAACACCTGGAGGGATTACAAAACATAAAATTGCAGAGTGCTTGTAACATTGGTGCCTATAAAGTGTGTTATTTTCAACATTTTTCTCCAAAATCACCATGCCTATTTGGGGTCAGCACATTGTTGGACTTCCTGCTTGATTACAGACGAAAAAAGTGCATTGTATTTTTGAGAAATGATTTTTTACAATGTTCACTTGCTCAGACATAAGTGCATTTGAGTAGTCAGATTTCTAGATGTGATTGTAGCAGCTGTTGACAGTAAAATGGTGTCTTTTAGCTGATTTTACTAAGCGGAAGGGTATCTGGCCAAAATTTGGCTAGTTGACACTTTAGCCGGATTACTGCCTGCATGCTTTTGTAAATATTGACGGGTGTCATACATACAGGCATTTTGCAAGAGCTAGAGATATTAGATTTTGACTAAAATCGACCAGCATGTCAATGAGATGATAATAACAGCAGGTGGGAAGTTTAAGAAACTTTATAGGTCACATTTTCTTATAATCACACAAAACATTAACATGGTCGCCAGTGGGAAAACTGACAGTGTGCTGAGCCCAAGTACTGAAGTAGAGAGCCTGGCAACGAAAGCACGCTATAGTCATTGCACAATGTCGGAGGACGCGTTTTACTTCAAATATCTTGAAACAATTACTGAAAATACGTGTATGTCAAAACTACAGTTGAATGGGACAAACCGTTTTTGGATATTACAGACTTCTCATCAGTCTGCAAGTCAAAATCACAGTGACGGAACACATGTCTTATAAGGGGGGTGGGGTGCGTATGCCAGTAGTTAAGCCTCAATTTGAAAATCTGAATGAAAATGAACCAATAACATTGCAGCAGGGTGATTCATCAATCGTTTTTTGTTTACTTCAGCTAATTAAACACAAGTGAATATGATGATGAATGAATGATGAATGAACGTTTATTCAACAACAACAACATAATACATGCACAGTATGGTTTGCTGCTGCTGCTGCTGCTGCTGCTGAAAGGACATAGCTGAAGTCATAGACTTATGTGTTGCTATGCCCAAGTGAATATGTTGTCATTGACCCTAATGAAGTCTGAGGACAGTGATTAGCTGGAGTAGGCCATAGCCAGAGCCTGTTATCAGATCTGTCTACTGACTGGACCTTCTGGCCAATTAAGCAAGTGGCATTGTTTTCTGAATGTCTGCTAATTAAGCTGTGTAATATTATGTAATTGAACTGCTTGATACGTCTAGCCTTTGAGGAATTCACACCCTAAGGTGACTTTTTGTTGATGTTTACCTTTGTAAATAGGGCACAAGGTAAAAAAATCAATATACATTTGAATGTAACGTAACAACTGCCTATATTGAATTTTCTTATAAAACACTTATTGGACTTTCTGGAAAACTGTATCAGGAGTTCATAGTGCCACCTGAGAACGTTGTGCTGGATTACAAATTGTCCAACAGCGAAGTGCTGATTTTTCTGGTGCCTTGCCAAGTTTGGTGGCACCTTTGAAATGTGCATAAAACACAAACACCTGGAGGGATTACAAAACATAAAATTGCAGAGTGCTTGTAACATTGGTGCCTATAAAGTGTGTTATTTTCAACATTTTTCTCCAAAATCACCATGCCTATTTGGGGTCAGCACATTGTTGGACTTCCTGCTTGATTACAGACGAAAAAAGTGCATTGTATTTTTGAGAAATGATTTTTTACAATGTTCACTTGCTCAGACATAAGTGCATTTGAGTAGTCAGATTTCTAGATGTGATTGTAGCAGCTGTTGACAGTAAAATGGTGTCTTTTAGCTGATTTTACTAAGCGGAAGGGTATCTGGCCAAAATTTGGCTAGTTGACACTTTAGCCGGATTACTGCCTGCATGCTTTTGTAAATATTGACGGGTGTCATACATACAGGCATTTTGCAAGAGCTAGAGATATTAGATTTTGACTAAAATCGACCAGCATGTCAATGAGATGATAATAACAGCAGGTGGGAAGTTTAAGAAACTTTATAGGTCACATTTTCTTATAATCACACAAAACATTAACATGGTCGCCAGTGGGAAAACTGACAGTGTGCTGAGCCCAAGTACTGAAGTAGAGAGCCTGGCAACGAAAGCACGCTATAGTCATTGCACAATGTCGGAGGACGCGTTTTACTTCAAATATCTTGAAACAATTACTGAAAATACGTGTATGTCAAAACTACAGTTGAATGGGACAAACCGTTTTTGGATATTACAGACTTCTCATCAGTCTGCAAGTCAAAATCACAGTGACGGAACACATGTCTTATAAGGGGGGTGGGGTGCGTATGCCAGTAGTTAAGCCTCAATTTGAAAATCTGAATGAAAATGAACCAATAACATTGCAGCAGGGTGATTCATCAATCGTTTTTTGTTTACTTCAGCTAATTAAACACAAGTGAATATGATGATGAATGAATGATGAATGAACGTTTATTCAACAACAACAACATAATACATGCACAGTATGGTTTGCTGCTGCTGCTGCTGCTGCTGCTGCTGCTGCTGAAAGGACATAGCTGAAGTCATAGACTTATGTGTTGCTATGCCCAAGTGAATATGTTGTCATTGACCCTAATGAAGTCTGAGGACAGTGATTAGCTGGAGTAGGCCATAGCCAGAGCCTGTTATCAGATCTGTCTACTGACTGGACCTTCTGGCCAATTAAGCAAGTGGCATTGTTTTCTGAATGTCTGCTAATTAAGCTGTGTAATATTATGTAATTGAACTGCTTGATACGTCTAGCCTTTGAGGAATTCACACCCTAAGGTGACTTTTTGTTGATGTTTACCTTTGTAAATAGGGCACAAGGTAAAAAAATCAATATACATTTGAATGTAACGTAACAACTGCCTATATTGAATTTTCTTATAAAACACTTATTGGACTTTCTGGAAAACTGTATCAGGAGTTCATAGTGCCACCTGAGAACGTTGTGCTGGATTACAAATTGTCCAACAGCGAAGTGCTGATTTTTCTGGTGCCTTGCCAAGTTTGGTGGCACCTTTGAAATGTGCATAAAACACAAACACCTGGAGGGATTACAAAACATAAAATTGCAGAGTGCTTGTAACATTGGTGCCTATAAAGTGTGTTATTTTCAACATTTTTCTCCCAAATCACCATGCCTATTTGGGGTCAGCACATTGTTGGACTTCCTGCTTGATTACAGACGAAAAAAGTGCATTGTATTTTTGAGAAATGATTTTTTACAATGTTCACTTGCTCAGACATAAGTGCATTTGAGTAGTCAGATTTCTAGATGTGATTGTAGCAGCTGTTGACAGTAAAATGGTGTCTTTTAGCTGATTTTACTAAGCGGAAGGGTATCTGGCCAAAATTTGGCTAGTTGACACTTTAGCCGGATTACTGCCTGCATGCTTTTGTAAATATTGACGGGTGTCATACATACAGGCATTTTGCAAGAGCTAGAGATATTAGATTTTGACTAAAATCGACCAGCATGTCAATGAGATGATAATAACAGCAGGTGGGAAGTTTAAGAAACTTTATAGGTCACATTTTCTTATAATCACACAAAACATTAACATGGTCGCCAGTGGGAAAACTGACAGTGTGCTGAGCCCAAGTACTGAAGTAGAGAGCCTGGCAACGAAAGCACGCTATAGTCATTGCACAATGTCGGAGGACGCGTTTTACTTCAAATATCTTGAAACAATTACTGAAAATACGTGTATGTCAAAACTACAGTTGAATGGGACAAACCGTTTTTGGATATTACAGACTTCTCATCAGTCTGCAAGTCAAAATCACAGTGACGGAACACATGTCTTATAAGGGGGGTGGGGTGCGTATGCCAGTAGTTAAGCCTCAATTTGAAAATCTGAATGAAAATGAACCAATAACATTGCAGCAGGGTGATTCATCAATCGTTTTTTGTTTACTTCAGCTAATTAAACACAAGTGAATATGATGATGAATGAATGATGAATGAACGTTTATTCAACAACAACAACATAATACATGCACAGTATGGTTTGCTGCTGCTGCTGCTGCTGCTGCTGAAAGGACATAGCTGAAGTCATAGACTTATGTGTTGCTATGCCCAAGTGAATATGTTGTCATTGACCCTAATGAAGTCTGAGGACAGTGATTAGCTGGAGTAGGCCATAGCCAGAGCCTGTTATCAGATCTGTCTACTGACTGGACCTTCTGGCCAATTAAGCAAGTGGCATTGTTTTCTGAATGTCTGCTAATTAAGCTGTGTAATATTATGTAATTGAACTGCTTGATACGTCTAGCCTTTGAGGAATTCACACCCTAAGGTGACTTTTTGTTGATGTTTACCTTTGTAAATAGGGCACAAGGTAAAAAAATCAATATACATTTGAATGTAACGTAACAACTGCCTATATTGAATTTTCTTATAAAACACTTATTGGACTTTCTGGAAAACTGTATCAGGAGTTCATAGTGCCACCTGAGAACGTTGTGCTGGATTACAAATTGTCCAACAGCGAAGTGCTGATTTTTCTGGTGCCTTGCCAAGTTTGGTGGCACCTTTGAAATGTGCATAAAACACAAACACCTGGAGGGATTACAAAACATAAAATTGCAGAGTGCTTGTAACATTGGTGCCTATAAAGTGTGTTATTTTCAACATTTTTCTCCCAAATCACCATGCCTATTTGGGGTCAGCACATTGTTGGACTTCCTGCTTGATTACAGACGAAAAAAGTGCATTGTATTTTTGAGAAATGATTTTTTACAATGTTCACTTGCTCAGACATAAGTGCATTTGAGTAGTCAGATTTCTAGATGTGATTGTAGCAGCTGTTGACAGTAAAATGGTGTCTTTTAGCTGATTTTACTAAGCGGAAGGGTATCTGGCCAAAATTTGGCTAGTTGACACTTTAGCCGGATTACTGCCTGCATGCTTTTGTAAATATTGACGGGTGTCATACATACAGGCATTTTGCAAGAGCTAGAGATATTAGATTTTGACTAAAATCGACCAGCATGTCAATGAGATGATAATAACAGCAGGTGGGAAGTTTAAGAAACTTTATAGGTCACATTTTCTTATAATCACACAAAACATTAACATGGTCGCCAGTGGGAAAACTGACAGTGTGCTGAGCCCAAGTACTGAAGTAGAGAGCCTGGCAACGAAAGCACGCTATAGTCATTGCACAATGTCGGAGGACGCGTTTTACTTCAAATATCTTGAAACAATTACTGAAAATACGTGTATGTCAAAACTACAGTTGAATGGGACAAACCGTTTTTGGATATTACAGACTTCTCATCAGTCTGCAAGTCAAAATCACAGTGACGGAACACATGTCTTATAAGGGGGGTGGGGTGCGTATGCCAGTAGTTAAGCCTCAATTTGAAAATCTGAATGAAAATGAACCAATAACATTGCAGCAGGGTGATTCATCAATCGTTTTTTGTTTACTTCAGCTAATTAAACACAAGTGAATATGATGATGAATGAATGATGAATGAACGTTTATTCAACAACAACAACATAATACATGCACAGTATGGTTTGCTGCTGCTGCTGCTGCTGCTGCTGAAAGGACATAGCTGAAGTCATAGACTTATGTGTTGCTATGCCCAAGTGAATATGTTGTCATTGACCCTAATGAAGTCTGAGGACAGTGATTAGCTGGAGTAGGCCATAGCCAGAGCCTGTTATCAGATCTGTCTACTGACTGGACCTTCTGGCCAATTAAGCAAGTGGCATTGTTTTCTGAATGTCTGCTAATTAAGCTGTGTAATATTATGTAATTGAACTGCTTGATACGTCTAGCCTTTGAGGAATTCACACCCTAAGGTGACTTTTTGTTGATGTTTACCTTTGTAAATAGGGCACAAGGTAAAAAAATCAATATACATTTGAATGTAACGTAACAACTGCCTATATTGAATTTTCTTATAAAACACTTATTGGACTTTCTGGAAAACTGTATCAGGAGTTCATAGTGCCACCTGAGAACGTTGTGCTGGATTACAAATTGTCCAACAGCGAAGTGCTGATTTTTCTGGTGCCTTGCCAAGTTTGGTGGCACCTTTGAAATGTGCATAAAACACAAACACCTGGAGGGATTACAAAACATAAAATTGCAGAGTGCTTGTAACATTGGTGCCTATAAAGTGTGTTATTTTCAACATTTTTCTCCCAAATCACCATGCCTATTTGGGGTCAGCACATTGTTGGACTTCCTGCTTGATTACAGACGAAAAAAGTGCATTGTATTTTTGAGAAATGATTTTTTACAATGTTCACTTGCTCAGACATAAGTGCATTTGAGTAGTCAGATTTCTAGATGTGATTGTAGCAGCTGTTGACAGTAAAATGGTGTCTTT
The DNA here is from genome assembly GCA_963995525.1 of Escarpia spicata. Classification (NCBI taxonomy): domain Eukaryota; kingdom Metazoa; phylum Annelida; class Polychaeta; order Sabellida; family Siboglinidae; genus Escarpia; species Escarpia spicata. Next base: position 33,102,228 of record OZ023213.1, read on the forward strand.
TAGCTGATTTTACTAAGCGGAAGGGTATCTGGCCAAAATTTGGCTAGTTGACACTTTAGCCGGATTACTGCCTGCATGCTTTTGTAAATATTGACGGGTGTCATACATACAGGCATTTTGCAAGAGCTAGAGATATTAGATTTTGACTAAAATCGACCAGCATGTCAATGAGATGATAATAACAGCAGGTGGGAAGTTTAAGAAACTTTATAGGTCACATTTTCTTATAATCACACAAAACATTAACATGGTCGCCAGTGGGAAAACTGACAGTGTGCTGAGCCCAAGTACTGAAGTAGAGAGCCTGGCAACGAAAGCACGCTATAGTCATTGCACAATGTCGGAGGACGCGTTTTACTTCAAATATCTTGAAACAATTACTGAAAATACGTGTATGTCAAAACTACAGTTGAATGGGACAAACCGTTTTTGGATATTACAGACTTCTCATCAGTCTGCAAGTCAAAATCACAGTGACGGAACACATGTCTTATAAGGGGGGTGGGGTGCGTATGCCAGTAGTTAAGCCTCAATTTGAAAATCTGAATGAAAATGAACCAATAACATTGCAGCAGGGTGATTCATCAATCGTTTTTTGTTTACTTCAGCTAATTAAACACAAGTGAATATGATGATGAATGAATGATGAATGAACGTTTATTCAACAACAACAACATAATACATGCACAGTATGGTTTGCTGCTGCTGCTGCTGCTGCTGCTGAAAGGACATAGCTGAAGTCATAGACTTATGTGTTGCTATGCCCAAGTGAATATGTTGTCATTGACCCTAATGAAGTCTGAGGACAGTGATTAGCTGGAGTAGGCCATAGCCAGAGCCTGTTATCAGATCTGTCTACTGACTGGACCTTCTGGCCAATTAAGCAAGTGGCATTGTTTTCTGAATGTCTGCTAATTAAGCTGTGTAATATTATGTAATTGAACTGCTTGATACGTCTAGCCTTTGAGGAATTCACACCCTAAGGTGACTTTTTGTTGATGTTTACCTTTGTAAATAGGGCACAAGGTAAAAAAATCAATATACATTTGAATGTAACGTAACAACTGCCTATATTGAATTTTCTTATAAAACACTTATTGGACTTTCTGGAAAACTGTATCAGGAGTTCATAGTGCCACCTGAGAACGTTGTGCTGGATTACAAATTGTCCAACAGCGAAGTGCTGATTTTTCTGGTGCCTTGCCAAGTTTGGTGGCACCTTTGAAATGTGCATAAAACACAAACACCTGGAGGGATTACAAAACATAAAATTGCAGAGTGCTTGTAACATTGGTGCCTATAAAGTGTGTTATTTTCAACATTTTTCTCCAAAATCACCATGCCTATTTGGGGTCAGCACATTGTTGGACTTCCTGCTTGATTACAGACGAAAAAAGTGCATTGTATTTTTGAGAAATGATTTTTTACAATGTTCACTTGCTCAGACATAAGTGCATTTGAGTAGTCAGATTTCTAGATGTGATTGTAGCAGCTGTTGACAGTAAAATGGTGTCTTTTAGCTGATTTTACTAAGCGGAAGGGTATCTGGCCAAAATTTGGCTAGTTGACACTTTAGCCGGATTACTGCCTGCATGCTTTTGTAAATATTGACGGGTGTCATACATACAGGCATTTTGCAAGAGCTAGAGATATTAGATTTTGACTAAAATCGACCAGCATGTCAATGAGATGATAATAACAGCAGGTGGGAAGTTTAAGAAACTTTATAGGTCACATTTTCTTATAATCACACAAAACATTAACATGGTCGCCAGTGGGAAAACTGACAGTGTGCTGAGCCCAAGTACTGAAGTAGAGAGCCTGGCAACGAAAGCACGCTATAGTCATTGCACAATGTCGGAGGACGCGTTTTACTTCAAATATCTTGAAACAATTACTGAAAATACGTGTATGTCAAAACTACAGTTGAATGGGACAAACCGTTTTTGGATATTACAGACTTCTCATCAGTCTGCAAGTCAAAATCACAGTGACGGAACACATGTCTTATAAGGGGGGTGGGGTGCGTATGCCAGTAGTTAAGCCTCAATTTGAAAATCTGAATGAAAATGAACCAATAACATTGCAGCAGGGTGATTCATCAATCGTTTTTTGTTTACTTCAGCTAATTAAACACAAGTGAATATGATGATGAATGAATGATGAATGAACGTTTATTCAACAACAACAACATAATACATGCACAGTATGGTTTGCTGCTGCTGCTGCTGCTGCTGCTGAAAGGACATAGCTGAAGTCATAGACTTATGTGTTGCTATGCCCAAGTGAATATGTTGTCATTGACCCTAATGAAGTCTGAGGACAGTGATTAGCTGGAGTAGGCCATAGCCAGAGCCTGTTATCAGATCTGTCTACTGACTGGACCTTCTGGCCAATTAAGCAAGTGGCATTGTTTTCTGAATGTCTGCTAATTAAGCTGTGTAATATTATGTAATTGAACTGCTTGATACGTCTAGCCTTTGAGGAATTCACACCCTAAGGTGACTTTTTGTTGATGTTTACCTTTGTAAATAGGGCACAAGGTAAAAAAATCAATATACATTTGAATGTAACGTAACAACTGCCTATATTGAATTTTCTTATAAAACACTTATTGGACTTTCTGGAAAACTGTATCAGGAGTTCATAGTGCCACCTGAGAACGTTGTGCTGGATTACAAATTGTCCAACAGCGAAGTGCTGATTTTTCTGGTGCCTTGCCAAGTTTGGTGGCACCTTTGAAATGTGCATAAAACACAAACACCTGGAGGGATTACAAAACATAAAATTGCAGAGTGCTTGTAACATTGGTGCCTATAAAGTGTGTTATTTTCAACATTTTTCTCCAAAATCACCATGCCTATTTGGGGTCAGCACATTGTTGGACTTCCTGCTTGATTACAGACGAAAAAAGTGCATTGTATTTTTGAGAAATGATTTTTTACAATGTTCACTTGCTCAGACATAAGTGCATTTGAGTAGTCAGATTTCTAGATGTGATTGTAGCAGCTGTTGACAGTAAAATGGTGTCTTTTAGCTGATTTTACTAAGCGGAAGGGTATCTGGCCAAAATTTGGCTAGTTGACACTTTAGCCGGATTACTGCCTGCATGCTTTTGTAAATATTGACGGGTGTCATACATACAGGCATTTTGCAAGAGCTAGAGATATTAGATTTTGACTAAAATCGACCAGCATGTCAATGAGATGATAATAACAGCAGGTGGGAAGTTTAAGAAACTTTATAGGTCACATTTTCTTATAATCACACAAAACATTAACATGGTCGCCAGTGGGAAAACTGACAGTGTGCTGAGCCCAAGTACTGAAGTAGAGAGCCTGGCAACGAAAGCACGCTATAGTCATTGCACAATGTCGGAGGACGCGTTTTACTTCAAATATCTTGAAACAATTACTGAAAATACGTGTATGTCAAAACTACAGTTGAATGGGACAAACCGTTTTTGGATATTACAGACTTCTCATCAGTCTGCAAGTCAAAATCACAGTGACGGAACACATGTCTTATAAGGGGGGTGGGGTGCGTATGCCAGTAGTTAAGCCTCAATTTGAAAATCTGAATGAAAATGAACCAATAACATTGCAGCAGGGTGATTCATCAATCGTTTTTTGTTTACTTCAGCTAATTAAACACAAGTGAATATGATGATGAATGAATGATGAATGAACGTTTATTCAACAACAACAACATAATACATGCACAGTATGGTTTGCTGCTGCTGCTGCTGCTGCTGCTGCTGAAAGGACATAGCTGAAGTCATAGACTTATGTGTTGCTATGCCCAAGTGAATATGTTGTCATTGACCCTAATGAAGTCTGAGGACAGTGATTAGCTGGAGTAGGCCATAGCCAGAGCCTGTTATCAGATCTGTCTACTGACTGGACCTTCTGGCCAATTAAGCAAGTGGCATTGTTTTCTGAATGTCTGCTAATTAAGCTGTGTAATATTATGTAATTGAACTGCTTGATACGTCTAGCCTTTGAGGAATTCACACCCTAAGGTGACTTTTTGTTGATGTTTACCTTTGTAAATAGGGCACAAGGTAAAAAAATCAATATACATTTGAATGTAACGTAACAACTGCCTATATTGAATTTTCTTATAAAACACTTATTGGACTTTCTGGAAAACTGTATCAGGAGTTCATAGTGCCACCTGAGAACGTTGTGCTGGATTACAAATTGTCCAACAGCGAAGTGCTGATTTTTCTGGTGCCTTGCCAAGTTTGGTGGCACCTTTGAAATGTGCATAAAACACAAACACCTGGAGGGATTACAAAACATAAAATTGCAGAGTGCTTGTAACATTGGTGCCTATAAAGTGTGTTATTTTCAACATTTTTCTCCAAAATCACCATGCCTATTTGGGGTCAGCACATTGTTGGACTTCCTGCTTGATTACAGACGAAAAAAGTGCATTGTATTTTTGAGAAATGATTTTTTACAATGTTCACTTGCTCAGACATAAGTGCATTTGAGTAGTCAGATTTCTAGATGTGATTGTAGCAGCTGTTGACAGTAAAATGGTGTCTTTTAGCTGATTTTACTAAGCGGAAGGGTATCTGGCCAAAATTTGGCTAGTTGACACTTTAGCCGGATTACTGCCTGCATGCTTTTGTAAATATTGACGGGTGTCATACATACAGGCATTTTGCAAGAGCTAGAGATATTAGATTTTGACTAAAATCGACCAGCATGTCAATGAGATGATAATAACAGCAGGTGGGAAGTTTAAGAAACTTTATAGGTCACATTTTCTTATAATCACACAAAACATTAACATGGTCGCCAGTGGGAAAACTGACAGTGTGCTGAGCCCAAGTACTGAAGTAGAGAGCCTGGCAACGAAAGCACGCTATAGTCATTGCACAATGTCGGAGGACGCGTTTTACTTCAAATATCTTGAAACAATTACTGAAAATACGTGTATGTCAAAACTACAGTTGAATGGGACAAACCGTTTTTGGATATTACAGACTTCTCATCAGTCTGCAAGTCAAAATCACAGTGACGGAACACATGTCTTATAAGGGGGTGGGGTGCGTATGCCAGTAGTTAAGCCTCAATTTGAAAATCTGAATGAAAATGAACCAAAAACATTGCAGCAGGGTGATTCATCAATCGTTTTTTGTTTACTTCAGCTAATTAAACACAAGTGAATATGATGATGAATGAATGATGAATGAACGTTTATTCAACAACAACAACATAATACATGCACAGTATGGTTTTGCTGCTGCTGCTGCTGCTGCTGCTGCTGAAAGGACATAGCTGAAGTCATAGACTTATGTGTTGCTATGCCCAAGTGAATATGTTGTCATTGACCCTAATGAAGTCTGAGGACAGTGATTAGCTGGAGTAGGCCATAGCCAGAGCCTGTTATCAGATCTGTCTACTGACTGGACCTTCTGGCCAATTAAGCAAGTGGCATTGTTTTCTGAATGTCTGCTAATTAAGCTGTGTAATATTATGTAATTGAACTGCTTGATACGTCTAGCCTTTGAGGAATTCACACCCTAAGGTGACTTTTTG